>JAUMHQ010000053.1:26310375-26320564 GCA_032361165.1 Enteromius paludinosus
TTGGCAACACTGGAAAGTAGGCATGTTCATAAAATGCGTGTGGGATGATTTGCATGAGATGCTGCTTTAAAAAAAAATTATAAATACGGGACAAAACCCGTCCCTTATTGATTCAAAACGGGACACGCAATTTATTTCTCAAATACGGGACGATTCCATATTTTAAGGGACGGGTGGCAACCCTAGCTGCACGGCAAGGGACGCAGTACTCGCATGTCTCAGGGAACCTGGGTTACGGATGTAACCTGTAAGTTTCTATGGGCCGTTATTCATAAGCTGTCAGCCATATTGTAGCGGTCTTGACTTGACAATATAATCACTGAATATTTGAAATATGACACCATCCTGCAGAGCCGAAGGTCTGCAGACCCAACGAACCTGGCAAATGACGTCATGTGGACTGTTCCAAGATGGCGGCTGCATCTACATCTACAGTCAAAAAACAGGATATGCTGGTTAGGTAGGTTTTGAAACGGGGAAGCTGGTTTAAGCTGGTCCTTTGGTGGTTTATGCTGATCTGTTGCCAGCAAGTCAGCAGCATAAACCAGCAAAAGGTCCAGTAAAAAACAGCTTAAACCAGCATCCCAGCTTCAAAACCGACCTTTTTTCATCATGGTGTCTATGCTGGAAACATGCTAGTCTTTTGTTTATCATGCTAGCAACATATTAGTAGCATGCTAATCATGCAAGTGACTTGCTTATCATGGTAGTAGCATGCTTAAGGCGACCATACATGCCATTTTTTTTCTGGACGCGTCCTGGCAAGGATATCTATCAAACTCAATCTATCAAGTGCTTCGAAAACACAAGGAACCGATGTCATACCGATCGGTATCCTTACAGAAATACTGGCTAGGATGCGTCCAGGAAAAATGTGTTACGTATGGTCACCCTAAGCATGCAAGTCATCATGCTATCAACATGTTATCAACATCTAGGCTTTCTGGCCGTGTGCCGGCATTTGCAAGTGTGGGAAAATGAACATATTTCATGGTCAGACCAGCGCTCCAGGCTGCAGGTGAAACGAAGCCGGCGCTCAGCGACTGACCCGGTCATGCTGGGAGCGCATGGGAGGGTTTTCAGCCTACTTTACTGAAGTGTTTTTAGCACTTATCACAGTAGTTATCTGACATCACAGGTGCAAAGACGTGCAGCCGTCCATCATGGAGCCTTCGCTGAGGCATGAGACCCCTGGGGGCCACTCCGCTGACATCACTCCGATACGGCCGCATCTGATTGGCTGAGAAACACTTGTCAATCAAAAAGCTTACTCAACGAACCCTCTGAGGAATAACTGCCATGCTTCTCCACACCTCCTGAACTATGGGAGGCCAGGGTGAGAAAATAAATGGCAGCTAAAGGAAAGTGAACAAACACACTTGATCTTTTGACCTCTGAACTCTGATGCTGAAGGCCAAAAACACTGGTAGCTCTTTACACTCACTTACAGAGGAGTCTGTAAAAATACCATGTTAATATGAAAGCATTTTCCACACGCATTTTCTTACTGCAGTTGTTGGGTTTTTAGTGTTGGAGGATATTCTGCCACGATATTTTCCATTTCTTTACAGATTTTGTCTTACAATGTATCTCGCAATGCACTGCGTAAAGTACATACAAATAATCACAACAAGTCACAACATCTGTCAAATACACTTTTACGCTGACAAAACATTGATACAGCACAATCAACTAAACATGAAAACTGGCAGAAATACTGAAATGATATCTTCTTCTTCTTCTTAAAGTTACAATTTTGATTCCTGTGTATTTAAAAGTTATTCTGGAAATAAATAGGCTGTATTTTTACATACAGCACTATATGTATATGCAATATAAAAGTATTGTTCAAGACAATTAGGACTTACAATTTGCATGCATTTATTTATCAACAGTTATTTCTGTAATTGCAAAGCTGAATATTAGCTGACAGTGCTGTTCGATGCAAACGTCATGTCCCACATTGATTTGACAAATTCATTGTAGTCCATCACAGTGACGGACAGTGCTTTACTATTCCTCCGTTCATCATAACTCCTCATGACGAGAACGGTTTGAGGAACAGGATGCTGTGGTGTTTCAGCCCTGTTTGGTCAGCTAACTGTAGCAACTACCGTTTACAGGCCTGAGGGCAAGTGACACGCTAATGGTGTGAGCCTCGACCTTCGACCTCAAACAGCCTTTCATCAGGTTAGACCAACGACACCCGCTGCTTTAATCAAAGACGCTCAGGGCTGCCCTTCCCAAGAGATCAGGACACAAAGAGCTCATATTAGCCCTTGGCGGATTTGTGTCATGTTTCATAACTCTGTGATGTTTACGTTTCAAATTATTTTCATTTTGTCATCAGAGCAAATGTGTTTGATTTAGGATATGCTGCTTATAGCATAATAACGTTACTGAGAGACTGCCTTCCTTTCACTCATATGACTAAAAGACTCTCACAAAACCTGAAAATTAAAAGGAGAAAGTATATTTTACATAAAGAAAATTAAGTATATTTTAAGACTATGTTTTGGGTTGTGACATGAATTCAATGGTGTGGAAAAATAATGCCACATCTTCATTATAAATTTTCATAATGTGTCAGGATGCTCTCATTATTTCTCATAGATTCTCTTACAGTACAGAAATTACTCTTTAATGTTTTTTAATTCCAAATAAAAGCAGCAATCAAATAGTTAATGCTGTAACTTTCTTCCTTTCTTTATATGTCTTCAGATATAGTAATGAGAATGCAAGTTATTAAACTGTGGTATACTGTAATAAGAAATGTGCTTAAGAAAAAAGGGACATTTTGTTTTCTTTAAGACAAAACGTAATTTTGTCCATTCTTTTAAATTAGAACAATAAATACTAGAAGGAATCAATACAGATGCAATATTGGCATATTATTTTTAGATGGTTAACAGTCTGGCTGTAATTTCAGCACTCTGCTCAATGAACGAGCTTCATGAAGTGTTTTATAAAAACAGTTCAGATTTTTTGGATGGACGGTACTCGATGCATTTCCACCCGAAGTTCATCTTTTAATTAAGTTTGGAATGAGAAAGAGAACCAAAGTGTGAAAAGTTAAACCTGTCTGGCCGGGACGTGCTAACAGAGCCACAGCAGAGTCTTTGTATGAGAGAGATTACTGCTTATTTGGAGAGGACAGACAGTGTGTTATAGTAAGGTGAACTGATCACCTTACCTGTGTTTTTGTGACCATCTAAAGACTTTTATTATAGGTGCCTTAGGTATCTGTAGGTCATTTTATAGAAGACCTGAAACATGCGCTACATGAATTGTCTTCTTTTATGATCCGATTTCTCTTTCAGGTCAACTAATATCAAGCAAGAGCAACAGTTTGAAGAGAATCTTGCAGAACACGTCAGTAAAAGAGAGTTTAACGGTAAATATGTTCATAGCCAAACTCATAATCTGCTTTAACAGTCCAGATATTTGTCCTGTCAAGTTACACATTTTAGTATATAAGTAAATACTTGCATTGAGGCCTTACCCCGCCAAAGTAAAAAACTCAAATTAACACTTGTTGAAAAACTTGGTTTCAAAACCTATAGAGTCACAAATAAGCTAAACAGACACTGCTCAAAAATAGTGTTACAATTGAAAATACCTGTTTTCAGTGTAAATGTATATTAAAAGTATTATTTTTTCCCTGTGATGCGTAGCTGATTTTTCAGCATCATTATACTGTATTATTATATCATTCTAATATGCTGATTTGCTACTAATATCAATGGTGAAACATTTGTGTTGAAACCATGATACATTTTATTTTTCCTTGATTAATAGAAATGTATAATTCAGATTTGTTTGAAAAAGAAATATTTAGTGACATAAAAATAAATAAATATTATATATACTTTATATATATATATTTATATATATGGAGTATATATATTTATTTATTTTCTATTTATTTTCTATTTATTTAATTTATTTATTCTGTATATATATATAATTTTTATTATTATTATTTAAATAAATAATGTTTGAATTTACATTTTTATTTTAATATGTTATTTGTTATATTTATCTCTTTTTATATATTATATACAGAGAGTGAATCAAAAACTAGAATATATGACTATCCATATTAATCAAAATACTAATAATTTTTAATTTAGAAGGTGATTCAGATTTAGATTTGTTTTATTGTCACTTACTGTACATACAACAAAATGTTTAGACTTCTCTGCACAATTTTCTGCTGAAGAATATATAATTAATTATTCTATAAAGTATAATTAAATAAAAATATATGAACTTTCCTATGAATAAAAAAACGTACATTAACTGCTAAAAAGTAAAAAAAAATTTCAGCTCTTTCTAATGAACGACACTTTCATTATCTGAGATGAGATATCAAAAGGGCTCGTTGATCTGTATTAATCATGTTTGGATGTTTGGTATCCTCAGACTGTGGAATGCTGGGAAAGTTTGAAGTGTTGGATGTCGGGACCCGAGGCGCCTCACGCCTTGCCGATGACCCCTGTGCTTTCACCCAGGCCCCTGGCGAGTCTAGCCCTAACGTCGCTCCTAGCGACAGCCACCTTTCCCATGAGCAAAAGAAGTGGCCCCTCAGTGACCTGTGACACTCCTGAGAGCCGTGCACTGCTCTCTCGCGCGAGTCTCTTCTGCGTCTCAGTCCTTGTGTCACTTCTTGAGGCGATATTCTTTTTGCTTGAGGGTTAAATTCAAAGATAGCTGTTTCCTTGTAGACTTCGTAGAAGTTTGTGACATGTATTCGGAACTGTGAAGTTGTGATTTATGAGCGTTTTACCACCCTGACATAAATGCTGGTATCTTAAGACAGTTTGTCTTTTGGAGCGTTTGCTGTATTTCACGTCTAATAGCCCTGCCAAGTTCAGTTCCACCCACTGTGGGTTATTCTTTGAAGAATGCATGATGGTTCGTAATAAACGCCTACTTTTACTTTTATTTATTTATTTATTTTTTTACATTTGCTGACTTGCAAATGATTTGAAATGATTTGAAATCTTTTGCACATGTCAACTTCATACACCCATGTGTATATACTGTATATATATATATGTGTGTGTGTGTGTGTGTCTGTGTGAGAACAAAAGCTTTTGTGTGCAACTATTCATGATTAATTATTTGACAGCAGTGAATTATATATATATATGCGAAAAAACACAATTTAATAAAAAATAAATAAATTATATATTCACAAAGAAAAATTGAAAAGTATAGAAATTATGTAAAAAAAATGCATTAATAAATATATACAACTGTATATAGTGTGTATATATATATATATATACACACAAATATATATGGAAAAGTACAGTATATAATGTGTTATATTTATTCAGAATGAACATGGAAATATAAATATGTACTGTATATAAATGAAAAAAAGGGGAAAAAAGTGCTTATTTATGTAAACAACACGAATATGTTACTGTTATTTAGACGAAATAGGTAAAAAGTTCTATTTCCAGCAGCATGAAAGCAACGTAAGCTGCAGAGGCTAAGAGCGTCTCCCCAATTCATAAAAGTGAATGCACATCTTTATCGGTCCTCGTTTCTTTATTTCTGCAGTCAGATATGTTGTATCTCATCTCCATCAGATGCAGCCACGTGTGAAGTAATCAATATCACACTGAGTAAAGTGTGTGGCCTACTCTCTGCACACATCGCTGTAGTTTACATAGCTTTAGCACAGATCTGTAAACTGTGTTGTGAGAGATCTGTCCGATTATTTGCTCGCCTGTTATGAAACTCCGGTTGGAAGGACCGGCCCTCCGTCCATAAAGCTATAACGGGAGATTACACGCAGAGAGCTTGTTGGGTTTTCCCCCGCCAGCTGTTTGCTTTAGCACAATATGGAGCTATCATAACTTTAACAACCTTCTTTATATGTGATTTTTAATTTCTCATATCAGCCAGATCTACAGAACACACAGAGAATAAGAGCGCTGTATATTTCCGAGAATAGTTTACACAATATCCTAGCCTTAATAGCCTGTGAGAGAGAACCTGATTGTTTTTGTATACGTAAGTGAATTAAATAGTACATTACAGATTAAATTAAATATATACATTATACATGATCTAGATTTTGAGCAAAAACTTTTTTGCATTTACTGACATTCTGGTGATCTGCCATGAAATCATAATTGTGAGTAGAAATAAGTAGAAATTGTGAAATTATATTTGATATTATTAAATTACAGCATTCCTGTTGCTTGAACTTTGTACAAAAAATTTACAAAATACACCACTGAATTTTATTAATATTTTTAAAAGAAGACTCTCATGCTCACCAAGGCTGCATTTAGGTGATCAAAAATACAGTAAAAATATGAAATATTATTGCAATTCAAAATAACTGTCTTATATTGTTATATATATTAAATTTAGGGCTGTCGAATGATTAATTGCATCCAAAATAAAAGTTTTTGTTTACATAATATATGTGTGTATACTGTTTTTATGCATGCATGTATTTTTTTTTAAATATATGTTTATAAATTAAATATAAATCTATAAATATAAACATATTTATGAGTAATATAAAAGTATATAAATTAATATACATGTAAATATGTTCAAAATATATACTGTGTGTGTGTGTGTGTGTGTGTGTGTGTACTTATATAAATATATAATAAATAGACACAGTACACATACATATATTATGTAAACCAAAACTTTTATTTTGGATGCAATTAATCACTATTTATTATTTGACAGCACTAGTTAAAATGTAATTTATTCCTGTGATGCGAAGTTGAATTCTCAGCATCATTACTTCAGTCTTCAGTGTCACATGATCCTTCAGAAATCATTCTAATATCCTAATAATGGACTTTTTTCAAAAACGAAAGAAAGAACTGTAGTAATTATTCCAAATGCAATGCAAGTCAAATGCACAAATTCAAAACAGATATTTTTAAATAATAGTTTTACTGTGAAATGTGTTTTAGATGTGAATAAATTACTTAAAAAAAATTAGAACAAGTAATTTAAAAATGTTTTTGTTGACACACAAAATCTTAGCCTGGATTTTCTTGAAATTTTCAAATCCTAGCCCGGCACTAAATCTCTGTCCATGGCTTCAGAGACCACAGAAGTCACTCTCTTTCACTGAGAACAAGCCCATTAGGATATCATTTTCTCATCCCAATGGCATTTTTGACATTTCATGTGAGAGCTGTGGTGAGGGCAGAGTTTGCCCGAGGCCGTGGATAGTGAGAGTGAGGGCCGGGCTAAAACATCAAGTGGAGGTTAAGGTTAGGCTGTGGGTTTAAAGGCAAACTTTGATCAGAAAAGACCAGAAAGGATCTTGAGAATGAACCAGAGCATCCTGGCAACTACAGCATATTATTGCTGCATTGTGTTCTGCACGCATGACTCATTGTGCTTCAATTGACAATAAAAGAAAAAACTACTGGCATATTACTGTGTTTTTCAGCTCCGTTCGTCTGAACAGCTGCATGTCATTAGCTCTGAAACCTTCGCCTCCGTATTTTGTCATGTTGCATGACTGAGCTCAAATCTAAGTTTCTTTGTCACTTTTCATGTGCGGTTGAGGGCATTTCCACTGAATGCAGAGCTGCAGCGTAATGTTTGTGGTTGCTGGGGATTTGCTTCTCAAGGCTATCATAAGACCGGTCTGGAGCCATTTTTTCTTCTCCAGGCCAGTGAAAAGGGTCAAATGCTCAGTGCTTCTAAAGCCTGGAAGATTTACAGTCTGGACAAGTTGATACTGTGTGCTTAAACAGGTAGTTCAGCCAAAAACGTCAAAAATTCTGCCATTAATTACTTACCCTCGTATCCATCCATTAACACCTTCAACACACAATAAAGTGCTCCTATTATGGATTTTTGAAAATGATCTTTCATGTATTGGGTAACAGCTCTAAGTGAATAAAAAAACATCCTACAAAGTTTTAAATCTGAAAGTACACCGTGTATAAAGTTATTGTCTCTTAACAAAGGTAACATACAGTAGTAAGGATATCGTTAAAACGGTCCATGTGACATCAGAGCAGTGTTGCCAGGTCCTCAGTTTTCCTGTGGAATTGGGCTACTGATGCTAGGGTTTGCTTCTCATGTCAGCGGGTTGAAGCGACCCAAATAACATAACAAACCCCCAATTTCATCTGTTTAGACTGTAATTAGCTTATTTCAGCCTTTACATAAATCTGAAGTAGCCTGGAATCGCTCTTCTTTAGTTTTTCTTACAGTAGCTTACCTTAGACCTCACAAAGAATAAAGCTGGATGGGGCTTATTATACCATAAAAATTATTTAGATTTTAATGATAAAAGACTGTAAAAATACTATGTTAAAAAAAAAAAACTACTGTAATTAATAAATACAACGGGACATTCATTTACAGGAAAGGTTTATGGCACAAGGGTGAGTACAGTTTTGGTTTCTTTATTAAATGTATTCTTTTAAAGATGCATTTCATAAATCAGGTTATGTATATTGTTTGGGAGGTTTTGTGCACTGACTATATTGTAAAAGCTCGGCCTCTCCATTGTGGTTCGAAGGTGAATGAGTTTGACCGTATATGAGACAATATGAGCGTCTATGTGGGTGCTGTAGGACTGTGGCTTTTATGCAGCAGACTTTATTGTTGAGAAAACCCAGATCTGTCTTACATCCGTCCTTTCCTCCTCTTAAACACTTGTGTAAAAGTGGTTTAATGTGTCCGCTGGCAGAGGCCTGGTGTGACCCGCGTACCGCCCGTCTGGATGCCCGTCTGATATTCTCACATGTGGTCGGCGTGATTAATGAAGTGCTCACAACACGACCATTTCCTCCAGTAAAAGAAAATGTCACCGTAACCTCTGATTCAGTGACGTTCCCACAATAACTCACTTTGCATTTGCATCTTTTAAATTTCCTAAAGACATTAACACCGGGCATTTTTACAATGTGCTGTTATGTCGAGATATCACATCTCAGCGATGTATCTCTGGTTTTTCTCTTTTGAAAGCGAAGGAAATCTTAGTTTGCACCTTTATTGTCAGTTTTACTCACTGTCAAGGTTCAATTATTACTGTAGGATCCTATACAGACCACTGAGAATTAGTCTTATGGGGGCTAAAATTTTGACCTATTGCACACATATTTGACTGAAATTCTTGTTTTGAAATATTTTATATTGATGCTTAGAAAGAGAAGGGCACTAGTATGAAAATCCGCTTTGTTAATAATTAGCCTCTCATTTGTATGTTAGTATTTTATATAATGCATAACAGTGATATATGTATTTTAGGCATGGTAGTGGCATGTTTTTGGGAGGTCAAAAAGGTATGCACAGATAAAATGTTCACAGTTATATCTATAATAGAGGGTGATTTTGTGAAGATTCTTATAAATGTCTCCTTTTGTGTTCCACAACAGCAAAAGAAAGTCATACATGATTTGCAATGACACAAGTGTGAATGAATGAGGGCAAACTTTCTATTTGGTTTTGGGCAACGGCCACACATTGAGACTAAAAACAATCCAAATCATTTCCAACTGATTCTGTTATTAGAAGCCTACGTGTCATACTGTTTTAGAATTTAAGAGTTCTGCTCTAAACAAGTTATTTAAACTGTTTCCATGTCCGTCCGCTGATGAATATCTCTGTCACTAACTAATGTGTTGAAGACAGGTGTCAGATATGTTGAAGGTTCAGAAATGATGTCATTCCAGCTTTAACCTCATGAATGTGTAATGTCTGGCTCTGGGTTGAGTTCCACACTAAGCCTGTCTGCATTTTAAAACAATAAACTAATTAACAAGAAGAACAAAAGAGCAAGTGGCAGCTGAGATGTTCTGGAAACTTTGTGACGACAAGATTCTTTTTTACAATATTCTGGACTCAACCCTTCCCTGTAGCTCTCACATTGGCTTTTCTTTCTTTCCTACAGGTGTACTTTGTTATTATATTATCAAATCCGCAAAGTACCACAATGGAGAATCTGGCAGAAGAAGCAACTTTGAAGTCTGCCATGGTTCTCTCAAAGTTATGAACAAAAGTTCTTGCAGTAATGTTAACAGAATGTTTGTTCAGAATGTTCAAAGATCATTCAAAAGTAACATTCACATGATGTTTACAACGTGTCCAGATGGAATGTTACCTTAAAGGGATAGTTCACCCAAAAATGAAAATTAGATGTTTATTTGCTTACCCCCAGGGCATCCAAGAT
>JAUMHQ010000053.1:26325943-26350200 GCA_032361165.1 Enteromius paludinosus
TATAATTTATTTATTTTTTATTTTTCTAGTCTACAGTAGTTTAAAATATTACCAGATTTAACTTTCTATTAGTCGCTTTGGATAAAAGGAGCTGCTAAATGACTAAATGTAATGCAAATGTATGTTAAAATTTGTTATTTGTTTATATCAAATATTTAATCAGATATAAAATATTTCATTTTGGTATTCTAAAGTAGATTTATCATTCCAGTTTCTTGTACATTTTATATTTATTATTGCCATATTTCATGAAATATTAGGCTCCCTGCACGGATAAGAATGTAGTGTGTGCTTGTAATTATTGCCAGCAGTGTTAGTGCTGTTAATGTAATAACGAAAGAGTCAGGGTAACAGGGTGAGATAATTAATATTCATGATTCATTCAGTTCAGTCTTGGCTCCTCTCGCTGTTCAATAGCGCCATCTGCAATCCTGTCTTCCCATTAACCTCCTCACACACATCCGAGTGAAGTTTATACACATCATACACATCACTCCTGTAGGCAGCTTTCACAGAGACACTCGTCAACAGCTGGTGTCTTATCATCACATAACATCAGTTTAAAGCACATTTGTTAATGGAGCTTGTCACCAGACGGTCTTTTGCTGAGAGATATAGCTGCTCTTTTGACTGGACGTTATTTAGCACACCGGCAGCAGGCTGGTGCTCAGAAACACACTTGCTTTATGAGTTATGAAAATTATAGAAACATTATTGAAATTTTCACTTTTAGCCTCTGTCATAAACAAGGAAAAATACAATGTGATTTTTATTTTGAGTTTAGAGTTTATAAGCATTCCAACATACAAAGAAGAAGCTCAAAAATGACTTTTCTTTTCTTTTCTTTCTTTTTTTTGCGTGTTTTGATTACCAGTTTTTTTTGTGTGTGTGTGTTATTTCAAATATTTAGGGATTTTAATATTATTATAAAATGTGAAATATAATTAGTATATAGGGAAAAACATGAAATTATAATTCAATTTAATTTAATTTAATTTAATTTATTTTCAAATGACTTTTTCCCCTTTAAAACATCTTAAGTGGAAAGGAACGTTTAATTATAAAATACGTTGTCACCTCTATTTTGTTTTTATTTCTATTTTATTTTACTCTAAGAGCAGCCAAAAGGACAGAAACGTTTCGATTAAAAATCACCTAATTTATTTAATGCTCCTTTTTATTTATTTTTATTATTTCTATTCTATAAAACACAGGATGGTTCTCTTAAGTATCAGTTTATGTATAACCTTTTTAGAATTGTTTTTCTTTAAAGCATCCAAAGGTATGTTTCAGGGGCCTATTTCTCAAAGGAGGTTAACTGAAAACTAAGGGAAACTCTGAGTTTTTAATCTCTGGGTTGAGCAACTCAGAGTTAAAGTTTAAACTCCGAGTTGTTTGAACCTCCTTTCTGAAATAGGCCCCAGTTTATTTTATTTATTTATTTATTTACATTTTTCTAACAACATCCAAAGGGACATGAAAGCTACAGAATCACATAAATTATTTCATTTTCTTTTTTTTTTTTTTTTTTTAATATCCAAAGGTACAGGAAAGCTTCCTTAAAGAACCACTTTACTTTGATATTGTACTGCATATAAACACATAAATAATACTCAAAATCAGGAAGAGGAAAAGCTGCCTTCCACTGTGACATCAGATATTTTTTGTGTTTTTTGTAAAGTTAAAGTGAAAAGAGTTGTAAGCGCTACAGAAAGGCTTGAACACCGCCAGCAGACTCAGACTCATCAGCAGGACTTCCGTTCTAGCTGTGAGCTCGATCAGATTCCCGTCAGGAATTCCTGGCATTTTTGTGCGGCGTTCCTGGAGTTCCTCGCGACAGCAGCATGCGGATGGTCTGGGGCCGGGCTCCAGAGCGCAGACCCCCTCCGCTCACCGTCTCGCCCTCAGGCTCAGTCCCGTCCCAGGTTGCCAGGGCAGTGGTCAGAAATCCCTGCTCTCCTGTAATGAGTCTGTGAGCACCCGGATCAGCTGGGAACTCCTTCTTGGGTTCGTTTAGGGGGCAGAGGTGAGGCGTAAAACTCGCTTAGGGCTTTAAAGTGTTTGATTTTCCTCAAGTGTCCCATAATTCAGGATTATTTAGATTTTCATTTATGTTTTTTACATAAAACTCTATGTTGGCTTCAAAGTGTTTGATTGTCCCCAAAATGTCCCATTAGTATCAGGAGAAAGCATTTAGGTAGTGATTTTTAAAGAAACAAACAAACAAACCAAAAAATTACCTCTTTAAATTCAATTCAACTCAATGAAAAAATAAAAAGTAAGTTTTGTATTAATCATTTTGTGCATCAAAAGGATATTTTAATTTATTTATATTGCTTTTTATAATTATATAATATATTTATAGGATTTTAAATATTTATTATTTACATGTATATTTATGTATATATGTATTTATATTATTGTACACATGCTGCATTATTTCTTTATTTATTTTTTGTCTTTTTGGTGTGTAAGACCTTAATTGATGTAACATTTTTAATTTTAATGTAATATTCACACAACTATTTAACCACCCCTAACTATTTAGTGGTATTTTGTTATTTTAGTTGACTGAGAATTTTTCTTAATTTTAATTTTATATATATATATAAGACAAAACAATGAAAAACTTATTTAAAAAATAATTAAAATTAAGAACAATTCTCAGTCAACTAAAATAAAATCCCTTCTAGTATCGCATCCCTTCTATATATATATATATATATATATACTATTATAATAAGAGCTGTTGAGTGGCATTGATTTTTTTCACTTCTACACAACTTTCATGAGTTACTTTGTTTGGTTGCTGTTTGACTGACGGAAAAATTGAAGACTGAAATCAATGTGGGTTCACAGGCCACAGGATGACATTATGGAAAAGCAAGCATTCTGCCAAAGATAAGGTGGCGTCTAACCTGTGAGATCTTCATTAATTCCCTGGGTTCAGCAGCAGAATATCAATAGCCATCGCTCTTCAGGGGAAAGAGCAGCCGAAAACTTATTAACAACGATTTGTGGAGGAAAAACTGTTGTGAATTCTTATGAAATCTGCCAACCTTTCCCAAATCCGCACAAAGGCCATGCTGCAATACCCAACTAATTTTTCACTTAAGGCACTTGTGAGTCAAGCCAGCAAAGGTCGCCTCCCAAGACAGCGCAGAAGAATGAAGACATTAAATGTGCTCTATGTATTGATTGGTTTGTTATTAGTTGGGGAGAGAGGAGAAGAATCGAGGCAGAAAAGTTGTGTGATGAACACCTGAGGTCTAAAGAGCATTCAGCAATAAAAGCAGGATTTGGATCCGCTGCGGGAAAAAACAACTGTTGACTGTTCCTGAACTCATCACGGAGAGGTCTGGCTCGAAGGGCTTTAGTAAGACAAACACAAACACTGATAAAAGTGCTTTCTGAATATTTCAGTTCATTTCTGTCATTGTGGTATCATCTATATCCGATAAACAGACTCTGAAAGGAACAGAGAAGTGAAGGATCTCCTGTGTGAGTGGACGATCCCTGACCAGAATAAGCTGCACGGTGGAACAGATCATGTTTGGAGGAAGATACAGTATGGGAAATTATTTACTGATAGACCTGAGACTTTTCATATAAGCAAACTAAATTAGAGTTTTGCTTAGGCAAGTACCACTCATACCTCTATATGATTTGTTTAAAAATTGTACAAGAACTGTATTTATTTATTTATTTTTAAAAGTTCTTTATTAAGCTTTTTTTACATTGCCTATTATTGTAGTAAAAATTGCTTAAATAAAACATTTATATATATTTAAAATTATCTGTTCATTTGATTGCATCTATTGTCATCATTTGTCACCTGCTTTGGATAAAAATGTCTTCTGAATTATTAAATGTAAAATTATATTTTGAATATTTAATTGAATCTATTTCATATAATGTGTTTGTGTGTGTGTGTGTGTGTGTGTGTGTGTATAAGATTCAGTTTTCATTTTCATTAACTATATACCCTGATAGAAATCCATGAAATGATAATAAATAAATAAATAAATAACATTTTTAATAAAGTAATATGGTTAATTAAGAACATTATTAGGCTGTTTGATTAAACATACAGTAAATGGCACAATATAGTGAAATTATTATTTTTATATTTATATGATAAATGATTGTAATATATTATTATTATTATTATTATATTTTAAAAATATGTTATTATATTCTAACATTATAACATACAAATGTTTACTTTTGAATATTATTATAATTATTTAATTTTAAATAATTAAATTTTAAAATTTAAATATTATTTATTCATGTGATGAAAAACACACACACATTTGTATAGGCCAATGCAAATAATTTATTTATTTGTATTATTTTTTTTTTATTATTTGAGAGACTTAAATGAGAGACATGAGAAAGGAATGGAGAAATCCAAATGAAAGATCGCTGTGATTGCAGGTGAGCTGGGAACAATGTTTGTGAGAGAATGAGGGGCAGAAAGCCTGTGGTTTTGTGGTATATCAGCATCCACATGGTTTACATTTCTCCAAATCCCACCAAGATTCTCCTCAGACAGATGAAGATACTGCAGGGGACATCCAAACTCTTATTAAAACATGCGTTATACGCTGCTGGGATTACTGCAAGCTTGGATAAAGGAAACATTCTTCTGTTTGAGGAAAAACAAAGCAGATAAAAGATGACGATGGAGACAGATTCATGACTGATAGCTCAGGTCGCTGCGTTTCTAAACAAATGAATGTTTAATTTAAAGTTATTTCATATGCTAAACAACATCACTAAAGTACAGACTGTTGAATCATGATCATCTGAAGTTTCTTCTCTCTATTTTAGGCTGATGTCCCAGACCCCCTCCTGACCTCCTCGTCCTACGCTAAAGCTTCTGCTTAATTCAATTAAACTCCAAACTGCGTGGAGAGTCTGGGTAAATATTATCATAAACTTCTCCACCTTCCTACAGCGACGGAAATCGCCATGTTCACATCAGTGCTCCTGTGGTGTTCACCAAATAATGTTCACTTAACATTAATGCTTATAGAAAGCACATTAAATGTAAGTAAAGCGCCTACTTTTAAGGTTTCAAATCTGTTTTTAGAGAATGAAATCAACATAATGTGACATTGTCATTCGGTGCAACACAAGATTTATGAAAAAATTCAAACAGCATGCTTATTCTGCCTTGTGCATTTTATAGATAAATGAGTAAAACAATTCTCACTGACAAATGGGCAAAACCAAGGATAGTGCTAATATATATATATATATATATATATATATATATATAATAAAAATAAAAATAAAAATTAGAACGAAAAACGTTCTTTATTTTTTATTTTTGTGAAAAGCAACAATTTAAGAAAGCATTATACTTATGGTTTTCCAGCTGCTGAGGAATTTGTTTTGATGATGTTACGCTCTGTAGATGATGGGATTTACAAAGCCTTTGTAATCTGATGTTGAGGAACATTGTTTTAAACGTCTTACACAATCTTTTTACACACTCTTTTTTACAGAATGGAGAGTCTCTGCTCATCCTTACTTCAGAAAGACTCTTCCTCTCTAAGACATCCCTTTTATGTTCTTTACTTAACTTAATTAATTGATAATGTAGATATTCTCCCAGCTGAATCTTAAAAAAAAAAATTTCAGCCCTTTTGCCAACTTTTTTGAGATCAAATTTGAAATAAGCTCATTTTATTCATATGTAACATTTCCGGAATTTGGCTTGCACAGTTAATGAAACAAATAATCAGGCTTTTGCTAAAGCATTTTATTGAAATCACAAGCACTTTGTACAGCGTTCACATGGAAAAGAAATAAAAATTGAAATGGCAACATTGATCCCGGGTTCACCTGTTGAACTGGAGTCACATAAAAAGATCTGCCATGTCTGACCTGGAGCACAAGAGCGAAAAACACGAAGTCAAACAGCAGCCAAACAAAAGCAATCATCTTTTGATTAAAGCTAAGCATCCCCACCTGCTGCAGCAGACCACGTCTTTCATCTAAATTCCAGAGCTCAGCGTCTGACCCCCGCTTTGTGTCTGTTATTTCCGGACAAAAGCACACAGAATCCCGGGATTGTTGTCTGTGCCCCCAGTGCAGCGGCGTGACACGGGCCTGAAGAACTCACCTTTCATTAAACCAGCGGAGCAACAGGATATAAATCATACTGCATCTTCCTGAGATCAGAAGAACATTCAAGAGGAGCAAACACAGATGAGCAGAGAGATGAAAATGTTCAGCATCACTCCACACAAATTTGTACAATATATTAAAAGTTACAAACAAAAAAAAATTAAATAAAAAAACTTAATCAGGCCAAATTCCAACACCAAAACTCTTCAACCATGCCTCCATCCACATTGAAAATATGATGTTCCTTATAATTTGCAGTGAAAATTATTATTTGATATGACAATGCAATTGTAACGAAGCGGACAGACAACTGGACATGTGGTAAGTATTAAAAGTGTTTATTTACAGGAAGAGTTACAGGATTGTTTTGGATTACAGGAATCCAAAACAAAGGTGAGTAACTTAAATGCAGACAATACCTGGATAAGGGTAACTGAAATATGACACAGCTTTTTTTATCTTTCAGATGATCAGCTTCCGGTGGCTTCACTGGCTGTCGGCAGTTTAGAACGCAATGAGTGATCCAGTCATTATATATAGATCAGTGTGTGTGACAGGTTCTGGGGATCAGAATTCAGGTGACTGTGATCTGAGTGAGGGTGGAGCCTGGCATGCGCTCAGGTGTATCTGTAACAGTACCCCCTCCTCCAGGGCCCCCTCCTGACGTGGGACCCCTCTGATGCCGTGGTGGTCGACCTCGGCCTCGAGGTGCTGGACACAGAAGATTGTTTGCGTGGAACTCTTCCATCAATGCATCATTCAACACTTCCTCACGAGGGACACAGGACCTCTCCTCAGGACTCTATCCTTCGCAGTCGATGAGATATTCCAATTTACCACCACGGCGCCGGAAATCAAGAATCTCCTTCACCTTGTAGATCAAACCCTCATCAACGACTAGGGGAGGAGGGGGTTCCTTTTCACCAGGCTCTGTGGGGACAAAAAGAGGGGCATGATAAAGGTTTCAGAATGGAGACATGAAAGGTAGGATGAATTCTGTAGGTGCGTGGGAGTTGAAGCTTGTATGTGACGGGATTGATCTGCTCCACGATGGTGAAGGTACCAACTTATTTGGGACTTAGCTTACGAAAGGGCAGGCGTAGGCGGATGTCTCGGGTGGAGAGCCAGACCTTCTGGCCAACCTGGTAGGTGAGAGCCTCAGACCTACGAGCATCAGCGTTGGTAGTGTGCCTAAGCACTGCCCTCTGGAGATGTTGATGTGCTTCGTCCCAAACCCTCTCGCTTTCCCGGAACCAGTAATCGACCGAGGGGACATCGGAGGGTTCCCCATACCAGGGGAAGAGGGGAGGCTGGAAGCCGAGCACACACTGGAAGGGAGTCAAACCTGTAGTAGCTTGTCTGAGAGAGTTATGTGCATACTCAGCCCAGATACTGGTTCCAGGAGTCCTGGTGGCCGCTGCAGAAGGTATGGAGGAACTGCCCCACCTCCTGGATCTTCGGTTCGGTTTGCCCATTGGTTTGGAGATGGTATCCAGACGAAAGATTAACGGCCACACCTAGGAGCCGGAAGAATGCCCGCCATACCCGTGAGATAAACTGGGGTCCTCGGTCCGAGACGATCTCTTCAGATAGTCCAAAAGGCTGGAACACATGGTCAAAGAGGAGTTGAGCCGTCTCCCACGCCGAGGAGAGACCCTTTAATGGAAGCAGATGACAGAATTTCGAGAATCGATCCACGATAACTAGCACACAGGTAGTACCTCCGGAGGCGATGAAATCGACCCCTAGGTGTGACCAGGGGCGGTTAGGTGTGTGAAATGGCAGGAGTTTCCCAGCAGGCAGCATTCTAGGAGTTCTGGAGGTCCCACATTTCCTACACCCTCTCACGTACCTTCACACATCTTGATCCATCCGGGGCCACCAGAAATGTTCTTGCAGCAGCAAGAGGGTTCTGTTGGTCCCTGGATGTCCAGTGCCCAGTGAGGTGTGAGAAGTGTGAATGAGGGGAATCCGCTCCTATGCAGGAACATAGCGGCGATAAGGTGGGTACCCTGGCAGCGGAACAGGTGCAGGATCTACTGCGGCTGGATGGGTCACCCACTGAATGGCTCTTTTCGGGTAATATGGTCTCTATAGGTTCAGGTTCCTCGGGTGGAGCGTACATTCGGGAGAGCGCATCTGCTCTTGGACGACCTGGATGATAGGAAATGGTAAACTTGAATCAAGTAAAAAAAAGAGACCATCTTGCCCGTCTGGGGTTGAGGCGACGTGCCTCTCAGAGATACTGGAGGTTCTTATGGTCTGTTAGTACTTGGAAAGGATGAAGGGACCCCTCCAGTCAATGCTTCCACTCTTCGAGAGCCAACTTAATGGCGAGGAGTTCACGGTTTCCAATATCGTAGTTTTTCTCCGCCATGGTCAGCTTCCTGGCAAAGTTGGCACATGGCTTCAACTGAGGAGGGTCCCCCTGGTTCTGGGACAGTACCGCACAGACTCCAGTTGTGGATGCATCAACCTCCACCACGAAGGGCAACTCTGGGTTTGGGTGAACTAAAATGGGTGCAGAGGTAAAAGCAGTTTTCATTAACTGGAATGCAGAGGAGGCTTCTGAGTTCACACATAGGCTTTTGGTTTACCATGTAGGAGGGAAGTGAGGGGACTAGCTAGGGTACTATAATTGTCTATGAAACTCCGGTAAAAGTTAGATAAGCCTAGGAACCTCAGAAGTTTCTTGATTGTGGTGGGGACTGGCCATTGTGTGATGGCTTTGACCTTACATGCATCCATACTGACTCCAGACTGGTCTATTTTAAGCCCAGGAACGTGGTAGAGGTCTGGTGGAAGGAGCAATTCTCTGCTTTTAAGAACAGCTTAAACTCACGGAGCTTGGTGAGTAACGCACAGACGTGCTTCAGGTGTTCCTGAAGACTAGGGGAATAAATCAGAATGTAATCAATATATACGACAAGAAATTTGTTCAGGTACTCACGTCATGCATAAAATCCTGGAAGATCAAGGGTGCGTTAACAAGTCCGTACGGCATCACCAAGTATTCATAGTGCCTGGTGGGAGTAATACAAGCAGTCTTCCATTCGTCTCCACAACGAATCCTGACCAAGTTATACGCACTGCGTAAGTCCAACTTAGTGAATATCTTAGCTCCTCTGAGCTACTCAAGGGCGGCTGGAACTAGGGGAAGAGGGTATTTGAAAGGTACTGTAACCTTATTGAGGGCCCAGTAATCGATACACGGGCGAAGTCCTTCATCCTTCTTAGAAACGAAAAAGAAACTAGAAGCAGCAGGGGAACTCGAGGGGCGGATATAGCCATGTTCCAAGGCCTCCTTAATGTAGTTCTCCATGGCTTGGGTCTCTGGTATCGACAGGGGATATATCCGTCCTTTGGGCACTGGAGCATCCGGGAGCAGATCGATTGCACAGTCCCATGGGCGGTGGGGTGGCAAGTGAGCAGCTCTCCTGGGGCAGAAAATGTCCTGAAAAGATTGATACTCGGGAGGAATGACAACAGATAATTTATCATTAGGACTTTCTATAGACGTAGTACAAACTTGAACAATAGCGGTAATCTGAAGAGGTAGATTGGGAAAACATTCTGGCCAACAGGAAGTTCCCCACTGAAGTATTTCTCCTGTGCCCCAGGAGAGAACAGGTTCATGCTTCACAAGCCAAGGACGGCCTAAAACCACCTTCATGGTGGAGCCCTCCAGAACAAGTAGCCAAATCTCCTCCTTGTGACATATTCCAATGTGCAGCTGGATGGGTCCAGCATGTCGTCTCACCTCCTTATTGGATAGGGTTTTTCCTGTAATAGACTGGACTTCATTTAACCATGTCACAAGGATGAGTTTTTATGCCTAGATGTCGTACTAAATGACCAGATTAAATTACCGGCCGAACCGGAATCAATCAAAGCAGACACAGTTATAGAAACATCTCTGGCAGTAATAGTCACAGGGCAAATCAACGGGTGCTTTTTCTCAAGCATAGGCATAACAGCACTCACCACAGGTCTTGGAGAACGTTGGGAACATTCCTTGATGAAGTGACCAGTTTGACACAGTATAAAAATAACCCTGAGACAATCTCCTTAGTCTCTCCTTAGGAGTTAAATGGCGCTTATCCATCTGCATAGGCTCAGGATTTGGTTCTGGAGGGCTACGAAGCTCTGGCGGGCGGGGAAAATTCAACATAGGATCAGATACATTCTGTGTGTAGGACTTTACTCGAGTGGAGCAGAGAAGAGCCATTTGAATGAATTGTTCAAGTCCAATTGAATCGTCATAGGGCGACAGCATCATCCTTAAGGCTGGCTCCAAACCCTGGTGAAAAGTGGTGATTAAAGCCCTCTTGTTCCAACCACTCGTAGCCGCAAGGGTTAGAAATCGTACGGAATACTCATGCACAGTAAGGCTATTTTGTTGAATATGATACAGTTCTTCCCCGGCAATTGACTCGTGATCGGTTTGTCCGAACACCTCCAGGAAGTGCTGAGTAAAAGAAGCAGATGAGCTTACGGCTGGCCCAGTCTGACTCCAAATGGACTCTGCCCAATGAAGAGCGGTCCCTGAGAGGCAGGAAATAACATAGCCAATTGTAGTATTGTCAGATAAAAACACACTCGGGTAAGTCCGAAGGTAATGGAACATTGCAGTAGGAATCCCTTGCAATCCCCCGCCGCGCCAGAGAAAGGCGTTGTGCGCACCATGGGACAGAGCACAGCGGAGGATGAAGAAGTGTTGATGGTGGCGATGAGATCGGTGGTTGTGTGGATTGTGAAGCGGGGAGCGGTAAAGCTTGTCTTACGGCATCCACCAGTTCCTGGAATGTTTCTTCAGTGCTTAACCTGTATACGGTGTTGGTCCAAGCTTCTGTAACAAAGCGGACAGACAACTGAAGATGTGGTAAGTATTAACAGTGTTTATTTACAGGAAGAGTTGAAAAGAATCCAAAACAAAGGTGAGTAACTTAAATGCAGACAATACCTGAATAAACTAACTGAAATATGACACAGTCTCTTTATCTTTCAGATGATCAACGAAGGGAAACACAGATGAGATGAGACGATCACAACCACACCACATTCATCCAACGGAGACTAGAGGAGGCACAGGAGGATCTGGAGAACACTGGGGATATCAAGGAGCACACTATGGAGAGAGTAGGTAAGAGAGCAGGTAAGTATAACATACTGAGATTGTCCACTTCAGGCATGTACGAGCTTGGACGCTGAGTGACCGGATGAGTGTGCTTTTGTGTGGTGTGGCTGAGTGATCATTAGGGGTGTGACAGGTGCTTGTGATCAGAATTCAGGTGACTGGGATTTGAGTGAGGGAGTGAGGGTGGAGCCTGGCGTGGGCTCAGGTGTATCTGTAACATCAATACACAAACTGCTATTGTAAAATGTTAAAATAATTTTAAAAATGAACGTTTTAATGAAATTTATTAAGTTAGCGGATATTATATGTGGGATTTTGGTGGTGCATATTAATGTTTACAGTAATCAATTTTCAAAACTGCCAAAATTATAACATAACTTAAACCAAAATGTTTTACCAATATGTTTTTATTTCTTTTTTTTGTATGTTTTTGTCTGTTCTGCTTACCCACGCTTCATTTATTTGATAAAAAAATAAATGATAAACAAATAAAAATACTGTAAAAACAGTAATTATTTGAAATGTGGCGATCATTTAAATTAACTCTTTTCTTTTAAAATGTAATTTATTGATGTGATCAAAGCATCATTACTCCTCTCTGTCACATGATCCTTCAGAAATTATTCTAATGCTGATTTGCTGCTCAAGAAAATCCAGACGAGACATGCCGTTTTTTATCTCACCCATAAGATTTGCTTCTTGAAGTGCCTTTAGGGGAAGTGACTTTTTCATAATAAAAAAGCAAAAAGCATATATTATATAGATTATATATCTGCATGCATGTATGGCTTGATTTGATGTGGAGTTTGTGTTTCTTTCCCAGCGCTGTATCTCATGAGTCCAGATCTTCATCTAAAGGCTGCATATCCCTGACTGAGGTCTCTCTAGATCCCAGCAGATGTTCCTGTCTCTAGTCCTCTTGATCCAGGGCTCTCAGTCCGAAAGTCTTGGCTATAGATCAGCTCAGATCAGGTGAACAATGGATTCTAACTATTTTTTACTAAATTCCAAAGAAAGCATGTACTGTACAGACAGTTCAAACTGAACACTATTGCAGAAAAAGGGAAACAACTTTTATTCCTTTTCAAACAAATTATTATTATGAAGGCAGATTTGTTAATAAATATCTGAACTAAAACGTTTTGGCATTTTCATCACATCTCCATTTCTGATTTTAAATGAAAGCTACATACACTCTTCAGTTCTTTACTGGCATCTACAGCTTTCATAGGAACCTTTAACATTGATAGAATTTTACATTGCACAAAAGCTTCTTTGTAGTGGAAATAAAAATAAAAACGGCAGAATATGACAACGTTCTTTACTCTTAAAAATAAAGGTTCTTTATTGATGATTCCATGCAGAACATTTAACATCTCTGGAATATTTTCATCACACAAAAGGTTTTTTAGATTATTAAAAGATTGAAAAGAAAAAACTGTTCCCTGAAATGTTCTTAGCGGAAGTTTTTTTTTTTTTGGCATTGCTGTTAAAAAACATTGGAAGTTTTATTTTTAAGAGTGTTCATACTTGCTCCTTTAAAATTAGTTTTTTTTGGGGAGAACCCGAAGCGGTTCTTCTGACATCACAGTAAAAACGTTTTAATAGGCACATAGGCACATTTTTTCTTTCACCAAGTCTGGGTTGGGATTGAAGCTTCTGCAGAATGAAGAAAGCAGAAAAGAGTTGCCCACAGGTCGGTCTCCTCTTACAGTAGCATTTGTGAAGCTCTGTGAAGCTTTCACCAGAGTAGTAGGTTTCAGTCCAAGTTCTCTCTGTGCCAAAAGCCCCAGAATTCCTTCATTTTGGAGCTTCCCGAGTTCTCGACCCCAACCCATCTCCACCTTGAGCTCATGTGAGACAAGGCCCCCGGTCTTATCAAATGGGCTTTTGTTCTCCATGGCTTGGCCCAGGTCTCTGAGGATGAGAGATGCAGTTAATACCCAGGGAAGTGGCCCTAATCGCCCGGCACTATTACTGCGGCCAATATCAGAAGGGATGACAGACTTATTGATTCCAGAGCCGCAGGTGGACACAGGTGACTTCCCCCCTCCATGGCCCCCGGGTTTGATCTGCGCTCGGCTGGGCAGGAACAGCTCCGTCTCACCTGCTCCGTGGCATGCAGAGTCCATCTCAGACCATTAGCTCCAGAACTGAGCTTAAGCCCTCAATTGGGCCTGATGACTACTGAGTGTGCAGCTGATTGAGACGCTACCGCTGTCTGGGGATCGTCTGCTCAACACGTCTATACAAAAGATCTCATTCGTCTGTGTGTGAGGACTTAAAGGCTTCTGCCATTTTGTGCTAATTAAAGTATAATCTGAGTGTGGTTCAGTAAACAACATGCAACTAAGTAAAAGTAAAGAGCAAAGGTCATAAAAACATAAAGCAAACATCCAAAACCATGGTCATCAGCAATAATCATCACTTTTGCAATTCTGATACTTAAAAAGGTATAAAAAAAGACCCCAATTTTGTTGATTTAAATAATGTGTAAAAATAATGTATTAATCTGACCATATACAGTAACATTGTGTAAAACATTGTGTTTTGCATGTATATGCAGAAAAATTGAAACTTTACTGTGTGTTTATTATTTCCTGCTGAAAAAGATACAGCAGAAGCAATGGATTCCATGTTTGCAGGTGATTATGGGAAATTCCTGTTCCTGCTTTTCTCAAAAAAGCAATACAAAAAAGGAAAAAATACAAAGCAAAATAAAACAAAATATATCTTCAGGGTGTAGCAGAAGTTCATAAACGAACATCATGCCTCCAGACCGACAGATATCAGCACAGGATCATATTGGGATGAATATCTGCATCTTTAGCAAACCTGACTGACTTTATTTGTGGGAGACAAGTAAATGCTGCATTTCTAAGTTGTATAATGACCGTAACCCTGTACAACTGACTGTTGTCCCATTTCCAACGTACAATAGGCCAAGAAAGTCAAAGTCTTTGTTTGGTTTTAACACCCAAAAATGAAACATCAAAGCCAAAGTAGTGACCCCAAAAAAGTTTGAAGATGTAGAACAAATGCAAACTGTCTAAGCATGAAAAACATGCATTCAGTTTCTCCATATACCATAGTTTAATGCATCTTGCATAACTTCGCTTTTTAGTAACACAAGAAACAAAACAAAGAAAATACATTCTTTTCCAATACTAAAGTTGTAGAGCATACACTAAAGAGTAAATGCTTACGAGGCACAGGTGTTCCTGCTGACATCACTGCAATAATAGTGTCATGTTAGCACATTAATGCACCATAAGAGGTGTCAAAGTGACTGAGTTCTGGTCAGTGAAGCAAACCTGAGGATCAGGAGGATCTAGCGTGAGCAGTTTGGCCGAGTGTGCACGCTAAGTGTTGGCAAGGTCTCTCTTGAGCTATGCCATGTTTTGTGCTTCACTCTCTGTCTGTCAGTGCAGGTGAGATTGCTGGTAGAAATATAATCATACACCATTGTGCTTCCCTGAGATCTATAATGGAAGCCCATTGAGCTTTCTGTCACCGCTGGCCTTGATAGTGTGTCCATCAAAATATTGATTCAGTAGGATATGTAATGGCACATTGATTTTCTGCTGAAGGTGAGGAGAAAGAAGCCTGTTCGTTTTTCCTGCACGGCTCAATCAAACCTCTGGACGCTCATTCTTAGAGTTCAGGGAAGAGATTTTTTTTATTGTTTTATGGCTTATTGAGCTTCAGAGAAGGTTAAAGTTGATATAATATTAAGCTTTAAACCAACTTTGACAGTCGAGAGACAGAATCTGGCTTCCCCGGGAGAAGAAAGTTGCTCATCAGGAGGATTAATTGAAATATCGACTTTGTCCTAGATGTTTCTCCTAAAATTCCTTCGCAGAAATAAAAACAAAAATAGAGTACGTAATGCAGCTCAGGAGTTTATGTTCAGAAGTTTGAGCTCATATTGGGAGATTGGGAGTCAGGGTTATTATTGTAAACTAAAATCATAAAAAAATGATAATTGTAATAAATGTTCATTAAAAAAAACAAAACTATATAATATATATATATATATTTTTTTTTTATAGCTTTTTTTCAGTTTTATATAACTTAAATATATTTTATTTCAGCAACACTTCTTACTAAAATAAAATAAAAATAAAGCAAAAAATTGAATTAACACTAAAATAACCATTAAAATAATAAATAATAATATTTTTATTCAAATAATAAAAATAATTATAAAATAATTATTTATACTAATAATATATAGTGTACAAAAAGGAAAAAAAATTGACAAGCACAAGGTCTTCATGCAACATAAGCCAACATTTCACAAAGCTTAATGGCAGCAGTTATATGAAGATAGGCTATCTGTTAAGCATACAAATTAATAAATAGTCACCTTTGTCCTCATTCCAGAAAAATTCAATATAGTGGGTAACGGAGTAATATTCAGTGCTGCTGATAGCATTATCAGGTGACTCAATCGTTCTAGATCTGAAAACGAAATGAGTTCAGTTACACTCTGACAGCTGGGCGCTTTTATTAGACGTGTACTGTATATATTTCATAAGAACTGCAGTGATTTAAAAAGTCAACATGGACAGAGTCGTTTATATTAGTCTCTCCACATATTTATATCATGTATAGGCCTTTTTTATTGCCTCCACGAAATAGCACTCTTTTGTAAAGTTTCGAGAACATAAAGACCGGAGAACTCCTAACGAACGTTCTATCGACGTTACGGCAACGTTTTCATTAAGAACTTTGCCAGAACTCTAGCCAATGCTACATCCAACTACATATAATTTTAATTTCAATCACTATAATATATAGACAGACAGATGGATAGACGGATAAAGTGATGGACAGATGTTTTTTGTGCATCATCCAGCCTGGAGAATGTGGATCCTCTGATGTTTCTCTGATGCAGACAGGCGTTCAGAAGACTCGCTTCATCAGCAGACTGCATACATATTTCAGACTGATATTATTACATATGTATGCTACCTATTTAAACAGATTAAATTATATTTAACTGACCACACATTTAAGCATAGGCTACTTTTACGTTTAAAATGCAGCTCACTTTGGACCATACTGTCTGTTGCTGCGCTTATCCTATAGCGCCACCTGCTGAGCATTTACAAAGCATAGCCTATGAATTTATATTTTTAATTGAGACCACAGCAATCCACAACAGCTGAGGTTGCTGTGGTTGATATATCAAGAGAATGTGCTTTTGAAGATCTTTAGGAGTAGGCCTATACAAACACTTCAAGCTTTTCTACTTGTTTTACTAGATTATTACTAAATAAGTAAAATCCCAGCACCTATTCTTTTTTTGTTACGCCTATTGAACTTTGTCAATATTATCTACCAAGTGCACAAAGCACGCTCTATGAGTAGCCTAGTATTTTATTCATTTATTTTATATTTCGCACTTTTTTGTGTGTTTATACGTTTAATTTAATGCATTTTATTTTAAGTTTAGCCTACTGCAGTTTATTTTTCGCTCCTCCTTTCTGTTCTTTTCTGTCATTTTCTTTTCTTTTTAGTATTATCTTTGTTATTTTATATTATGACACCAATGTGTCACTGTTTTTGTCGTTCAGTATAGCTGCGCTGAAAAAACGAATATCAATCTGGCACCCAGCGGAAAGTAGGCGTGTTTGTTTACATTTCTTCCTGCGCCACGCGACTGTGCGTGATGACGTAAGCTGTACGCAGCGCTCTGGCTCTCGGTAGAGAGGAGGCAAGTTAGCTTTCAGAAAAAGCGGACTAAAATGATGCAAAAAACGGTAAGAATTAACTTTTTATTGTATCGCGAGTGAGGCAGAAAACCGTACTGATATTTACGTGTCTCCTAAGTGAACAACAATGTCTCTGTCGCCTGTCAACATCCATAAAGTCTCTTGATATGCTAGCTAGCAGTATAGCAGGTTAGCCTGATCTCTGATATACTGAACTGTGAATTTTGACAGTTAACTAGTTTAAAAGATGCAAGTTTTTTTCTCCTCCGACTATCAACATGTATCTGTTTTTAAGATTTATATTATCTTTTTTTTCCATGTGGTAGGTTTCCCCGCCAGAAATGATGCCATTGTGGTTTTTGCAGTGTCTTATACTTGCAGTGCTCACTTGCATCTCACCATTTGACATTTATAATACTTTACAAAAACATAGGCTTGGAATTATAGTTACCGTCAAAGTGCCATAGTTATTTCATGTCATTGTTACTAAAATCTCCATAAAGTACAATTGACCTCCTGCAATCCGTGTACAAGCTTTCACAATATTTACATTTACTCTGTAGGGACCGTGTACTTACAGGATTTGGATCAAATGGTACATTTTAGCGGAAAATATAGTCAAGCTTATGCAAATTATTATTTGAATACTATATATTTTATGAATTATCTGATAAGATTCCCTATAGGTTAATGGCCTATGAAATAAAATAAATAATATACAGTAAATTATGTAATTAAGTTATTATTACGTAGCTTTGCAGTTATGTCCAGACTTGATTTAATACTGCTTATTGTGTGAACCAACTCATTAGCATTTTTGTTGTGTGTGTGAAAGTAACAAAATATGTTTAAAATCATACTTTGAAAGTCGAGAACTGAAATAGCTCAATAATTTCAAGGAGTAACAGGCTGAATAGAAATATTTACATAGCATTATTGCATAAACAACAGTGGATGTGTGATTTCCTACTTATCACTACATAACACTGGGATAAATATTAGATTACATTTATATTGCTGATGGCACAGATATACATGCAATCATTTGCTTGACATTATTCTGAATTTGATGGGCTAAACAATACCATGAAATGTAGGCTGAATATAAAATAAATGTAGAAATAGCAGCAGACAGCAGGGTCAATTGCGTCAAAAAGCATGCACCTTACCATCTGCGCCATTGAAAAGTATGTTTAATGAGTGGGCGGAGTTAGTGTAAATAGCCTCTGCCAACATGGTGGGCCATTTGCACTCAGTCAATCATTAATCATGTTCCATGAAGATATTTTGTAAACTTCCTACCGTAAATTGAATCAGAATCAGAATTTTGATTAGTAACATGCATTGCTAAGAACTCATTTGGACAACATTAAAAGTGATACAATTGTCCTAACATATCCTAACAAACCATACATCGCTGGAAAGCTTATTTATTTAATCAAATAACCTAACATTTGATCAAAAACTGACCCTTCGTACAGGGTCACATATTAATGTTTGTTATTGCAAAGTGATATATTAGCACAGAGTTTGACCACACGGTGAAGCTTGTTTATTTTGCTTTCCAATTGTGCAGTCATTTGCATTTTGTAATTTGCATGTAGGCCGCATTTGTTTTTGATCTTTGCACTGTTCAGTATAGGTGACTTTGACTAGGACGCTAATCTGCCCTGCCTTTTTCTCAGAGTGTTTAGATTCTACGTAACCATGGAGGCCGATGCAAACTCCTTCCACGTGGAGTTCCTGGATTTTTCCTGCTCGCTCCTGAAGAAGCTGAACCAGCAGCGTCAGAGAGGGCAGCTGTGCGACCTCGTCGTGTCCATCGGCGGCCATCAGTTTCGCGCCCACCGCGCAGTTCTGGCCGCCAGCTCCCCATACTTCTGCGATCAGGTGCTGCTGAAGAACAGCGCCCGCGTGGTGTTGCCGGACGTCATGCATCCGTGCGTTTTCGAGGCGCTTCTGTTGTCGTGCTACACCGGAGGGCTTTCAGTGCCAAGCGAAGAAGTGGTTTCCTTCTTAACAGCCGCGAGCTTCCTGCAGATGTGGCACGTGGTGGACAAATGCACTGAGCTTTTGGAAGTAGGGAAGAAAAACCGGATCCACCATGGATCGTCTCCTAAAGGTGATGGTTATGCCACTGATAATGAGGACGCTGGTCAGACTGCAGGAGAAGATCTAGCCGATCTAGATCCTGCTTTAGGTCCAGGGCCGCTAGAAAGCGGCGGTTGTTCATCTCCAGATTATCCGAGCAGCGAGAATGGCTCGGATGCAATGGAGAACCAGTGCTCTAAACCGGCCTATGTACCACCGAGCATAATGGGACACAGAAAGAAGGTGCATATAAAATCAGAACGGCAGAATCGAGATGCTTGTGCCGGCTTGTTTGGCGCCGAACACTCAGAAGAGAACTCTCACAATCCAAACACAGCAGAGGATTGTTTCGATGAGAAACTGGTGGAGTGCTTGGATCGGGATTGCTCTTATGAAGAGCCGTTAGACTTCTACGGGACCTCCATGGAGGGCTTTTCGCAAGCCTCGGACGAGCTTTCCAACCCGACTTCCAGGGATAAACTTCAGCTTGAAGGAGGTGCCGATGTTTCTAAAGAGGAGACGCCGGTCGACGGCGGCTTGAAGGAGCAGACCTCTCACTCAGGCTTCGCTTCGGTGGTTTACAAGCTCTATCCGTGCCAGTGTGGCAAAAGTTTCACGCACAAAAGCCAGAGGGACCGGCACATGAGCATGCATCTGGGTCTGAGGCCGTTCGGTTGCGCCGTTTGTGGCAAGAGCTTCAAAATGAAGCATCACCTGGTGGGCCACATGAAGATCCACACGGGCATTAAACCCTACGAGTGCAGCCTGTGCTCCAAACGTTTCATGTGGCGAGACAGCTTCAACCGACATACCTCCACGTGTGCAAAGGCCCATCAGAACCGACGGGCCTCCCAGATCTGCTAGTGCTCCCACAGGAACCGTGTAGGGGCGTTCGAGAAACCTCAGCATGGAAGCATCCTTCCCTTGAATGCCAAACAAGCCACTTCACACAGCAGGATTATTTTAAACAAGCACCTCAATTTTGAACAGAGGCCTTCTGTTCAGTTCATTTGTTCAGGAATACTTACATTTTTGAGAAGAAGATCCTCATGCTCAACAAGGCTGCATTTATCAATCAAAAATACAGTAAAAGCAGTAATATTGGGAAATCTTATTATGATTTCTGCTTAAATCTGTTTTTATTCTGGCAGCGCAAAGCTGAGTTTTCAGCATCATTAAGTGTCACGTGATCCTTCAGAAATCATTTTAATATGCTGATTTGCTGCTTAAGAAACATTTCTGATTGTTAAAAACGTGTGCATATGTTTGTAAATTCTATATATTGCCATTTAAGAAAGATTAATTTAAAACAGATTTTTAAATTGAAATGGATACTTTTATTCAACAAGGATGCATTAAACTGATCAAAAGTGTCAGTAATGTTTATAATGTTACAGAAGATTGAACGTTCATTGAATAATCTGGAAAAAATGCAATATGGTTTCCACAAAAATGATATTTTTAAACATTTAAAACATGAATTAACAATACTATTATTATTAATTAAGCACATAATAACTGACAATAATTAAGCAGCAAATTTAAAATGATTTCTATAGGATCATGTGACACTGAAGAATGGAGTAATGGTGCTGAAAAAACTGAATTGCATTAAGAATTGTTTTTTTTTTACGTTACAGTAGATAACAGTATTATTTTTTAATGCTATTTTCTAATTGTTATAATGTATTTTAATGAAATAATAATAATAATATAATAAAAAAAATAATAATGCAGCTTTGCTGAGCCGACGATACATTTTAAAATCATTTATAATTTCACACTTTTGACCAGTCTTCGATCTCCTCACAGAATGATTGAAAGTCGACATGAAGTTAATGGACTTTTCTCAATAGATGTTGTAGTGAAATACCATTTCATGTTGACTTCGGTGTCTTCAGTGATATCTGAAGGAAAAACATGACCACTTTCTACACGAGACCCTTGAATGCTGTCATAATATTCAGGTTTAAAGACTCCCTAAGCGCTTTGGAGTTTTGACAAGGTTTATCTCATGTAAATAGAAATATTCCCCGACGCAGCATTATGCTGGATTTCATTTGCTTTAGTTGAGCTGGATTCAGTGTTTGGCATCAACTCTATTGCCGATCTCTGTAACCAGAGCGTTTCCGATAGGATTTCACAGAGAACAGCGCTTGTTTCAGCTGCTAATCTCTTCTAATCCATTTTATGCTCTAAAAGTCAACAGATTTATTAGGAGGATTTTGAAGGGAAAAAGTCAAATAAAATCTGCATTGATGGCATTGACATTTTCATCTCTTTCTACAAACAGTGTTCTTGTATGTGATGTTCATTTTGCCGAAATGTTTCTATAATGTGCAATATTTGTAAAATATTTGAAATGTCATCTCTATTGGGCGAATCTTATGAAAAACATGTCCAGGTCATATCACACACACACACACAAATATTTTGCATAAAGATATAGAACATCATCATTATTCTAACTTTTACTTTTATTTGTAATTCTCAGTGTTTTAAGTGGTGATTCTCATTACTGTAATACAGTAATAGACATTAATCCTTTTATTGTCACAATATTGTTTGTGTAGAGAAAAAAGGTTTTATTTTCTTTATGCAAAATATAACTTTATATTGCCATCAGTGTTCAAATTTTCGAGGGGGATGATATGATCTTATGTTTTAAAACTCATCTGTACGGTATTGAAGTAAAGTGGATTTAAGAGAGAAATATCAAAGCACAGCCACTTGTAAATATCAGTGAAATGAAACCGAGAACACGTCTTTATTGCTTTACTTCACCAAGCCATTTCATGCAAATGTCAAAAGAGCACAAAAAGCTAATTATATATATATAAAAAAAAAGTGAAAGGGCTGTAGAAAAGCAGTTGGCTGTTTACTTGTATTATTTTCTCAATCTAATGTACAGAATGTGCCATGAGTGGATGGTTGGATGTCTGGCTTTTAGTAGTTTGTTATTACTGTCTGTTTGTGAAAAACCTTGCTTACAACAATACCTCAGACGCTGTGGTATTCAGTAGTTTCAGAAGGCGCATGGGATTTAATCAGTGCTTAATTACAACAAAATTTAAGCTAATTTTATAATAGTTTTAGATCAAATAAATAGGGCTTTTCTTAATTATACCTGAAAGTGTTTTAAGCTAGTATAGCACTCTAAAGAGCATTTCAGACATGTTTTTTTCGCCGGTTGCATTGGTAAATTGTAATATGTAAATAGTGTTTTTTTGTTTGTTTGTTTTTTTATGAATGTGCAAATTTCTATATGCCTCAAACAGAACTAACAAGTGACAATCATGTAAGCGGGAACAGAATATATTATGAAAGTACGGTTAAAAATCACCTCTCAGCAGTAGGAAATAAATTCAACCATGTATTAAATTATATATCCATTATTTGTCAGGTTTCTTTTCCAATAAAAGTTTAAACAGTTTAATACATGGTATATGTGTATGTATCTTATAATGTGGTCAAATATATATGGTTATATGTTGATTTGTTACAGAAAAAGTTATATGAAAACATATATTCTCAAGTGACCAAATTTTCTTAATTGATAGACAGCGCTTCGGGATGTTGGACGGATCACTACCTCAACAGGACTGTCATGATATCTGATTATCAGAAAACTTTTCTCTCTGGACGGCACCATTTCTTCACTTACACTTCTGTTGTGGTTTCTTCTTATAGAAGAACTTTGTGAAACTTTGTGAGATTTGTACAATAATGTGTTTAGCAATAAATGTTCTATTTGTACAGTAGATCCTGCTTTGTTTCACGAAGAACCATTTATTTTGTGCTCAAGCTGCAGTTCAGAGTTCCAGACACTAGATGACAGTCTCAACTGATTGTATTGGTTCAATTCTCAGGTTTTGTAAATGTAAAAACATATTTAAGGAATGTCCTCCATATATATATATATATATATACATAGATCCATACATATATGTTTTACATATTACACACATACATGCAAATAACTGAAGGAAGACAAAAATACAAATAAATAACAAATACATAAAATATTTTGCTTTTATTTTAAATAAAAATGTATCTGCCTGTAAAGTCGACTTTAAATGCGTTATAAAAATTAATTCTTTATCCATCTGTTAGTCTGTGATATACTTCAAACTATATTAAGATTGGTTAAACTGTTAGAGTTAAATTACACGGGAAGACATCACTGTTGCTCAGATGCACCTGCGAGTCCACTTCAAATTCACATTGACGCGGTGCTTCAGCGCGATTAGCTAGCGCTCCTATGTGGGCGGGGTTGAGTGTCGGTATAAACGCGTGTGATTGGGCAGTTGACCTGTCCATTAGATCAAAGGAACGTACCTGACACTTCCTGCCAATGAATGTTTCGCTTGTTTTGGCAGTGTGTGATATCTGTGTATCTCTGCCATGTTTGTGTACATCTTTCGCAAATGTCTTTACATTCTTAAACATACAACATAGCTCCGACGCTCTGGAATAATAGCCTGACGTGCTGTACTGGATTATATGCGCAGTCGAGCCCGTTTAATGGATGACTGGAGGCAAAACGTGATTGTTTCTTCTCATTGATCCAGGATCATACCGCGCGTAGATATAAGGTAGGCGAACCAGATTTTGTTTTGATTGATCTTGAGGACGGGTCGATGGAGTATTGATTAGGAACAGTCTGTGCACGTCATTCATTAAGAAGGGTTAGTAAAGGTGAAAGGTTACAGCCATGTGCGCGTGACCGTGTTATATGTTGCGAGTTGCGTGTGTGATCAGGCGTGCGCGCCCACGAGACTCAAAATCCTGAGAGACAGCAGCTCGTTTATGGCCATGTTGTTTGTTAATAAGTCTGAGGCAATTATAATGAAATATTTTGTCTTATTGTTTAACATTTTGGATCATTTATAATGTCAGTGAAATGGTAAATATTTGCATATGGTGTGTTATTTGTATTTATCGTAATATTTCTGTAAGCACAACGCCATTGTTTTAACTTTTGGTATTTTTTTAAGGAGGGTATTTATTTTTTGAATATTTATTGTAAATATCCGTTACTTATTATTATTATTATTATTATTATTATTATTATTATTATTATTATTATTATTAATTGTAATAATGATGATAAAACATTAATTATATATTAATGAAAAATGCTAAAATGCTAACAATTATTAATTAAA
>JAUMHQ010000053.1:26391481-26403974 GCA_032361165.1 Enteromius paludinosus
TATACACATATATATACACATATATATATACATACATACAATATGTGTGTGTGTATATATACATTTTTTTTTTTTTATAGTTAACAATAATAACCCTTATTGACAGCCCTACTTACAGTAATTTTTGGTTTTGGACTCAATGTTATGATTAGTGGTTTGAACACTAACAGCTCATATTAAAAACGTATGGTGTGTGACGATATTGTAACTCGTCACACACCATACGTTCTACACGCACGATACCTCAACCATCCACAATGTTGAATGGTGAATTTTGCCATGCATTACTGGTGAAAACAGGAAAGTATTACATGGTTGGCTAACACACTTTACGGCCCATCTGCAGGTATGAGCTGGATGGGATTGGACTGTACTGAATTGAAAGCAGCCCATGTCTAATTAGTCTTGAGGGACCAGTAGCACTTGTTTTATCCCCTAGTCACCAGCAACCGATGCGTCTTTCCTTACACCTGCTCTCTTAGCCAGAGACCTCCAGATGCTTTTGCCAGGTCCTGCACACATTTTCCTCCTGTCACTCAGTCACAATGCTTTAAAGCACAGAACAGGAGCTTTTTTCAGCGGCTTTGTTGCAAAAGGTCGTTTCCCTACTGTTGTTTAAAAAAGTAATGTCAAACGCAGAAGAAAGCTTATCCAGTGTTATCCGGTAGGATTAGCCTGTCGTTTGAGAGCTTTTCAGCAGCTGGCACTGAGAAAATTGATTTGAATCACAGATTTGAGCAAACACTGGCTAATATTCCATGTTAGGCATGCTGAAACCACCTGAAACATGGCATATCCGCTTTCAACACCCTAAAGCCCAGAACTACCGCTAGCAAGAGCGTTTTCCAAAACTGTGATTTAAATGAGCGCTGACTTTTTACCAGAAGAAACTCTGTTAGCTGCATTACAGGCTTCATTGATGAGGAAGGTCAGAGTTCCATGGATATTAGTTTTTATTTATTAATTTTTGCATGCAAGAAAATATTACTCGCAGACACAGATGGTCCCATGGTTGTAGTTGGTTTGTCTTGGGTTTTGATCAATGTATGCTTCATCCCATGAGCTCCAGTGATTTCCTGGCAGATGATGATGATCTGCAAAGTCGTTTTTGATGATAAAGCAACATGTAGTGCAAACACTTGTGTGTAGTGTTGCATCAGAGACTAAAGATTTTACGATGGGAAAAAGTGCAAAGCACAATATGGCGGAATAAGTCACCAAATTTCCAAATTAATTGGCCACCGAGCGAACATACTTTCCACCTAAAGGCAATTAGAGACACGGTTATAGCATTCTCCCGAATATAGTGCAGCTATGCAAGGAAACACCAAATTCTCTAAAACACTTTTATTGTCTTATAATATGCACTTATTTTTACCAAACGATTCATTTTTCTAAACCCCTCCTTCGTATGCCACTTAATCTGCTGTGATTGGTCGACAAGTAGACGGCTGTGTGTTAATGTTTCATTTTGACGTCAACATGAAACGGCTTGGGATACGTTTTAAAAAGCTGAGTTGAGTTTTCTTTTGAGAGACAGTAACCCAATACACAGTGCTTTTTATAAAACTTAGCAGGATGTTTTCATTCACTTAGAGCTGTTTTACACACTGCATGAAGCTCATTCTCAAAAATCCATAACAGAGGAACTTTAAAGCATTTGATTATTTAAAGTTTTTTTTCTAATGGAAGCCTATTTACAACAGAATAATAAAAACAATTAAAAAGATTGCAAGTTATCTCACAATTCTGTGTTTTTCTTGATATGATATTATATTTTATAATTGTTATAAACTCAGAGTTGAGGGGAAACATCCAAATACGTAGTCGCAAATTATTATTATTTTTTTAATTACATCTTTTTCTTTTCTCTTTCCTTTTCTCGTGCTTGCTATTTATTTATTTGCTTGTTTGTTTGTTTGAAACATTTTTCAAAACTTCCAAAGAAGTGTTTTGAAGCCTATATTCAAAGGTTGTACTTTTTCCCAACTTAAAATTCCAGTAAATTCCTGAACTAATTTAAAAGGCTTCTCAGTTCATTTGAGTGGAATGGAAACGCATGCGAAGAGCAACAAACGGATGATTTAAGAGCAGTGCCATCGTGATGAAGTCAGTCTTCATTCTGCACTGCTCTCTCTCATCTGGACACATCTGTAAGAATGTGGTTTGTTTGTGGACAACGGCTCAACATTCAGCTCCATAGTTTGACCCACCACTCCAGGCTGTTGTCCTGAACTGCTCCCTGAGCAGCTGGACCCCGGACTTCTTGTCAGGCAGATGTCAGGTGGTCGTACTTCTCCGTACTGACCGTCCACTCATATACGACCACACAAAGGACACGTAAACACTGCAGCCAAATCCGGTTGTCAGTTCACCATTTTGTGCTTAATTTACACAGTTCAGTCATTTATGGGATTGACAGTCACTTCCTGCAACCGAATTATGTACTGTGTGCAGAGATGGACTGAACAACTATCAGAGTGGTGTCTTTTTTTGTATGTGCAGTGTAATAATCGCAGGGTACATTTGGACTCATTGGGGTTGCCAAATCTTGCTAGAAAAAAACGACATAAAAGAACAAACCCATAATAAACTGGAATCCAAACAGCCACATTATCGGAATATCACAACCTGTCTATTTTATTAACTCTATTTTGTTTGCTTAATGAGCTGACAAACCCGAAGACACTTAATAAGTTTTGCTTATAATTAGTGGACATGGCAACCCTTTAAGAGTGTGTTCTTTGCAAAGCAGTCTTGCAATCGTGAAATACGATGGCTCTGGGGCTTCTGGTTTAGTTCAAATCTCCAAACATATGGACTCTATGTTTGCTTTAATAATTTGCTTAATAAAAATAGCAGGTCTTTGCACACTGAATGTTGGTGTGTTAAAAAAAACATACAACCACATGTTGCGTCAATCACATTAAAACACTGCCTCCACAGCTTCACATCTTTAGGAAAGGATGACGAATATGTGTGCAAGGATCTTTAGACTAAACATGTCTAAAGATGTAATGATAAATTCACACTTCATACCAGATTTAAATACGGTTGGGAATTATGAATGTGTGCATGGCCTTAGTCTTAATATCATCATATTTAAAAAAAATCCCAATTTAAAATCCAGTCCTATGTGCATCAAAATCCAAATTCTTTTTGCACAAGCCTGGTTTCCGAGCAGAAAGCTACTCTTGTATCTGATCGTATAATTGTAGCGATGTTTTCTTGGACCTGAAAGCGCTTTGGCTTTTTAATTGACATACGATCAAAGCTGGATGTCAGATTTCAGAAGCCTGGTTTGTTGTATTTCGACATCACACTGGCTGTTAATCGCTCTGACAGTGTTTCCATTGATCGACTCGCTGTGTCCTCTTTCATGTGTGATGGTGGAATAAAGGCCTTTCTGCCAGGATTCCTCGTGTCACTTCTTCCCTGCGTTAACCGTTAATGATGACGGTGGGAACAGGCATCTTCGAGGCATGTAATGACATAAACCGTTTGCTCTAGTCTGTTAAATAAAGACGCATGCAAATTTTTACAAGTCATTCTCAATTGCTTTTAATATCCCGATGCTTGGACGCTGTCAAATAGTGCGGCTAAATCTCACGAAGCCTGTCAAGAAATGTTCCAGTCATATTTCAGCCTGAAAACACATGAAAAAAGAAGTCTTTTATGTTTATCATGCAGAGATTAGATCATCTCTAAATGTGCTGTGAATTTAACGCGCTACGTTCACTTTTATTTACACATTCGTTTGATTTCCAACGCTTTAATGAACAGAAGTATTTCACTTTTTCTACTAAACAGTTATTCCAGCCTAAACTGAAAACGTTGTCATCAATCACGAACCCCCCCATGTCGTTCCAAACCGGTAACAGCTTTGTATATCTATAAGAGAAATACTGATAGCAGACTGAGAATTCAGATGTTGTCTTTCTTACCTTTCTGCACCTCCACAGTCAATAGGATAGTCACAATTCAATTGTGTTCCGAAGACGCAATTTTCATTTTGGGTTAGGGCTTTAAAATTATTGCATTGTTTTCAGTCACAGTGAATCACGCTATTCTGAACTCCAAATCAGAAATTAAATCATTTGTCATCGTTTCTGTTCTTTTCATTTGTGGTTACATGTGTTGAAACCATTAATGTGTCTCTTTCCAGTATGTTCACAGTTCATGTAAGCATATCTGATGATTCCAAGCAGCCAAGCCTGTGTGTGTGTGTGTGTGTACACCCGTGTTTCCTATAGGTCTGACCGCTTCCTCTTCCATTGCAATCCATCCATATTCTCAGAGGAAATCATACACCATCCCTTCCCCGCCTCACGCAGATTCATCCATCACATTTTCCATCTCAATCAAATCTGCTCACCACAAACATGAAACATGACACGGTGTCTTCCCAAACTTCTTATCCCGCTGCCAACAGTAACACCAAGATGGCGTTATAGCTGACTGTCAGCATTTCATATTCCATTCCTCATATCCCATTCCATATTCCACTTTATCGGCTCACTCTAAGTTTCCATGCTGGATGAGTTGAGTTACTGTATGTCTCTTATAGTATTGTTCCTCAGCTTTCTTTAGCTTTGCTATCTGACAGCCGTCTAGCTTAGCCTCAGATCCCACCATAAAAGTGTTCATATGCAGCCACTAAAAGGATATTTGTCGGCGTGCGTGTTGGGAAAGGGTCATGTCAGTGTGGAGTGATATATTAGCAGGCTGTCTGCGCTGTCTGAACATGAACTGAAGGAAATTTCCTCTTGCGCAGTAGCTTTTTCCAGCAATCCCACTGTGAGCCTGTTACAGTATATTCACATAATTGACATTTCCAGCTACCAAGTGAAGACTTTATAGTACTTGCACTTAGTGACATTTGGATAATCGTACCTATTACTATTGCTCGTACTAAAGAGCAGTGATTAGAACAAACCTGTTAATTAATTGGTTTCTTATTGCATTCCTGTAGCTGGAAGAGTAAAATTATAGCATTACAAATGCCACAGTCGTAGCTTCAATTCCTAGAGAATGCATGAACTGATAAACTCCATTCAGAGTTTACATTTTAAGTCAATTCAAATAAAAAAAACTAGCTAAATAAATAAAATAAACAGTCAAACTGTAAGATTTTGTTGTTTTAAATAAAAGTAAAGACATTTATAATGCTTACAAGATTTCTATCTCATATAAATGCTGATTTTTAGTCTTTAAGTTCATCAAAGAATCCTGAAATCAACAAAAACATGAAGCAGCGCAACTGTGATAATAATCACAAATATTTCTTCAGCAGCAAATTGGCATATTCTAATGATGTTGAAAATGCAGCTTTGATCACAGGAATAAAATACATTTGAAAATAGATCCAAATAGAAATTGGGTATTTTGAATTTAAATAATATTTGACAATTTTTTTGCTGTGTTTTTGACCAAATAAATGCAATCTTGGTAAGCATATGAGACATTGTTTAAAATGACTTTTGAACAGTACTGTATACTTAAATTGTATACCTTAAATTGCATGTATGTATTAGCATTTTTTTTTTCATATATATATATATATATATATAGGTAATGTATTTGTAGAGCTGCTGTTTGATTGAGGACCTTGACGTACACCTTGATGTTTCCTTGTCGACGTCTCGAGCCAGAGTACTCCACAACTCTGTGTTTTGCCCAGTTTTCTGCAATAGTCAGTGGAATTTCAAATGTGTCTGTTTCTTCCCGTCATGAGGTATTTACCACAGCAAATGTACAAGTCTTTAGCATTGTCCCCCAGAGCCTCGTAAACCAATGAGATCGCGGCTTCCATGAGCTCATGGCATGACCAGCCGGAGTCATTATTAATGAGGCACATGTATGGAGCCGCGAGTGTCTCCTGAGTTTTACACCATATGCCCGCTTTGGCTTTGGAGTTGTTGGTTGTATTTTGAAACAAGCTGGGTGGGCAAAGGTACAGTATAAACTATTAAACCTACTGGGAAAAGCAAGCTCAAATGTTTAGATGTTTTGCAATAGTTTGGTTTTCATGTCTTCTGTGATCCTTTAGATATTATAGCACTTGCACAGTGGAGGAATACTTTTCACTGTCATCACCAAACAGTCTCCAAAAGAGAGTTTAGTTCTGAACCATAATGGTTACCAAATGGCAGCTTTACTGTATCTTCAGGACAGTTTGATGCAGATTTACCGTACAAATGATTGATTGTGCTACAGATCTTAAGGACTTTCACCTCCAGTGATGATATGCGTGTGTGTGTTAAGAGTGTGTAGCACAGGTCAAACCCCGGGCATGACCGCTAACAGCTGTGAGGCCTAAAAGAAGCATCAGAAAACAGTTGGGGGTGATGGTTTCCCTCGGCAGGTTGTTCATTCACTGTGGTCGGGCCGTTTGTTTGCATTTGCTCTTGTGTTGAGAAGGGCCCTCTGTATGATCCACCAGCTGTGCTTATTCAGGGGCCAATCAACCCGCATTCGATTTTTTAGCCTCTTATTAAAAATCTTATTCTTAAGGCCAGTTTATATTTTGTGAATTTCTCATTAAGGGTCATGAATATGCATGCGATGTTTCAACACAAATGTGTTTTGAAAAGGCTGTATAAATTTAGCTTACAGCAATTGTGTTAGGGGTCAAATTGGCCTCCATTGGTTTCCAAGCAGTTTGCCAAAAATCAAGGCTTTGAAAAACAGTGAAGGAAAAAAAAACTTTTATTGTTGCTTGCCAAACATAATATATGAAGAGCTTGTGAAACTTGCAATTTGAAGACTTCAGCGCTTCTTCATCTGTTTGAGTTTCACTGTCAGAAAAAAAAAATCAATAAAAGGATGTTTTGATGGTTTGTTGGATGTTAGTCACTTGACTGTTGTAGCACTGAAAGTGAGAGAAACCCATTTTACCCTCATTTGAGAGCTAGATATAAGGAGGCAAATACAAACAGCAATGAATGCTACTATAATGTTAGATATTAGTTATACTTAGTTGTGGTTATTTTAACTGATTTTTAACATACAAACGATATGCCTGCAGTTTTGTTGTTGTTGTTTGTTTGCATAATTCTTTCGGGTGTTTTAATGTTGATTTCTGGTGAAAAAATAAGTCCATATGAGACCTGTGTTGAGCCTTCAAATAGAAATGACAAGAAACGGAATTACACATGGAATTTTGCTGAGTGTGATTTAAAAAAAAATGCGATTGTGCAGATGAATTGGGGTGCAGAAATGATTTTTAAACATGGTAAAACTCTTATTGAGAACAATCGTGTTAGTCATATTATTTAAGAAACATGGAAATGATGAATGATTGGTGTTGAATTGTTGTTGTTTTTTAGTAGCTTCTGATCAGTGCCACAACTTTCCTGTTTTCCTTCAGCTGATCAGTCGGAAGGACAAGGCCACGTTTGAGAAGCTGGACTATCTGACCTCTAAAGAGGAGAACTATGTCAGGATGAGAGAGTACATCCGCTCCCTCAAGATGGTGCCCTGCATGCCTTATCTGGGTGAGTCCTCATCTGTCTGCTTTACTTCACCTTCCAAAGGCGTAAATAAACCGGAAGAACGATCTCTTTAACATCTGACTGACGGTGGGATCAGGGTTTATTTGCCCCTGCTGGTACAGTATACGCTTTTATTACATCATAAGTATTTCTTGCTGAATGCAAGTATCAATTTCCTTGAGAAAAAAATGCTTGACAACTTACATTTATACATATAATGCATCTCATCTGAACATTTGAACATACAGAGACACTGAGTCATCGTTTCGCAAACGCAGTGAACTTCATTCATGAACAGATTTGTGTCTAGCTACAGTGTGCTACATTCATGAAAACATTCTGATGCCAAATGTCACATTCAACGCAACAGTTATGTACGAATATAGAAATAGTTTCTGATTTTGTCCTTGAGCTCTTGTTTTAAAGAATATCATGGCAGTTTTGGTCATTTTACAGTTTCTAAAGCGTAATGATTGCATGAATGATGCATGCTTTTTCAATATGATATCTTCCTTGGAACAAGTACTCTCCGCGTTTAAATACGCAACATGCAATTTAGTTTAGTTTTTCTATTATTTTAGGCTTTTGTCAGAGTTTTCCCATGTTCTCTCACTCTAAAGCACATTGAACCTCATTGTTTGTGCTCTGAACTCTGAGAGATCACAGACGTACGGTTCTCATTACCTCACAGATTCTCAGTTAGTCTGGAGACTCAACAATAAATTGAATCCAAACCTCTGTGCTGTTACAGGGATATCAGTGATCAGGGAAAACTATGGAAACTATGTCTCATATTCCACAGCACTTAGTCATTTACAGCTGCTGTTCTGATTTAACTCAAATTGGGTGAAGATGGAGCAATACGCATATTAAAAGCTCATATCAGGTACTCCGGGTTTGATTTCTAGACATGTTACAGTTGATGTTTCTTTAGGTTTGTCAAAGCTTTTCTCGGACATACTGTACTCAGGTTCTTGCAGTTCTTGGACATGTAGTTGGACATTTTAATACTGAGTAAGCCAAATACAAGTCTTACTGATCTCACACACACTCACACACCAGTTTGTGTTTCCAGTGCAAACCTTTTTCTTTAGATCTAGTATACAAACCTATCATGTTCAAATACTCTCGCTGGGTTTAATCATTTCTGTGCATGCCGCAAGCACTGTAATATGTTTTATATTAAAAGTGACATTCTCAAATGAAAATGGCAACATGATTGTTTTATAAAGCATGCGTTCATATGTGTTAAGAGCTAATGGAAACCGCTGTGGCGTGACGAGGGATGAGCGCAGTGAAAGCTGTACAGTAGAAACCGATGGCTCTCCGATGACATTTCGTGAACTGTATTGATGACAAAGAACTGCACAGATGCAGATATTATAACAACCTATCTATAATTGATCTATAAACACGCAACTCGTGCTTTTTCACTCTGAGCACTAAAAGACAGCAAGGAGCCGAAGTCTGCCGCTTCAAATGAAATTGAATTACGAATCAAATTTTCCAAATATTAGTAATTGATTGACAGTCCTACTAAAAAGCCTACAAGAAATGCACCAGAAAACGCATGGCGTTTAGTATGACCCCAGCACAGTCTTATACTTTACTAATACCTTCATGTGTTGATGTGACCCTGTACATGGTATTCAGAGTATGTACTTGAAATGCCCTGTCGTGCTGAACTGAGGCGTGTTGTTCTCTCTTTCCATGGACAGAATGGAAAATGTGTAGGTGTAGATGATTATGTTTCTTCATTGGATCAAATGTAGCATTCTATAACTTGTTCAGCAATGGATACTCTGCAGTGAATGGGTGCCGAGTCCAAACAGTCCCAATTTTTTTTTTCATTACAGAAATAAAATGTCTTGCAAAATGCCAATTTCATTTCATGCTTGACTGTAATGTATTTTCCAGTCCTTCAGGCTTTCCTCATTTGGAAACGAATGTTAATGACACTATTTTCATTTACAGTGATTTTTTTTTTTTTGCGCTCTCCCGTAGGGCCCTTTAGAGCCTTGGGGTGCTTGTACAAGTGAAAACATTGACGATCTTTCGTGTTCGTGTTTTGTAGTCTATGGGGCAAGACTTGTGTATGTTTTCTGCAGCTGAACACAAAAGAGCTTGTCTTTACTAGTAGCTGTACATCATTTATTGAAAAATTCTTTAAGTACACAACACAACCGCACTTTGCATTACAAAAACACTCGCTCACACTTTCTATATACAAATGGTTTCAGAACGGCACTCGGTCTAAAGGACCAGAGTGAAATCATTCATGGACCTATGAATGCAGAGCACAATGTTACACTGAAACAGTAATATACAAGACAGACGTGATTTGCGGTTTTTAATTTTTGCAGAGGCTTTGCTTTTGTGGTTTAAATGTGTTCATTGAACCAAGTCATGACTTTTAAATTACAAATGATGTGAGAAAATAGATGCATACACAATGACTAGGCTAGATTCACCTCTGAATGTCAACAATGTTTGTTTGTTTTTTCCCATGAAAAATAGTCCACTTCAAGGCACTGTACCAATTTATGTACCTATTTAATGTCTCCTAAGCTAAACTTACCAAGTAAATATGTGCATAGACAATGCCTAGGCTAAATTATGACAGATGTCTCATTTACACATTAAAAAAAGTTGTAGCGGAAGTCAATGCTGGAAACACATCAAGTGAGCATCTATATGTTCAAATGCCATTAGTACACAAAAGATCATGTTTTACAGCACTAACGTAAACTTAAAATGACAGTTCTTCAAGGTTAGACTTCTTACAGTGAGGATAATTCGACCGGATGCCTTTTAAGATCAGGCACATAAACATACAGACCATTTTAAGCACACTTATAAGGATGCACATGATGCTGTTCAGCTTCCAGATCACGTGGAACCTGAGTTGCCAGGTCTGTCTGACTGAAGTATTTCTAGTATTTTCACTTGGTCTTCAGCGTCCACAATGCCTGGACACCATTGGGAAGTTATGTCTCCTTCATGAAGTCATTGCACTTTCTTATTTCTGGATTTGCATATGTATGATATGTAATAATTAACAAAAAGACATTAACATTGCACTTTTTACAGCGTTTTTGTTTGAGTTATGACGCATTAGAGTTGCGTTTTCCTTCACGTGGTGTTCTAATGGAAAGTGTTGGGGTTTGGTCGGATCATCATAGTGACCTTCTTCAAGGAGTACGATCCTCCGCGGAACTCGGCCCAGTAAACTCCATCCTGGTAGCGGCTGCGGTAATGACCTCCGCGGTACCACACGCCGTTCAGGTTGGAGTGGGCACAGGCGTTGTACCACCAGCCACCCTTCTGATAGTGGGCACAGTTTCCTTTATGAGAGGAAATGAGGTTTACTCCAGTTGCATTCCAAATAACACACCGTGAACTTATGCTAGGTGTGCTCAACCATGTAGTGCATGAATTTGTCAAGTTATTTTGTCATTCATCATCAGTCTGATAGCCCCGCCCCCGCCACTGCATAGTTAAATCTGCAACTGTTGAGTGCACAAAGCATCCAACATTCAATTTTACATTGAAAAAGTACATCATCTGGGCATTTAAAGTGCATGTTTTCTTTTTGTAAATTTCAGTATGAACACGCGACTGAAGCCTACAGTACATGAAATCACCAGAACGTAGGCTTTAAGCATAGCTAAAAGTGTCATCACTGTTTAAGCTTCCCATGACACTTTCAAGCTTTATTTAAAATTGTAAAGGTTGAGTTGTAATAGACTTAAAGAATGCCACCTAAGCTTTGAAAATGATTAGTGATTGACGTTTAATATCCTTGGCATACAACCACATTTTCAAGACACAAAAGGCTTAAAAAACACAAGTTGGGTGTTACTGATTAGATATTATAGTTTTTATTCATATTTTATTTTTATTTGAGATTTTCCTCTTTTAGAAGCCTATGTGTGGGTTTTTTCAACACTTTTTTTATATGTAGTTAAATTGTTTTTATTTCAGTTAATATTTATTCTATTTCAAGTAATGATTATTTTATCGTTTTGATTGTATTTTTTATTTTAATTAAACTGTACAGTAAAAAAAAAAAAGAAGAAAATTAGGTGTAGTCAACTTAAATGTTAAGTTCAATGACAACTTGGATATTTAAGTTGACTATATTAAAAATTTAAAAACATCAAAGATGCTGCTATTTATTTATATATTTGAATATATATTGTATAATAACCCTGTTACTGATTTTGCTGTAGAATAAAAGCTTGTGTTAACCACAGACATTATTTGATCAAAAAACCGTCTGATATTGATTAAAAAAAATATATATATATTGACCAAAAAAACAATGTATACCAAATAATTTCAGCACAATGAAACCAGAAGTTTAAAAAATAATTTCCTGCAAATTTTAAAGCCCCTATAAACCGGTGTAAAGCAGTTGGTTGCGGTGCTATTCTGATACCTGTGTATGCGTCGTGATCTCTGTCCAGGGTAGTGAACTGTTTGCCGTTGTGCCAGGTGAGCGAATCCCCGGCGTTTCCGTGGTAACGGCCCACCCGCAGCCTGTAGAAATCGGCCTCCGTCTCCAAACGGAAACTGGCATATTCTGCAAACGTCTTCCTTCCTGACCAGTCCTCCAGCGTCACCAGCAGCTTATAGTTTCCCTGAGTGGTCAGAGAGTAGATGTTCTCCAAACCAAGCCAGTATTCACCATCGATGTTCCCAAATCCTTGCTAAGAAAAAAAAGGCCAAAAAAGAGATTGTTACTTCAACAGCTCCAGCTCGAAATAATAATAAAATATATATATATTAATATACATTATATTACACTGATTGGTTACCAGAAGCTTATGACACATGAGAGATATTTATTTACAACACAAGAAAAAAATGAAATGTTTTGGGGAAATGGTGTGTGTGTGTGTGTATATTATATAATAAATATACACACACACACACACACACACACACACACATGTTGGTTTTTGTGATTTATGAGGACTCTCCATAGACGTAATGAT
>JAUMHQ010000053.1:26406229-26419211 GCA_032361165.1 Enteromius paludinosus
GTAATACCTATGTCATACCCATGTCATTATACAAATTTGTGTCCTCATAAACCACATAAACCCGCACACACACACACGCATACAGACACACACACTTACATATGTACATTTTCTAAGATTGACTGGTGAAATGAGCTGAAAGAGTCTTTTGTGGCAAATAGTTTTTATTCATAAATGCTCAAGTTCCTTCTTGTTTTATACACTCTTTGTCAGATCTTGAATCCTGCCAGACGGTGAGATTTAAAAGAACTCCAGCGATATTGCACACATGTGTTTGTATTTAGCCGTCATTATTCATTCAGAGGAAGCCGGTCTGACCACAGTATCTGGAACACCTGAGAACATACTGCGTGTAACTAGCTGACGGCGGACAGAAATGACACATTATGTCACAGACAAGCCAGCTGAACACCTAGTATAGCGCAAGGAAACCGGAACAGAACTTACTAATGCATGTGATAAATCACCAGCCAAGACTTTCACTCCAGACAGCTGTTGTGTGACTCAATGTTTAAAGAAATTGATCAACCAGACAATACAATTCTGTCAAGAATCTTTATGCAACATTCAATTTTGCCTTCAAATTCAAAAGTGGCATGTTGAGATCCAAAGGAATTTTATCCTTTTCACAGACGTTCATTATCAACTGTATAGAAATTAATCCTCAAAATCAAATCTTTCGAGTTTAACGAATGCATCTTCACTCGCTAGTAGTTTAGAAATGTTTTGATAAGCTATTTTTGTAACACTTTGTGTAATTCATTACCAACTTAAATCATATTATGGATTTATTTAATGGAATTTATATGTAATGCATTTTCAAATGATGTCGTTTTAGTGCTTTTTCCGAATTCAAAAAAGTCGTCAGTACATTTCCCTTCAAATTGCCCCTTCTGGTCCTGATCTCAGTTCTGGGCACTGATGACATCAGCAGTGTTTCCGTCAGACAGTGTTTTTGTGGAAAAGCCCTGGCCCTTGTTTGAAAGCCTTACCCATCTTGCATAACCGAATTCCTTTGACGTTTGAAAGCGACGTTCTGGATGAGTTCAGAAAGCAGAAAAAGCCGCAGTTTGCTGTGAGCGTGAACGCTTAAGACATTTTGTCATGGAAGTCTCTGAATGCACGCATGGCAGGCTTTCGGAACAATGTGCGTCTCATTACTTTAACTCACTGTGACTGAGAGAGGTTCTGGGGGAGTTCCTGCTGTTATCCAGTGATTGAGGTCTGGAGCATTGCATACAGTTTTATCAGTGCTAAGTGATGATGTATGCATCAAGGACCTCATCATGATAACATCATCTTCATTTGCCTGATATATTCCCTCCTAGACTTACACTAAGGGTGTGACGATACACTTAGCTTAATTTGCGCTGAACTCTGAATATTTGTTTAAATGCACGTTATGTAGCTTCACACATTATTAAGGTTCCACTGTATGTTATTTCGCCCCATAATCTGAACATGAACTTCTTTCTGACCTTATACGTCTCCCAGTTCCGGAAGAAGTTGACCGATCCGTCCATGCGTCGCTGTATGACGGTCCAGCCGCCGGGGTCGTGTCTCTGGTCGCACCAGACCTGCATCAGTTTGTTGGTGTTTTCCGGCTTCACCAGATACATGCCGCTGTTGGCGTGGCCTTCCTCTAGAGCCTGCAAACAGTCTTTGAATGGCCCTGTTTAGGAAAGCAAACACATGCAATATTGAAGTCATGGTTTTCTCTGAATTTAATGTCAAAATCAAATCAGATGTGGTTTATAGCTGCCTTAGATTGTATATAGATGGATCCAGCTGTTTTTTTTGTTTGTTTGTTTTTTTTGGGATAGCTGATTAGGTTTGCTTTCCTAAGAGAACAGAATTGGAGTCACTTATTGATGAGCAATGCCTGGCCAGGACCTCCAAGTGCTTGTTTTCTTTTGTCTCTTTCGGTCTGTTGAGTTTGATGCATCCCGACTGGATTGTAGTTTATGTTAGGTGTAAAAATGTCAAACGTTCTAAACGTATTGAAGGCATGAGCCTGTAAAATAAGTTTGTCATGACATTTCTGTCCTCGCTGAACTCATACGGTTATGCCATGCACTTATGCAACCGATGTTTTCTTCTCATCTGGACTCAGTAGTTTCCAGCAACACATTCGAAGCAATGCTGTTTTCATTATGACTGCATGTTCTCCACACCTTTTTGGGCAACGTGCAAACTGCCCTACGGAGATGGAAAATCATCTAGAAAATGAGCACGCTGACTCTGCTACTGACTGAACCCATCCTGCCTCCAGCATCCCTGTAAAGGAGACTAATGAGTTTGCAAACAAGTTTCAGTCTCGGAGCCAAATCACACCTCGGGACTCTTCAGGTTATTGTTTCCATATTGTCTAGCCTCTCTGGGGTGTTTCTGCCAAAGGTTGGAATGTTAAAGATGTTTTTTTTGTTTGTTTGTTTGTTTCCTTTCGAAAGTTAATGAATTTGGTGGAAGGTGCTTGGATGAGGGCAGCTGTTGAAGGGAGATTGCAGCATTTGGTACCTCTTAGAAACACTGATTGCATTCAGATTTACACAAAAGAGGCTTGTTTTGTCTGCCGTGGATGCATTGCAAGCATTGCAAGCAGCTGTGAGAAATGCATTGAACTGGATTCAAGAAATGGTACATGCTATAGTACATTCACCCTCAATCCGTCCAAGATGTAGATGAGTTCGTTTCTTTGTCAGATTTGGAGAAATGTAGCATTGCGTTACTTGCTCAGCTATGGGTGCTATATTGCCCAGATGCCATATTTCTCCAAATCTGTTCTTGTGAAGAATCAAACTCATCTTGGATGGAATGAAGGTGAGTACATTTTGAGCAAAGCATGCAAATTGTACATCATCAGTAGAGAGTCTTACCAGTTGAAATGAACCAAATAGAGTTACCAGATTACAGCGAGACGTTTATCCATGGGTCAGCCGCTTTAAGAGAACAACGATTGAAGTTCTGTCTCAAATTATCCTTCACCTTTTGTCACGCTTGTTGATTCGACCTCAAAAGGTAATGTAAAATACAATGGAATCTCTTCAGACGAATTTGATTCGTCACAGTTTTTCTTCTGATTCGTCTCAGCCTTTTCTGTGCTGTTTTTGACGTTACTGTTCGGATTAGTCGTTTTCTTGCTGTCTGCATGCTGTCAGTAATCAAGCATTAGGATCTGGAATCAATCTGCTTGTGACCAGATAATTTTCCAGACTATTAATGAGCAAGAGCCTTCTCATCTCATGAGTAAGAGCTACTCACTGTCTGCTCTTTCTGAAAGCAGGGTACGTTTTTAGATGACACTTCCTCTGCCCATCAGCCTCTATTTAATGCATTAGAACATTTGTTCAAAGCAGGTTGTCGTGCAAAACCTCATTTTCACTGGTGTTTGTATGTTGCATGCTTTGCTCAAACAGGACAGGCTGTTGCTTATATCCACAGCGAATTTGTAACTTATATTTTGCATATCATTACATGAAATGCACGTTTGCATGTGTAAATTGCATAAGAGACTGCCAACTCATCTGTTGCATGTGGAAACTAAGACTAAATGTGTTGTGCGTATGATAAAGTAGTAAGTTGCGTTACTAGTGCGGTGTGGGGTGTTTATTAGAACTGTGCCGTCAGCTGACACATTACATGTCGTTAAGCGAGTGTGAATTTGTTAAAGCAAAGCATATTAGCAAGCTGCAAGTGTCTGTTGTGGGCAAAAATTTGCTAATAACTTCCAGAGGCGTGATTTAATGGCATGTTACAAAGACAACAGATGATTTTACGGAGCACTGCAGTGGAAATAGTATTGAAGCTTGCTTCTACCATGGGATTGCTTCTTGCAAGTAATTGCAACTTTTTATCTCACATTTCTGGTCTCATCAAAATGTGTATTTTATGCATGCTTTATGTACCTTACTGCACGTTTCCGCTCAGTCTTAAAGAGATATGTCCACTGAGTGGTGCTAAGACACGGGTTCAATACGGGAACCCTGGCATGTTTTTATTATGTTGATATAGGTATGTTTTGCGGTGGTTCAGAATTGAAATATCTGGGGATTGTTTATAAAAATGAATGATCTATCATGTTGGAAATATGTCTTGCACCGAATCCAACCCTAAACCTACCCGATAGTGTTAACAAATGCAAAACTGATATTAAAAGACATTTGCTGATGCAACCGTGTCATTCAACTTCCTTTCGCACAGATTTGAACTGTTTTGGTGAGTTTCACTCGATTGAACCGGAGCCTTGCCTCTCAACCACATGACAAGCTGGATATGTGTGATGCTAATGTCCAAAAGCATCAGTTTTTAAACATCCAAGCATATTAACTTTGTTTTGAAGTCTAAGATAACATCATATTCTTTATCAAGAAGTAATTTATTAATCAAAACTCTGTAAATTTGTGTGAAAGGGAATAAAAGGTATCAGAGTTTTACTGCCTCTAGTGTTCATTTCTTCTGGAAACTGCAGAGATATCTACTTATTTGGGGTCTCGCTAAAAAAGTGCACCCAGGTATGTTTATGCCAAGAGATCATCTTGTATTGCATCTTGCATTTTTTTCCTCTGAATTCTGTTGTTTGTTTTTGTGTTCACCACCAGTAATTGTAACTTACATTAAGTTTATATCTCTCAATTCGGACTTTTTTTTCTCAAAATAGTCAGATAGGAAGTAACGGTTACCTTTCTCATCCCATGTTGGAAACAAGCTTCCATAATAAACCATGCATGTGTGTTTTGATGTTATGAGGGAGGTTTTAGGAAATTGTGAATTGATACATAATCACAACCATGTACCATCACCCCGTCATTTACGTTCCTGCGCTGCGTTTCATTTATACAGCCGCATCTGAAGCAAACAATCCTCAGTTACCACAAAGAAATGGTCATATAGCAGAATAGTAAACAACACTTAAGCAGACCCCTTCCGTCAAACCACAGATTTCTCTGCCGAATGATGTCTGGAATCCCCCATTTAAGGACTTTAAAGTGTTTTGTGTCTTTGAGGGTTTTCCTCCCAAGATTAATGTGCACTCTTAGTTCAGAAGATGTGTTGCCAAATGATTGTGTTGTAGTGGGACGGAGGCCAAGCTCTGAGTGTTCGGCGGCAGGGAAATCCACGTGTGGCTTGTGCGCCTGAACTTTTAGGCTGTTTTCTTTGGGAGCGCTGATGTAACCAAACCACTTAGGCGTATCCGTACTTATTTATCATGCTCGGTGTGCAAAAGACAGTTAACCTTGTAAATCCACAAGAAAAGGATTATTGCTGGCTGCGTAATGTTTAGATGTTTCTCATTACTCACCCTGGTCCTGTTGCGTTGTACGTAATGTTTAGCAGAAGTGTGCGTTGCGTCATGATTTCGTAAGGAAATGTTTTCTTTTACGTGTTCGGTAATTTAGGCATGCGGTGCTTAAAAAAACCAAAAACATGAAGTACTTAACCATATGCTTAACATACAGTACGCTATCCTTTCAGTGTTTGGAAATGGACCTAATGGACTCCAGTGTTTGTTTTTATAGTTTGTACTGGAACTTAGCATAAATCCTCAACTTTGTGATGCATTGATAATACTGCTGTACATATTCAAACAATACCACTCTTTGGTGCTGTTTTTGACATTGCAATTGGTGCAAATCAGCGGGCATCTTCATACGTTTGTATATAAACCAGTTAGTGATTAAGCTGATTTAGAGGGGTGGTTTATCCAAAAATAAATATTCTGTCATCATTATGTGCCCTCATGTCATTTCAACTGTTTTTGTCCATTTAATGAAAGCCAGCGGGCTCCAAACAACATTCAACCTCACTGACTGCATTTCAAAATCTTATAATTATAATTTTTTTTATTCCACATAAGAAAGTCAGTCATATGGGTTTGGTTTAGTACATGGTATTAAAAGGATAGTTTGCTGAAAAATGAACATTTCCATCATTTACTCACCCTCATGTCATTCCAAACCCATAAGACTGCACATAAGAGCCGTTTTTAATTGAATTTTATTTAGGCACGCATTTTTAAGTTTCCATGTTCACCATATGTGATGCATTCTGCATTTGTTAGTTTATATAAAAGCTTAAAGTTAATCTGTTCATCATATGAAGCGATCATAAGTCTTGGATTACACCACTCGGATTTGTTTTATGATGCCTTTATGACCTTTTTTGGATCGAGTTTTGGCTGTCTGGACTTTCAATTGAGAGAAAGTAAAGCTTTTAGGTTTCATTAACCCTTGTGCATCCTTGGGGACTTTTTTCAGCATTATTCCTGTGTTAATGCAATAGCAAATTGTTGTGTATTTATTTATTCTTTTGTTGCTATTTTATTATTTCACCCTCATTTTCTTTCAGGAATGAGGACCTTAAGGACAAAAAATATCCCCACTGAAACCCATAAAAATGATGTACTTTATGTTCAAGTGTGCTTGTGCCATTTTAAGTATAAAATCACGCATTTTTTTGTAAATAGGCTTTTATTCTGTTGGCAAGCCTTCAAATAATGCATCAAAATTAATTTTATTTTTGTTATTGATTTTTAATCATTATCCCTGACTATAACTTATAAATAAAATCATGCATTAAATATATAGAATATAATTCTTTCTTTCTTTTATTTATTTATTTATTTATTTATTTGTAATAAAAATCAATAGTGACATTATGTAAATAATCTGGCATTTAAATAAAAATAAAAAACCCAAAAATGAAAGTTTTGGTAGTTATGTTCAGGACTGATGGGGGAAAAAACAAAACATAAAATGTATCGTTTTTCATGAACGTGTTAGATGTGGACATTTGTATCCTTTATTATCCTTTATTTTTTATGCAGTGTGTAGCACAGCTTTAAGTGAATAATATCCTGGAAAGTTTTCAGTCTGAAAGTGCACCCTGTATAAAGTCTCTCTAAAGAAAGAGTCGAGTCTGAAGCATTAAAACGAGTCCCAAGCAGTTTCATGTTGATGTTAAAATGAAACATTAGTATATTGCCCGCTCACATTGGTCTGAATTGGTCAGTGAAAGATCACAAACACTGCTTTAACACTGCTTTATACTGACCAATCACTGGAGGGGTGTGGAAACATGCATTGTTCCTTTTTGGACTCCCAAAACAGAAATAACCCATAGTAGGAGCATTTTAAGGTGTCTTTTTGTTGATGCAAAATGGTTAAAATATCTTAATGTTTTGGAACAGCATGAGTAAACGAGACTCACCTGAGGGTTTATCTGTTGAGAAGCTGTGTGTTTCAGACACCACTGTTGGTAAAGTCGGCGGCATTGCTTTGACGTTTTGATCACTCTGGATTTCGTTGGTGATCTGGTTGTTGTTGCGGGTGTGGGTGGGCGGGTGGAAAGGCCTGGCGGGGGAGTGGTGCACCTGTGGCGGAGCTGGTTGGCGATGTTGTGGAAGCTGCGGCGGCTGCGGGACGATTGCAGGCGGCTGGTAAGGTCGTGTTTGTCGTACGACACCACCGCCTCCACCTCCACCTCCACCTCCTCCGATGCCAATACCTCCACCAATACCAACACCTCCCCCTCCACCAACACCAACAAAGCCTCCTCTCCTGCACTGCTCTTCCAGCTGCACTATAAGCGCGCTCTGATTGCTGGCCAGCGATGCGAGGTGCTGATATTTGTGCTCCAGATCTCGATAGCGTGCGGTTAACTGCTGCATCTCTGAGGTGTGATTGAGCACGCGGTTCTCCAGCTGAGAGACCTCCAGCGCGTTGTCTCTCTTGCGGATGATCTCGTGCAGCAGCTGCATGTAGAGCTGCGTGACCCGGGCGTTCATGTTGCGCGACTCCTTGCGAAGCAGCTTGACCTCGTTGACCACGCCGCCGTCCACCTCCACCAGCTGCTGCAGCGTCTCGATCTGCCGCCGCTGCTTGTGCAGCTCTCCGTTCAGCAGCTCCAGCTCTTGCTTGTTGACGCGGTTCTCCAGCAGGGCTTCTGGTTCTTTGGAGTTCACGCAGATGGCCCCCGTGGTCTTGCGCTGGGGCACGATGAAGGTGTAGGAGCATTTGTCCGGGTCCGAGGCGCTGGGAGGGTCGGCGGAGCGCTTGGGGCGACTGGCGTACATAAACTCACTTTCGAGAACATCGTCTCTGCTTTCGAACTCTTCGGCGAACCCAAGCGAAGCAGAGTCAGGCCTGGACAGGGTGATGGTCAGCAGGGCCAGAAGAAAGCGCTTCAAAGTCATGGCTCTCTGAGATGTGTCTTTGTGCTGGAAAATGAACAAATGAGAGGTTTTCACTTGAATATTGTAAATGTCATATCAATTTAGAACATTTATCTCAATTGGCTTACAACACTTACAACGGGTTTTTACATCAATTCCTGTTCTAGGTGGATTAGGGTAAGGAACACCCTAGAGTATGCCCTGAATGAGTTACAGGACTTCTTGGGTCTACTGGGTTTGAAAAACAGACGTCGTAGACGGAAGGATCAGAGATGATGTAGGTCATAATATAGATCAATACAGTATGTAGATCGCGTTTTGACCATTTTTGAATCTGATCTATTTTGATATATAATATGTTCATATACGCATAGCAGAAAATATTCTGTAGGCCGTCAAATTTAGGTGAAAATCATCCAAAATGCTGGCATTTTTTTTTTTTTTTATAAAAAATGCTTGCGGGGAGTTTAAAAGAGTTAAAAGCAGCACTGATGGAGTTCCTGAAGAGTTCCTCGTCACTTGAGTCTGTTTGTGGAATGAAATGTAAATTGATCTGAAAGCCATTAGCTAATGAGACCATGTAATACTGTGTTAAAAACCTCAAGGTATTTAGTGATTTTCCAAAGAGCAAGTCTGTTTCGCCCTGGTGTGGTAAAGCACCTAAGGTTCATTACTTCACGCCATTGGAGTTACCCAATTCTAATAGCTTTTAGACTGCCTTGCAGGATTTGCTGCTAAATCCCTTGTAATACCTGCCTAGATCTTAAGCCACCAGGCCTCACAAGTCTTGCTATATACGTGTTTTATTGTTAATGTCTGCTTATTGTGTCATTGATAAGCAGAGAGAAATACATATGGTGGGTAACGTGGCCCTGTGTTTCCTGCACAGTTGTGTGCTACTGACTAAACAAAAGTTGTGTTTGCATGTTCAGTATACGCTGATTCACAGACAAATGACTGAAATGAACCAGTTTTTTAACTGTCGGAAAATGAAAGTATTGATTGGATGTTTTATGTCAGGTGTTGTTTTTCTAATCTCCCCAGTCACTGAATGACTGAGTCATAGATTTACACCCCAGCACAGGAATGCTCTAATTCACTGAAGGGAAAATCGAGCACACGCAGTGCCTGGTGTGTGTGTGTGTGTGTGTGTGTCCCATAGCAACAGACTCGGCTCTCCATGTTTCCCATTGTGTTCATTAGTGAAGAAAGAGCTCCTTCCCACTCGTTTCAGGGATTGTTTCCGAAGTAAACATTGGACGGAGAGCTCTAAAATAATAGTTCTGCTGCAGGAAGGTGATACAGTTGGTAATAATACAGTATCTAATGCAAATTTTTTTATTAACATATTTTGAATGTCTGAATCTTAATTGTCTCGTGGTTTAGACTGGATACACAAACAAACATTCATAGCTTTGAGTCATCAAAGGAAAATGTATTCCAATCAAGCAGAACATAAACACGATTGCTCAAGACCCTCAGCAAGGACATGTAACCTCATACAACAAACATGCACGATGAATCACATATTCTTTAAAAATTACATAACTGTGTTCAACTCTTATTAGAGATGCTTTTGTTGTGCATTTGTCTTGGCATTAATTTGACCATATTCATTATCCCAACCAAGAAAAAAAACTAAACACAACATTGCATCAAAGTGACTAAAACATCAACTTACTAACGCAAGTCTCACGCTTTTAAACGGATGCATATTTGACATCTTGCGCTCTTGTTTTTCTTTGCTTTTGGGATATAGACAGTGTTTTGGTACGCACATGGATCTGTTTTGCTGTATCGAGTGCTGCCAGAATCACTTCCATAGCGTCATGCATGAGAATGCAGCATTACGTCATTGTTCAGAATTCAGAATCGGACTTAGATTTCACGGATTTAAAATCCGATTCGAAGTTAAACCTGACTGTGATGATGTCATAGTGGGCTGCCTGCTTGAGCCGCTTCCCTCCGACTCTGATTTCTCCGGCTGGATGGTTTTCAGTGTGCATTAACTGTAACTTTTTCCTGTTCTGTCCTGCGAGTGCTGGTATTCTCTTAGGAATTGCAAATATAGTCTTTACTTTCAGCCCGAAAGCGTGTCTTTTGGGGACACATCCAGCTCAAGGGATTCCTGTGATGCTTTCATTTCAGTTTTTAGTGATGCCATTGAACCTTTTTCCAATATGAAGAACCATTTATGGAAAGGAAATGTTTTATGGAGTTGAAAGGTTCTTCATGGGAGTTTAAGAATGGGTAGCAAACGGGTACAAGAGACAAAGGCAATAGATTTTTGAGTCAGCAGTGAATCATTTGCATTCATTGTCCTCTGAGAAGAACTTTCCTTGTAGATGCAACAAATGCTTATATGTTTAGGACTGATTTTATGGGTGATTAACATATAAGTGAATGCTCTAGTTATAATCTGATCTAGTAGAATGCATGATGTGAAGTTCAGGCAGTAATTGTTTCGGAGGAAAGTGTGATTGCATCTGCAGCTTTACACTTTTATTTGTACCTGGTACTACATGTTTTGATGAGAGTTTTTTCTTTCATTTTATCTTCATTTTTAGGTGACTTACACTCAGGTGACTTGCATTCAAGGTATATGTACAGGTATAGCTCTTTTCTAAACCCCTGTAAAGTTTATTTAATAATAATAATTCTGTTATAGTTACTTTTAGTTCTATAAGGTTATAAATGCAATTGCTCATTAAATTTCTGGGTCTTTCCAAATTACGGAAAACATGAAATAGGGCTTTTTTTTTTTTATCTCAGGGCTCGCAAAGAAATAGAAATTAACATAATATCATTGCAAAGTCATGCACATGTCTATAAATTCACGTTGCAAATCCTGGATATATAGAATCTGTCTTTTCCTTGCATGATTTGTCTTCCAGTCTGTACAAAAGTGAAAGCCAGATAACATGATTCATTTGACTTCATCATATTTGTAATCAAACAAACAGCTCCTACCAGGATAGTGTGCTGATGTTCCCGGCTCTTTCTCTTTGCTTTATCCTTTTAATCTCTCTCCAGGCAGGTTGGATGTTGTCGTCCCTGAAGTGAAAGTCATCACAGATCCACCACTGTCCTTTCTGTGCTTATTCTGTCCCTCTCTCTTGTTGTCCGTCCCCCGGCTTGTCTCCTGTCAGAGGATGATGGGTGACAGTCTCATTTTGTGTCCTGGTGTAAATTGTTCTTTAAGTGTGCTTTAGGTTCACTCTGTGTGTCCCAGCTTGTGTCTGCATTGAGTCTCTGTCCAAATGATCCTGCGGCTGCTCGCTGTTAAATGTTCACTTTGAGTGACACATTGATTTAGAGAGACGTCCTTAACTTCCACTCATCACCACTGAACACAGGGAACGCTCTGCTGTGTCTCTCTCTCTCTCTCTCTCTCTAGTTTGTGGTAATGATGGTGTTCTTGTTTGGCCCCGCCCCTTCCCCTCCCCCTGGCAGAGAAATAACAGTCATCACTATTGATGCACTCTTCAAATTCAATTGATTGGCGTTGATAATTCCGGAAAGGACTTTTAACATCCATGGAACTTTTCCAGTGGACCAAAAGGTCTTTACAGGGAAAAAAGATTCCTTAGATTGTTAAACACTGGGGAAAAAAGAACTGTTCGCTGATGGCTCTTATGTGGCTTTGATGGGTGGAAAAAAACATTTTGGAACCTTTATTTTTGGTTTTCATCTAAACAAGCATTATTGCATCCTCTTGAGTCTGTAAAGAAGCACCTTTAAAACATAAATCATGTTTTTAACGGTGTTTGTTAAAGGCACATTGTTTGTACTTGCTCCTACTTGGTTGAGACTGTACAAAAATAAATCAAAACAAATATTATGAAATGTGTATAAAGTGCAGATATTTCTAAGCTGACAGCTGTGGATGATGTGTTGGCTGTGTTGAGCTCATGTTCTCATCAAACTCTTCCAGCACGAGAGAGATGGAGTGCCTCCATCTGTGAATTGCTGTTATGTAATGAGAACTTCCTTGTTTTTTTACTTGAATGGGTCGGACTGTTGGAAATTAATATTTACAAGCTGCTTTATTACAACTCGACAATGTAGATGTTATTACTTTCTAGCGCATGTAAAACTGAACAAACATGAAATGATTTAGCTTTTTAGTATTTTTAGCAGTTAAAAATTACAGTCACCATTGTGACCTTCACCATTATATCTGAAAAGCCTGAAAAATAGAATATTGCTCTTTTTTTTAACAATTATAAAAATGTATTATTGTAGTTTTTAGTTGAAGTAATGTAAAAATGTTTGAAATTCAACTGTGCATTTGTGTATAGATTTTATATATAACTGATGAATAGATTTGTTTTGATGAACTGGCTGTGATTGTGGGCAGACCACGCTTGTGTTTGGAATAGGGATGTTAACCGATGACCGTTTGACCGGTGGTTGACCGTATCAACGTTAACCGGTTAAAGTTGTCGGTAGTCGGTAAAAAAAAAAAGTGATATCTAAATTAGGCTATTCTAGACAGTGGACTATACGCTACTACAGTTAGCCATCTCATTCCTCATCTTTTTGTGTTAAGTGAACAAATTATCCTCACACTCAATTTTTCATGACTCGCCTGTTTGTACTTAATAAACCAATAAAAACATTTGGCGCGAGGTCACAGCGTTTGGGTTCGCGCGCTCACAGCGTTTGGGTTCGCGCGCTCACAAGGTTTGTGAAAAGTAAAGGCAACCGGCTAAAACACTCGAGGTTAGAGCCCGGGCAGACGACAGGATGAAGCGTGCAAAGAAAAGTAGTGTGTGGGACCATTTCACCAAAAAGAATGAGACAGATGTA
>JAUMHQ010000053.1:26419873-26433129 GCA_032361165.1 Enteromius paludinosus
GTAAAGTACAGATACTGCTTTTTAGTACTTAAGTACGGTAGTGAAGTAGTTCTACTTCGTTACTATACATCTCTGCTCACAATACAATATACTATTTTGAGTTGTATTATAAAGCGTTATAGCTGCATAAAAATTATATTTCATGAAGTAGACAGTTCAGACTCTAGTTTTGAATTTGTCATTGCACTTAATTATATTGTACAAATAAATATTGTAATAATTAAAATAAAAATCAATATTTTTAATATGATTTTATCATATACAGTAAATTCAATTATAATACTTTTTTTTTTTTTTTTGGTAAAATCACATGAATATATACTTTAATATATGAGCCTACAGGCTTCATAGAGAGTATTACCCAAAACTCTTTGGAAGTGCTGTATAAATGGCATGTTTACTGTGTTTGCAATGAGTTTATGAGCTGATTGGAATATGGAGACCTGGGATTTGGACTCTTTTGGTCTGAGCTGATGGTCTGAATTTCAGGGTGAATATGTCCAACTGTTTCAACGACCCCTGCGGACAAAAAAAAAAGAGAGACAGCCAATACAGACACATTCCCACACGAGTTGACAGGTTCTTTCTGCTCACCTGTCAGAACAAAGACCTCTTTCTGTAACAAAGAGGCCCTTCAGCCAAGTATCTGAACTCCTTTCTTTACCATCTCATCATTATGTTTTATTACTGTTTCTCATAAATAAAGCAGCAGCAAGAACCTGCATAGAAAACCACCTAGAAGCTTGGCCTGGCTGATTTTGCACGGGTCACATTTTGTTCAGAGTTTTGTTTTACAGGAATTGGTCGTCATTCTGATTCTCATTCTGGCTCTATTCATAACAAGATTACTGAAGGAAAGGCTGATGGGTGTTTCTGTTCCTGCTGACTCACTCGTTTGTCCTGCTGTGTGGTCTTTTCATGTGTCAGTCACTCTAACAAAAGCATTTTAAGCCTCAAAATGGGAGATCGAAGTCCTCAGGGAAAACTCGACGCAGCAGTGTGATGTAGGAGACGGTGCATGGTATTTTTCAGTTTGAAAAGATTTATGTCGAAGTTCCGCAGCTGAGCTGAACTCCTGGGAGTCGCTTGCAATTTGAACCGGCTTTTCAGCATGCCCTCGCTTTGTTCGGTGTAAATCTGTTGGTGAAAACAGCAGCGCACTGCATGTCCACAGTAAATCTGCTTCATGCTGTTCTGGGCCACACAAAAGCAGAGTGACTATTATAATTTGCCTAAAAATTAGAATTTGCTGAAGATGAACTCACCGTCAGGCCATTTCAGATGTAGATGAGTTTGTTTCAGCTCATCAGATTTGGAGAAATGTAGCATTCCATCTTTGTCTCAGCAATAGATGCTCTGGAGTGAATGGGTGCCGTCAGAATGAGAGTCTAAACGGCTGATAAAAACAGCACAAAAAGCCACACCACTCCAGTCCAGCAGTTAACATCTGGAGAAGACAGAAGCTGCAACTTTGTAAAAAAAAAACTAATCCCTCATTGAGCCATTTTTGGCTATAGTTTGAGTCCAATTCCTCCAGTGAGAAAGTCCATCTCCTGTTGTATCTCACATTAAAAATCCAGCCACATATTTGTTTACAACTTCTTTTTGGCTTGTAAATGGGGCTTGATCTGAAGACAAGATTGGTGAGGATTATTGTGGTGTTTTTATCAGCTGTTTGGACTCACCCTCTGACGGCGCCCATTCACTGCCCATATACTAATGTTGGTTGCTAAGCAAGTGATGCAATGCTGCATTTCTAGAAATCTGATGACGAAACAATCCCGTCAATACATCAAATAAAGTACATTTTCAGCAAGTGTTTATTTTTGGGTGAACTTTTACTTCGAATTCTGCAGAAGTCTATTGGGCAAAAGCAATGGGAATGACTACATGTCTGTAAAGTTGAAAATATTGACAGGTCTCAAGCTTCTTGAGGTGAAGTAACATGTAGTGGACATGTAGGACTCAAACCCATAACTTTCTCGGTACAAGCCAGACTCTTGTACTAGGATGCAACCGGGATGTTTAAAATGGTTTACAGTTAATTGGATCCGTCTTGGATTGCTAATAATAAGCAAAGCTGTTAGAGGCAGAGCGAGTTAGAAGCCTTTGTTAAATAAATATGATTTTTTGCACTGATGAATCATTCAGAGTAAGACCAGAAACATGTATTATGTATTTGGTTTTTCATGCAAAGGCACAAGCAGCGTTGTCTTTGCCAAAGCACTGCATTTGTCCATATGTTTTCCCGTTTTCTGTTCCCGTCTGTAATAAATAAGGTTGAAGTCAAAGGCAGAAGCTCAGGACGTGCTTGTAGGGCAGGCGGTGATGTGTAGGATTGCGCAGCTTTTCCTTCGATGTTCTGCGGATGGGATCATAAATTGGCAGAAGATGCTGTTTTTAGCCTCAGCTGTAAAATGGTATGAGGTAAGAGCTCAGACTTACAGTTAATCTAAAAGCATTTAGAAAATCACACTGAGAAACAGACAATTATTTTCTTTGAATGTTGTGGGCCAGATTCTGGGGACTGTTTCAGTGATGTGTCGTTTAGACCCTCACCTAACGAGATGTGGTTAGTGTTGGTGGTCCACCTGGGACCGCAGGGGTAACAGGGAGAGCTGGTTAATGTCTTCTTGAAATGTCTCGCCTCATCCCATCATTATTGTAAATGATCCACATGGGTGCCTGTATCATCTGGTCTTATTTTAGTGCCATTTATATGCTGATTGTTTTTAATATATATATATATATATATATATATATATGTATATTTGGTTTTAATTTGTTGCACTTTTAAATGACTACAATTTTAAATTTGTATTTTTATATTTATTATGAGCTTTTGATCGAATACATATTAAATAAATGTAATATATAATTTATTATCATCATTATTATTCATTATTATGAGTTTTTTTATTATTAACTTCAACTTAAATTTTTTTTTTCAATATTAAGTAATATTTTTTCAATGTTAAATTTTAATTATATTTAGTTAATTCCAATAAAAATGCATTATTTATTTATTTTTATGACCAAAAAGTATTTTAGTTAAATAACCAAATAATAAAATAAAATAAATACGAATAAATGGATACTTTTATTCATCAAGGATGTTTTTTTTTTCTATTTATTAAAGAGTCTTAAAAAATAAAAATATCACTATTTCCACAAAAATAAAAAAGCAGCACAACTACTTTTAACACTGGTAATAATACTTTTTTTTTTGTTTTGGCTGCAAATCAGCATATTAGAACGATTTCTGAAGGATCATGTGAAAAAGAAAATATAATTGAAAATATATTTACATAAAAAAACTTTTATTATTATTATAATATTTCACAATATTACTGTTTTTGCTGTATTACTGACCAAATTCAATTAATGCAGTCTTGGTGAGCAGAAGAGACCCCAAACATCTGCAGCAATTCTACAAGTTTATAGTGCAAGTGACCTCATTAAGCCATTGTAATTTGTGACGTCCTTCTTCTTGATAAACTGAAGCACAGAAAAGGGAAGGCGTCTGTCGTCAGGACACTCTAGAGGAATGTCAGACCTGAAAGGAATCTCGCCAGGACCCTTATTTTCACAGGACGACCCTGTTCCTGTGACCTCTGTTCAAAGACGCTTGTAAAACAGCAGTGTATACACATCCTAATGAGCTGCTTTCTGTGTCTCTCTTCTCTTTCTCGCGCTCTTTTCATGTTGAAGTTCACTCTCAAAACACTCAGGTCAGCTATGTTAGTTGTGGCCTTCACCTGGTTATTTCATAAAGGAACTCTAAATTTAGCACAGTTTGGCTTTGTATGTATGACGTGGCTGACCGAAGTTTACCAGTAATGTATGTTTTGTCCTTTTTGTCGGTTTATTCCTGCATTTTCCACCAAATTGTGGAATCTTTTTTTTTATATATATACCAGTCAAAAGTGAGATCTTGAGAGGTCAGTCTTAAATTACAGTTTCTCTGTTTACAAACATCCAAGAAAGTCAGAAAAGATCCTGTGTGTCTAGTGGAACATTGCAATTAAATAAAAGAATAAATAAATTTGGACTTTGCAATTATCCCATTTATCTTTTTTCCAAGTCAGTCTTATTTTAACACAATTTGGTTTTTATTTAATTTAATGATTTATTTTTTTTGTCCTACATGTCTGAAAAATGGTGTGTTTAGCTTTGGTGAGTAAGTAAGCAAATTTTATTTCAGTTTGTTTATTTATTTATTTATCTTCCATGCAATGAAAATGTTTTCGGGTATTTCATGGTTTCATAGTTCTCTGATGTTGATTAGTTGTCGCATGACATACAACTGAGACTACATATTTAATCTTGAATTATTTATTTATCTATTCAGTTGCATGTCATGTAGCCATTAATCAACATCAGAGAACCATATATGCAAATATATAAGATCAAAGTTTTGAAAATTATTAAGCCTACCTAAAAATCTTGGATAAAGACTTGAGAGCGTAATAAACATTTCTTATGTTTAACACATAATAAGCTTCCAGCAAGATCCAAGAACATAAAGCAACGTGCATAAACATACTGTCTGCACATTCGACTGGGCAAGTATATATATATATTCCTCAGCAATTAAACGCCCAGCGCTGCTTGTTTTGACTGTGAGCTTGGCTACTATTTCACCCAAATATATGTCGTTTTTTTATAGTGAACACTCAAGCAAGTTGGGGATTGTTTTACGAGTAGGGTCTCCTCTGGTTTCTGAGGACCGTCCTCGCTAAAATCCCCTCCATGTGCAGAGACCATTGCGCACTCTTTGTTTTTATTGGCCCTCAACTGGAGTCCCAGTCGTCTAATGGTGCTCGTGGTGCGAAAAGTGCAGTAAAACCCTCACCAAGTGGAGACTGGCTGGTTCTTTCACACCAACAATCAGATCTCCGACTTCTATCCAGTGTGAAAATCAAAGTTTTAACCACCTGAAATTACCTTTGGCTCTTTATTTAGCGAGCGCTACTGTGCCGGCTTGTTTTTTAATGGCGCGAAAACCATCCAAGCATGATGTCAGCTCTTTAGCCGAGCATGAGCCCAAACAAACCTGTTATTATATCCATCTTCATCGAACACCGCTGTCCTTCATCCTGGAAGCACTCGAGAGATCAAGCCGTGTCCATTACGCCCTCAAATGGGAATAAAATTGCCCCTCGGCTCATTTGGCTTCACATGCCAGGCTAATTCGTTGCATGTGGGTTTTCTAGGTTAATTTGTTTTCGTATCGACACAGCTGACGGGCGGAAACCCTGCAACTTCTCACAAGCGCTCGGGCACAAATGGTGGTGTAGAGTCAACATTTGTGCCGTTGACCGATTCAGAGCAGTTTTGCACCCTTGACCCTCGTAACACGCACTCAAACGTTCACTTGACAGCTCAGACTTATTACCTCAAACATCTCACACACCCCGCTAGAGTCGTAACTCTCGGTCAGTCTGCTGTAACTTGTCATCGTGCTAATCGATACGTTACACTCAAACACACACACACCTGTACCGACAGATGCGCTGACCCAGGAATAAAGCTTTGATTTAGACTACAAGCAGTTCCCGATCGAATGTGTAATCCTTATGACTGACTGCTATTGTGCGAGTGATGAAATCGTGACATCATGCTTGGATGGTTTTCGCACCATTAACAAACAAGCAGGCACGGTTAAGTGCCAAAGGTAATTTCAGGTTGTTAACCTTTGGCTTTCACATTGGATAAAAGACAGGGATCCGGATTGTTGGTCTTTGAAGACCTTTAAAGTGTTGTAAAGCGTCTAAGAGGAGTGGATTTAAGTAAATACGTTGGAAAATATAAAAGTTGTTTTCCATGCGGGAAGAACTTTGTTATAGTCATTTTTAATCTAAGGCATATTAGACGTATTAGCCTGATCTCACGGCAGTTCGTACATATTTGATGAGGTGGCTAATTCATCCAAATTTGTACAACCTCACTCACAAATTCATACGATCATTTACATTTTTTACTAGTTGCCAATTCATTTAAATTTGTATGAATGACCTACACATAACTCCGCCCCTAAACCTACCCGTCAGTGAGGTTTAGACAAAACGTACAAAATCGTACGGGTAAGGTTGTGCGAATTTGTACGGATTAGCTCAAATTATCCACCTCCTACGGATTGGTGGTGGGACTTTCTTGGAGACGACAATAAAGGATATGCACAACTTGGAGAAAAATGATGAATGAATGAATGCATATTGTTGCATAATTTTTGTCGTCAAAATTCTAAACAGCACAGATTTCTGTGTTGGTGACTTTTTCAAACTTTGCAATTCAATGCAATTTAAACATTTTCAAATCTCTTGAGTTTATGTCTCACAGTTCTGACTTGTTCCTTGTATTTAACTCACAATCTTGAGGGAGAAAAGTCAGGCTTGCATGCTATACCTTGCTTCCAATAAAATATCTCACAATTCAAACTTTTTGCGTAAACTAAAGTTCTGAATTTATTTCTTGTATTTAACTCACAATTGTGTGCAAGACTTGTTGATACTTTTTTATAATTTTTTTTGTCCCCTCACAGTTTGTGACTTTATATCTCACAATTTTGAACATTTCTTCCTTCAGAATTTCCCAAAAAAGTGAGAATTGCGAGAGAAAATTGCATGAAATGTCAGAATCGCAAGCTCAGATTTGCGAGAAAAAAAATCTGTATTGCTTGACGTAATACAGGAAAAAAGTGAGAATTGCAAATATTAACATAGTGTTGTAGGAAAAAGCCCAAATTGACTGGGAAATTTGCACGATATGAACTCAGAATTGCAAGCAAAGAGTTGAATTGCATGCTGTACACCGGCTAATCTATAGTAGAAATGTGTTGTATGTGAGTAGTTTAGCTTGTCTTTGCTGTTTCTCTGGGCGAATCTTTAAGTTTTTCTCATTGTCAGTGTGAATTAAATGTGATGAGCTGCATTCTTACAGGCCCAAAGCTGCCGGCCACAAATCCCAGCAGCTGTCAGCTGATCTTACGCAATTCCCACCGCAGTCCCGCGAGTCCTCCTTCCCTCCAGACTAACCGCTATAAAGTCGCATCTACCTTAATCTGCGTGTGGGTCGTCCAGCTGGAAGCACTGAGCGCTGATCTGTGTATGGTTATAAAAATCAAGCACAAATGTTCAACAATTAGAGGCCGATCTTTTGGAACGACCTGCAGAGCTAAGTTTACGTGGCCTGTCATTAACACGCTTTTTCCCAGCGGAGGAACGACTGCATGCAACGTTATACGGATTAGCGTTAATGAAGTTTGTGTGTTGTGAACATGATGATGTTTCCTTGTGGTGTAGAGAGCTTATTTAGACTAAATAGTTTTGGGATGATAGCGCTCGCAGCTGCGTGACTAAACGCATGAAGTAGTTGTTGTGGTGTTTTTAATATTTTTAATGCAAGTTCTTAAGTTACGGTATTAATGATGACAGTTTTATAATCTGCCTCCTTTTATTGTCCAGTGTTACAGTGCTGATGAAGGATTCTTTAAGTTCTGTCTCAAGACCTTGACTTCCTTTATTTTCTTCTGAGGATTCAAAGTTTATTTGGTGTCTGACTGGTGCTTCTGGAGACCTCTATGACCCTCACTGCGAGTTAGCGAATAGAGAATTCATTTTTGCTTTTCCTGTTTTTGTCTAAATGAGTCAGAGTGAACATTTAAGTGAGCAGAAAAGCTAGCTCGTTAACTGTGAAGATCCTTCACCTACAGTAGTTTGGTGCTCCAAGTCAAAAATGCATGTGCATGTCTCATTATGATCTATTATCACCAAGTCTGGTGTTCAGTGTTTGCGCAAAACCTGTGTTAACTAAAAGAAAACAAGGTGAGAAAAAGGTCAAATCCAGTATTTGGGGATAATATAACGTAAGGCTAAATTTATGAGCCCTTTTTCAGTGGCCTGCCATTTTTGACCAGGGACACCACAAGTTTAACAAGGAGGGTAAATCCTTAAAAAGAAAACAGTGAGTCTTAATTACTTTATTTTATTCATAAGGGTTAGATCCCAAATCATAGATAATAATAAGACAAACAGAATAAATAAAAAAGAACAAAAATACAACAGCACGTATCACAAAACTACACATCTCAGCAGTAGCAGCACTTAAAATATACTAGATACACATGTACAGTTGCTCATATATTTCAAGCAACGGAGCCTCAATAAAGTACAGTACATCAGATTTATTTGGACACAGTTCAAAAAGCTGAGCCTTACGTGTTTTATTACCATGTCCAAGTCCAGACAACGGACAGATAAATAATGTCAGAATGTTCATATTTGTCTGAAGTGAAATGGACCGTGTTTTGGACTGCTCGCACACGTGACTCTGTCCATTGTCTGTTTTACTCATCACCTTGTGTCCTTTCTCGCTCTCTTTATTCTTTTTTTTTTCTTTTCAATCAGTTTTCCTCTGACTGCTGACCATTGTGTCAGGTAAATGTGGTCTGGAATGGACGTTTGGCTGGGCTCAGTCCTCTTGGATCCGAGCTTGTGTCTATTTATCTGCAGCCGGGGAGCCGTGTCCAGTCCTGGGCCAGCACCTTTATTGGATTGATTTATGATTATAGGCCAGGGTCTCGCCAAGCCACGCTGCCCCTGCTTGGAAAGATTGTTTATTTATTATGTTTTAGTGGTGATGTGAAAACCAGCAGCAGCATAATGAGCTACTTCAGAGGTCACTCAGATGCTTTAGTGTGGAGCCACAGCGAGAAACCGTCTCTAGTCGTGATCTGGTGAGGGATACTTGCTAGATGTAGCCACATGAAAAGGTCATTATCTGTGGCTAAGATCACTGGAGGTGCCATGGATCGTAAATGAAATGTTGTGAAGCAGTTCAGTTGAAGTGAACATCCTGCGTATTGATCATCTGGATTAGTGATTTCTGTCAAAACTCTGGCATTGCTCCTTTAATGTATTAAATGTCTTTTGTTTTTTAATGTTTTAAATGCAGTTTACGTGATACATTACTTGCAATTTTGCCACCATAAAAAGACAAAAAATGAACATTCAAAAGTTTGGATCCGTGATGATGTTTTATTTATTTTTTATTTTATTATCAATTTTTTGCTTTTTATTTATTTATTTATTTGATCTAAAATTTAGTAAAAATCTGTAATATTGTGAAATATTATTACCATTTAAAATAAGTGTTTCTATGCGATTATATTTTTAAAAAGAAATATATTCCTGTGATTAAAGCTGTATTTTCAGCATCATTACTCCAGTGTCGCATGATCCTTCAGAATTCATTATAATAGTTTTCTGCTTAGTATTTTTGTGATGCATATTTTTTTTGTTTGTTTTGTTTTCCAGGAATCTCCAAAACAATAGCATTTATTTGAAATAGAAATCTTTTCTAGCATTTTGAATGTCTTTATTGTCCTTTATGACTTTTTTTTTTTTTTTTTATCTTTCAAACTAAAGGGTTTAATGCCAAATCTTTCTCTCTCCCAGTAAAAACACTCTGAACTGCCTAGCAACCACATAGCAACAACTCTGAACACCTTAGCAATTACTCCATAATCCATAAAAGGTGGATGCTTGAGTCTTAAATTAAACTCCTATATAGACTTCCTAAGAACCTCTGCAGTGTTTATTTGTCAAGTTCATCGTGAAAAATAACTTTAACAAGAACAATATGGTTCCTCTCGATCCACTGGGTCCAAGAAATGTGTTTGGTGACTCATCTGATAAGCTTTTGAGTGTTTACATGGAGATGTACTGCCTCAAAACAAACCACTACATCATATCCTCTGCAGTCCAAACATGTCTCCTCATCGCTCTGTCCTCATTGGGATGTTTGCAGGGACTCTGTCTTGGCATGTGATGCGAGATGAGCTGATAATTGCTCATGAAGATGATAATGCGTTCTGAAAGGAGCTCATGCTTTAAAATCATCCATAAAATTGGCTCACTTAAGATAATTGGCCGGAGAATAACATGACATCCCTTCTGTCCGCTTTTGCTTAGATTGCAGTGGAGCGTTTGTCCGATTCACTGAAAGTCCTTCCCAAAATCCACAGGCACAGTTAGTGTTTGTGAAGCTATTGAATACAGGACTTCTTCATATGTGCTGTAGTCTTCTTTAAATCTGGCTTTTACTGTCCCTTCCAAAACAGGGTTCAAAATAAACAAATTATTATTATATCTATTTTATTTTATTTATTTATTTATTTTTTGTGGCAATAGAAAAACGCATTATGTAATATACGTTTTCTTATAAGAACTTTTTTTTAGGAAAAATTTAACTTCTTTTAATTCGCCGTTTCATATAATTGCATGGTTCATTGTTAGCATTAGTTTGGTACACCTGCCCTAAATGCATATGTTTCACATTGTTATAAATGTGTTTTTATCTGACACCGTACAATGAGGATTAATTAAATAAAAATATTAGCATTGACATTAAAGAAAAAACAAATAGCAACAAAAGTGCAAAAGCAGGTATTAGTATTTCAACGTCCAGGTAAATTAATATATGTTTGTGTGTGTGTGTGTGTGAAATAAAAATAAATATCATAATAAATATATTAACATTTTTTATGATTTATGTAATTTGTCAATTTATTTTAGGACACCCTGCTCTCACCTCTTCTACACTACATGTCCTGTGTTAATATTCATGTTTTAGGATGCTTCAGTGCTTTTCTATCAGTGGCCTATGTATATCTGTGTTAGATTGCTTCATGCATGTGGTTAGGGCCGCCAGTCATTTACATTTAACAAGACTTGATTAGTTTGTCATATGCTTGCCTGATTAAGCATGAGAAATAGTTTCAGGTATATTTCGAGGCTCAGAGTAAAGATGAACGATCCAGAGCGAGCCCGCACTGAAAGCCAGACTTGAAGTGCATAATTTTTTTTTTTAAAGATAGTAACTTGTGCAGACGTGTAGCTATAAAACACATCAGCCAAAAGGCCGTTTCACACAGCTGAGGATGAACAAAACCAAAGCCCGTCGCATCTGCGTAGACCTGGTTTGTGTTGGACGATCGGTCTTGGAAGCACAACTGTGTGAACTTTGCTTCAGCACGTTTTCACAGTCTCTTTGGGCACACGTCTGCGATTGTGTAATAAGAACAGCACATGATGCAGAGCTGTGCTGTCCAAGGTGAATGTTGCAATAGTAAGAAGGAACGAAGATGTACTGTTCGGTCCGTCAGGTTTTTACCATGTGCTCTGTTATGTAAGATGCCACACTGCTGCCTTTTAAGGGCACCGGAGAGCTTCACCCTGATCCTGTTTAGTCTGGACATCTCATCAGTGAGTCCTTCGTCAGCTTTTTCCTGGAAAAACAATAGACGACCTTAAACTAACACACAGCCCAGGCAGGACACGAGCAGTAAACTTCAGTTCCATGTTTGTAGTTGCTTGTGCAACATGTCTACAGTAGTCAACATTCGAAGTGGATCAAAAGCTTGCATCAAAGACAAGAGTAGGTATTGTTTTTGATTTTAGGACAACTTTGATGAAAGGTTTTGATCCACTTCGAATGTTGACTACTTTATACCTTCCCACAACCTTCATCTGATGCTGTCAAGCTGAGTTTCCGTCTTATATTTAGCTCAAGCGTTGGGGTGGATCTCACGAACCCTGCTGATATCATCCTGAAATAAAAAGGAACTGGGAAAGCATGTGTTGCGAGATTTTCATGACTTTGTGCTTGGATTCAGGCAGACTTTGGTAATACAATGGCAGAGAAGCTGATTGTCGTGTTCAGCGCTGATGTCATCATGTGGATGAAGCCATAAAGTGACTCAGATCGTGTCAAGACTTGTCGTCCAGGAGTGTGTGTGACTGAACTGGATGTGTTCACAACCGATCGACTCCAGTTATGTTTCTGATGTTTTATCGCTATATCTGGACATTAAGAAGCAGATGTTACAGTTAGGTCCGTGTACTGTATATTTGAACTTCATGTCAGAGTTATGTGATTAACATGGGCTTAAAGTGCCCACTCTGAGCTCTAATTTATATTCTCATCAAAATTGGAAGAAAGGTTATGGAATAATAATGATATCTATCTATCTATTTTATGATTCTGTCTATTTATGTATCAATCTGTCTTTGCCATTCATTAAAAGTATGTCTTCAGACTGTGCTGATAACCTCGTAGTCAGTAGTTCGTAACATATAGCTCACTGAAGCCACCCGAGTTCCAGATCCTGTTCCCCTCTCTCCACCTTTTTTCTGCCCTGTCACATTAAAACTAGGGCTGCACGATATATTGCATGCAATAATACTGCGCATCTCATCAGTAAAGCAGTTTCTTTGATTTAGTAATAAATCTCCATCTCCTGTTTCAGAGCTGTATCGAGCTTGTCAGTAATCTATGGCTCTGTGTATTAAATGCTGCTCCATCTGAAAACAGGTGGTGTGATTATTGCATGCAATAAAACGTGCAGCACTAATGAAACACCCATAAATATAAATTTTTTTTTTTTTTAAGTACGTTTAACTTTGTCTCATGGGACTGTTGCTTATGTGTGTTGTTATTTGTGGTAAGACATCACCTCTCGTGGTCTCTGGTTTAAAGAGACCCAGTGTTGAATAGTATCTCTCATGCCGTGCCACTGCTATGGGCCATTGTTTTCAAATATGTGTTGTGTTTAAAGCACAGAAAAACATGATTCTTTAGATGAACATCTCCATCTGTTTTGATGAGGACAAGCAGCCTGCAGCCGTTTATCCAGAGCCCCATAAATAAGCTTATTAAACGTATTAAACTAACCCTCCAGATCATTTGCTCAAATAATGCTCTTCTAATCACTAGCAGGGCACCACCGTTTTTACTGTATAGTTATGACCAGGATTTCTGCCTTGTTTTATGTATTAGTCTGATTTATGCTTTTATTAGATTGTGAGGACTTCCTTTCTCAGTTTGAATCCAGCCATGTGGTTTTCATTAAAACATTTATTTGCAGGAGTACCCGCCACTTTTTCCCCTTTGCATGAATCAGTACAGAAGATAAACCTTCCTTGTGTTTAATCTCATCTGTGAGATTGAATGCCCAAAGAAAACTGCTGTACTGTTCCTAAATATTATATTTACACAAAACTTGAGCTTGCGACACCTGATAGCTGAAAATAGTCCTGTTAAATATATTTAATTTAGGGCTGTCAAGAATAACGCGTTAACGACGTTAATAATTTTTTGTCGTTAATTACGTTAATTTTTTTTTACGCATTTCACGCATGCGCAGTGCGACAAATTATTTGTCTGGAAAGTGGGACAATAACCTCGGAGTAACT
>JAUMHQ010000053.1:26433229-26449214 GCA_032361165.1 Enteromius paludinosus
AACAACACTGCATACACTGCGACTCACTCAAACACCGCGCTCTTCTTCGTTTTTTTTCTGCTGCATTTTTGACGCACTCGAAAAGCAGATCGCTCGCCAAAATAAAAGTCTCCCAAAAATCATCTTTTAAAAATAATGAAAATCCTGATTAATTTGATTAAAAATTTTAATAATTTGACAGCCCTAATTTAATTAGATATCGTTGGTTGGTTCATTAGTTGGTTGGCTTATTCTTTGGTTTGTTGGAACTTGTTCTGTCCTGTTGGTTCGTTGGTTGAATCATTGATTGGTAAGCCTGTTGGTTGGTTAGTTTGTTGGATAGTTCATGGTTTGGTTGGTTCATTCTCGTTCCTTGGTTGGTTAGTTTGTTGATGGTTCTCATGGGTTGATTTATTCGTTGGTTGGCTGGTTACAAGCAACTTCTCATCTGAACAATGCTAGTCACAAGGGACACCACTGTGGCATAAATCAATGAGTTTATTCACTTATTTATTTGTTTGTTGATGTATTTATTTTTATTCATTTATATATTTCACAGAGCCAAGCTGCTTTTTATCCGAACAATGTTGTGTACACTGACATAAGAAACACCGCTGCAGTACGGGGGTCCCAGCCCTGAGTGTGTATTCATTACTCTGAAACCCATCTAATAGTTTGCAGGAGGCCATGCCATCTCTTCTCCACAGCGATGCCTCATACATCTGCTCTCACTCTCCAGAGACCTCAGCTGTTCGGGGGGAACTGTTTTTTTACTGAACTGCTGCAGTCACTGTGGTTCTCAGTTTCGAGGCCTTTCACTCTTCGGCTTGTCTTTTGAGTTTAATTCAGATTATGGATAGTATTTGACTGCTTGTGATGTAGTTCATAATGGAAGTTAAACTAGTTAATGGAGCTATTTACTTTTAAAAAAAAAACTTTTTTTCATAACCTGCAGTACTATGAGTTGTTAAATTAAAACAAAAGTGGGATTTCATTTTAATTATCACACAATTATAGCTAGAATGATCTTCCATGCAAATAGATGGTGTAAGATTCATACTGTCAGACCGATTTACTGAATTGTTTGGGGGCTTGGCAAACGCTCAGGCTTTGTCTGACTTCCCTAAAAAGCCATTTACAGATTTGGAGCAACATGAAGGGTCTGTACACAATAACAGATTTAGCAATTTTGGTTTGGATTATTTCATGGAGAGGTCAAAGTTCAGCGCATACGGAGTGTGTAAGTAGAGTGCTGCAGTGTACTTTAGCAGTATGCCATCATCACAAACACACCCTGATGTTAAAGACAGATGGGAAATGTTAATTACCAAAGCATGACTGCCTCAAATCTTCACATGAGCACTTCTCGTCTCATCAGATACTTATCCTCTTTGACCAACTTGCAGAAATCAAATAGAAGATCTAATGGTGAGTGCCGTGCAGATGTGTCATTTCTGCCTCGCCTTTAAATCAAGATGCATTCTGGGATAAATTAAGGCCTATTGTGTCCACTTCTTCCTGCAGTACATGCCTGGTTCTTGTTAGTCAGTACGTATAATGTGTATCACAGCTTGACTGAGGTAATAAACTGTAACTGTGCATGGAGGTGCTTTATCTTTATTAGACGTTTATCGCATTTTAACAGTTTCTCTGCTGTATCAGATATCAGAATGTCATAGTGCTGTGCCGACATGCAGTGTTGTGTTTCTGTTTTAGTTTTGTGTCTCTTGTATGAATCTGTGCACATAAAATAAAATAAATTTACCTTATTCGATTTTTCAAAAATGATTTAAATAAATGCATTCATTGATTAAAATGAGATATTTCTTCAAAACATTGCAGCATTGACATTACATTATTTCCTTTTGTTTAATTTAATATATTTATTTTATTGTAATAAATTCATTTAAAATAATTATGAATATGAATTTATATATTATATTAATTAATTTTAATTAGTTCAAACTAACTATTTACTAAATAAAATGTTATTTTAAAAAATTAATGTATCCAATAATTTAAATTAGATTCTTCAAAACATTACAGCATTGACAACATCACATTTATTTGCTTATTTCTTTTTATTTTATTTAATATATTTATTTTATTGTAATAAATTCGTTTAAAATAATTATGAATATGAATGTATATATTATATTAATTTTAATTAGTTCAAACTAATTATTTATTATATAAAATATTATTAAAAAATTAATGTATCCACTAATTTAAATTAGGTTCTTCAGAACATTACACGAATTGATAAAATGTAATTTATTTGCTTATTTATTTTTATTTTATTTTATATATTGATTTATTTTATTACAATATATTATTTAAAATATAATTATATAAAATATAATTTTAAGTTACGACTAATTATTTATTTGATAAATTATTATTTAAAAAATAATGTATTAATTACTAATACATTACTATTAATTATTATTAATGTATTAATTAAAAACTAATTATTTGTTTTACATGCATTGAGAACATAAAATGTATCTGCTTATTTATTTTTATTTTATTATTTACATTATAATTATATTATAAATTAAATTAGATAAAACATAGACAAGTTCAAACAAATTTTATGAATTTTCTTTTTTCTTTTTTTTTTTACTAAAAAAAAAAACACAAAAAAAACATTTGTTTAATTAATAGCCATTAAATAAGAGAGACTATGTGCAGTCAGTTGGTCATCTTTTCATGGTGACACTTCATCATCCTGGGATCCTTACTCATCAGTCTAAATGTCCATATCAGTAAAACCATAAATAATGTAAACACTTATATTCCGTCTCCCTTTCATTTCTCACACACAGGGATCTACCTGCTGGACATGATTTACATCGACTCAGCCTATCCTGCGTCTGACAGCATCATTGAGACTGAGCAGAGAACCAATCAGATGAACAACATCCTGCGAGTGATCTCTGACCTCCAGATGTCCTGCACATACGGTCAGTTCATTAGCTCTCAATCGTTTCCAGGGATATTCAGTCGTGAAGTCTGTCAGATCCACGTGTACATATATGCATGCACGCGTCTGACCCTCAACATCCTCCTCGCAGATCACCTCGTGACCCTCCCGCATGTGCAGAAGTACTTGATGTCTGTTCGCTACATCGAGGAGCTTCAGAAGTTCGTGGAAGATGACAATTTCAAGTAAGTAGGTCTCAGCGGTAAAATGCAAAGGGACTGTATTTACAGCAGAGCTCCTGCTTCACACGGCATGATGACTTTAGCAGGACCCGTGGCACCGGCAGCGGCCCAAAGCGAGGGCGACCCATTGGCTTGATGATTTAGGATTTGGCAAACAGGAAATAGCAGATGATTGCATTTGTGTTTTTCTGGTTGCGACATGACAGCCGATATCCCTAGGCATTTGACACTGGGAATTCACGGGTCGCTGTTTTTATAGGCAAACAACAGCGTGATTAGATTTTTTGGGTGGTCGGCACAGTGAGCAGCAAAGTCATCACATAAATGTGGTGAAACTGTAACCGCCTTTAGACGTTTTGATTGTGCCGTTAAATAGTGTTTTACACAAATGTAATGTGTTTTTATTAAAATAACACCGGGTGTTCTGAGAGTTTGAGCAACAGTGCTGAGGCCCAGCAGGGTTTAGGCCGACTGAGTCCAAACACATGGTGGAACCAACAGTGAGATGAGAAATAAATCCTTATATGCAGTTGTTCCAAGCCGTATAATTTGCTCCTTAAGTGGTGAAATGTAAAGCATGTATTATTTGCAGAACCGCATCCAGCATCAGTGCCAGTGTACTGTTGTTTTCATTTTGTACTGAACGTCATGTTGCAATAATGTATATTTATTTACTTCGTTAAATGTTAAACAGCAGTTCTTTGCCGGTATTGTTGTTTAAATTTGCAGTAATTGCATTATTAGCAAAATCCTTGGTTGTTTTTAATTCTGTTATTTGTTCGTTTCGAATATCAGAAATTACCAGATGTCATTTTTTTAGACAAGAAATAGAAATTTGAGACAAAACAAAACTGAAATCCAAGATGTGAACTTACATTTCTGAGACAAATAACTATAATTATGAATTTTGAGGGGGAAAAGTCATTTCCAAGATGTAAATTTCGAATTTATGAGACAAAACAATTAGAATTCAATATGAAAACCTAGAATTCTGAGAAAGTCCGATTTCTGAGATGTCAACTTAACATTTCTGAAACACATAATTACAATGATACGAGTTTTCGAGCCACCAGAAAAAAATCTAAACTACGAGATTAAAGTCGTAATATTACGAGAATAAAAGTCGAAATAAAAAAAAATAAAAAAATTGAAATATAGTATTTAGTATAGTGCACTTGTGAATGACCCGGATTGAGAGAAGGCCATCAGATATAGGCATATGTGAATATTGTTGCGTCCGAGCGGCCGCTTGATGTTACTGGGATGAGATCTAAGAACTTACGGAAGTTCTAAGCGGGCAGCATTATCTGCACGCTGCTAAAATGATATAAACATACTATTTAAAACGTATTTTGTTGCCTTGTTATGTCTATAGGCAGCCTAAAAGGTCTACTTCAATAAATCAATCGAAAACAAATTTGTGTTTATCTAATACGTATAAATCCAACAAGAGCTAGTGTACAGTCTTCCCCATCTGAGCTCATTATGCTCACTCCCATGCAAGCAACCTATTCCTAAAGCCTGGAATTCAACCCTATGCCTATATCTCGTGGCCTTCTCTCAATCCGGGTCATTCACAAGTGCACTATACTAAATACTAGATTTTTTTTTTTTCTCGTAGTTTTAGATTTTTTTTTTTTTTTGGGCACTAAAACTCCGTTGTACAATGAGATGTAAACTCCTGAGACAAGAAATTAAAATTATGAGACGTAAACATAGAATGTTAAGAATTCTATTCTCTTGTCTCTCTGAGACAAGTTCTTAGAGTTATGAGGTGTAAATTTAGAATTGAAAGAAAAATTCAGAATTCCGAGATGTGAAGATGGAAATGTTGAAAGAAGTCTGAATTCTGAGAGGTAAACTTGGAACATGATTCTGCAAAAACACAAAATGCCAAAAAAGCTCATTTAAAAAATGCATGTGCTTTTTTGTGGCAATTCAAGGATATTTCGATCTTTTTGCTGTGCAATGAAAGTCTGAAACCCCAAAATGAGGTTAAATGAATGACTGAATTTTCATTAGCTGTTGAACTGTATCTTACAGTAAGTATTGTTGTTGACCAGTGTTTTTAGCAGTAAACCATACTAGATCTTCAACCAGAAGCTGGAAGGAATGCGGCACTTCTCTCGCTTTACTTTAATATTCTCCACCTCATACCATCATGAACAGCTGTAAAGTGAATTTGTGAATTAGCCAGTTAAAAAGCCTGTGATTATGCTGGATTTAAATGTTTATTCCGGCGGATGAGTGATTATCTGTGGGACTCTCGTCTCAGTGCTGTGAAGAGCATTATTACTGGCACACACTGTGTCACAAGTACATTAGTCGTATTGATGTCTCAACACGGGAGAGGAAATGTGATAATGAGGTCAAAATCCTGATATCCCCCCTGCTGAAAAGCATTTATCTGTTGAAGCAATCATATTAGCACGGAATTATGTAATATTATCTTGTGTTGTGTTTATAAAACATAAATATCCTTCATCGACTGGTAAGAAGTCAACTTTAACAGAGATTGAAACAATAACATCATGTTTCAGTGCTCTATTCGTACCTGTCTAAGAAGTCAGTGTTTCCTGTGACCGACTCAGACGTAAACACATCCAGGCATCAGTCTTTCATTCAGCTCGTATGAAATGATTGTTTTCTTGGCTTCACTCACTGAATCCTGTGCTGATGACAGACGATCATTAAATGTCTTTTTAGTCAGAGTCCTTCAGTCTCAAGTATGCAGTCCAGGGAATACCTCCTTCACACATCACATGTCTCATACACAGGTTTGGAGAAGCACGGATTTAAAATGGTGATACGTAACCAAAAAAGAGAGAAAGGAAAACCAAACATTTTTTTCTTTTAACATATTCGATTTACAAATCTTTATAAGATTTACATATTTTTACAAGATAATAGATTTTACATAGCTTTAGATAAAAAGTATTTGGATATTATATAAAGAATAAATTAATATTTTTATAAAAGTTTATATTTATCTATTTTGTATTAAATTAATTTTTGCGTGCATATTTTTAAAAAAATATATTTTATATTTTATATATAAAATATTTTATATATTATATATATTTATATTTATATTTTAAAAAATATATAATATATTTTATACAAGTTTATATATATATATATATATATACACTATGTTTAAGTATTTAAAAAATGCATTTTATATTAGTTCAGATTGTTCATTTAAAAGTAGGGTTTAAATATTTGTACAAATATTTTGATAAAAATTACAAATAAATATTTTTGGCATTTAAAATAGACATTTTGCATATTTTTGTAAAAAGATTTTATTTTGTGCAAAAATATGCATTTTTTATATTATGCATGTTTACATAATTCATTTAAAGTTATGTTTTTATGAGAAAATATCACGTTTAAACATATGTTTCATTTATATTTAGATTTGTTGTTTTTTTTTTTTGAAAATGTATGTATTGTGTATTTTATACAATTTAATATTTTTTTCCTTTAAATGTAGGATTTTACACATTTTACATATTTTGAAGACACCTGTATTATTACGTTTATTTTTGCCATATAAAGTTAGACTTTATTTAATAAGAAAATGGTAATGTAATTTCAACCTGTTTTAATTTCCATCAAGCCATTCTTTTTTTTTCCGCAAAAGATCATTCAGTAGGATAACATTTCCTTTATGACTTCATAAATACAAACAACTTTCCACAAAGACGTTATTTGCAGAAAAAGTTTTTTCTCTAATTGTGTGCTGTATGATGTGTAGGCATAAAACATGATGTACGCTAGGGTTCGGTCCATAGACTATGCCATCATCCATCGTTGATGGCCGATAGACATCGCGATGCTCCGCCCTGCCAGCGCAGCAGCAACCAGCTCGCGAAAAACACACTTAATCTATGGTGGCAAATCTATGCCATTAATAAGCACCACTGATGCTGGCGAGCGCGGTAAATCATACAAATCATACAATAACCAGATTGAAGTTACATTTGGTAAAAATCACTGAGCTTTTGTTGTGGGTCGAGTCAGAGTTCAGTCAGGAGTTCATGATGTCATTTCGTAGATGAATACATTATGAAAGTAGCTCTCCCTTCTTTGTTTACGCAACAGAGGGACTCTGAGCGTTTGTCGTGGTGTTATTTGCGGTTTGCCGTATCTCAAATCTCCAGGGTGTTTTTTTGCACAGCTCAGCTCTATTTTATAACTCTCATGTGGTCTCCATGGTGACGTTTCGTCTGTGACCCCGTCACGACCTCACATGGCCCCAAATGTACTGAAACCGTAGGGTGTGCTATTGAAGTTCATCCAGGACTGACATCACACTGCTGGCTGTATCCTGCCCCTCCTCCTCATCATCAGCGGCGGCCGTCTCACTTTCTGATCCGGGCCAGTTGAGACCATGAAAGACGTGGACAGCTTCAGGACTTTTGCTCTGCAGGTCCACAGGTCTGGAATCACCACACATGCACCAGAGTGGAAAATGAACTTCAGCCACCAGACACAGAGACTGCTGAAGAAGCACTTCCAAATGAGTTAGAAATGTATATTCATGTAAAGCTTTTCCAAGCTTGTTTCTATCATGGAATCTTTTTCTCTGAATTCCAAGTTTACGTCTTATTATTTTAACTTGTTTGTTTTCCTCTGATTTCTGAATTTACATCTCGCTATTTTAGCTTTTTTTATTTTTTTAAATCTTGCAATTTTGACTTTTTTTTTCTCTCTGAAATTTGTGAAAACATTACTCAACAATTGTCTTTATATTTTGCAAATTTGACTTTTCTCGGAATTCTAAATTTGCAACAAATTTCTCCGAATTTTTATTTACAATCAGACTTTTTTGACTTTCTCCTTACTGTGCGTTCACACCGCCGCCGGCGAGAGCATCAAAATTCTCCCTGGCCGCCCTCCCAACGACGCTGTACAGAGATTTTTAGAAGCTCTGGACGCTCTGACGTAGATTGAATGCTTCTCTTTTAATTAAAGGGGCCGCGAGTCTGTATTAAACCTAATGACATTTATAATGTTTTTTTTCTCAATTTGTTGACACAGGAGAGACCAGTAAAAGAACATGTTTATTTCACCTTGTAGAAAAAAAAAGCAGACGTTACTGAATTTAATTGTGAAAAAAATTTCTGCAGCTTTTTACAACACATATTTTCCGTTTAATCCAATATGTTTTGATATGTCAGAATATTCTGCAGCAACTGCTTTGCATGCTCTGGCGCTAAAGTTAGCTTGAAATTCCCGCTTATTTTCAGAAAATACATAACGTTAATGTATATTAGAAACTCACCAGGAACCCCAACAATCTCGGACACCTTGGTCCATGCATCATTTTTTTATTTATGTCCCTAGACGACATCAAGGACACGTCGTAAATGACTGGGAAACCCGCCACAGCAATTATTAACTTTTCTTCCATTTGCTTTTTCTTCTTGTTGCTTCGGACATAGGGACTAAAATAGGGTCGGAACCAAAGTTTACAGGAATGCGTTTTCTGGAATCTGCTCAAGTGGTGGACTTCTACATTCTGATTGGTTGCCGCCGAACCGCATCATAGCTCATTACCATAAAGTTGTTTTGATTTCAACTCTCCTTGACGCTCTCGCCGTGCAAAACGCGCCGCGCCGCTGCTCGCTGCCTCTCGCCGCCGGCTCACATTGAAAATGAATGACTTCCGGCCAATTTGACGCTCTCGCCGCTGGCGGTGTGAACACACAGTTAGAATTCAGTTTATTTTATTTTTTGTTACTTTTTCCTCTGCATTCTAAGTTTAAAATCCATCATTTACTTCTTCCTCTAAATTCTCTCTTTTTTTCACAATTTTGACTTTGCTTTTCTCAGAATTCTAAGTTTACATTTTGTTTCTTGGAATTTTTAAGTTCACCTCACAATTTTGTATTTCTCTGAATTCTGAATTGAAGTCTTTTATTTGTAACTTTCTGATTTCAGAAGCAGGGGTACAACTATGACAGACTACAAATAAACAGGCTTTATAGGCTCGTGATTTTAATTCAGACACACGCAATCTTATTTCTAAATCGACCTCTGGAACTATCTCATGTTTCAAATATGATGTTACATTATGCCATTAAGAGCAGTGTCTGTAAAATTGTATTTGATGTTTGAATCATTCATTCATGAGGTTTGTTCAAAAACTTTGGACGGAACAAATCGTCTTTTAACCTTTAAATCTTTTAAATTTAATGCATTTTTAGATAGACTCAAAAACATTTTAGATATTTATAAATAGATTCATTTATGACATTAAAAATAATAATTCAAAAAAATTTGCCTACATTTAATTTAGTTTGGTTGTCTATTTTGTTTTCATATTATTATTATTATTTTTTATTTTTTTTCTTCTGAATTCTAAGTTTACATATGGCAACTTTTTTTCAGAATTCTATAATGTATCTGACAATGCTGGTGTTTTTCTCCATATTGCAAGAAAATTATGAGAACTTTCAGAATAGGAAAAAAAAGTTAAGTCGCATTAAAAAAAAAAAAAAAAAAAAAAACGCAACTCTGTAGTGCTCGCAGAAATTTACACCAAGCTTGTTGCGCTGGCTTATTTGTGGAAGCACATGGAGCTGCTGCTTTGTAATTTGTCTAGGCCATGTCATTTTGCTGCCTACTGTTTGGAAACAGTCGTTACATCTGGAGCTTGTCTTTGCAACCTTAAAATGTTGTCTTGTTATGGTTTGGAATAGTCTGACATTGTCTGGTTTTTGAACTCTCGACCTCTGTTAAGTCACTCCACTCTCATCGGTGAAAATTTCTGTTTTCGTGACTGAGAAATGCTGTTATGGGCAAATTAGCAGTGAATGATTGATTGCTGTTATTAGCACTTCTCCAGGGATCTCTCCACACCCACCGGTTATTGATTTGGTATATTTCGCCTTCCTTAAAAACAGTGTGATATCCTGAAAGAATCTGTTCTTTTATTTCACAAATCCCCTGAATGCTGTTTCAGGTTGTTGAGTTGCTGTTTTTGGCAGTTTCACTTTGGCCATCGGTACATGAAGTCTGTCTTGTGTTATTTAGTGAGGGCTTTTCTTCCCCGTGCCCGTTGTGTTCAACCAGTTCATTCCTCCTGGAGGTTTTTCGGATTTCGCTTCTGCAGATGTATTTAATGGTTTGAAAATATTAATGATTTATTTATTACAGAGTCATTAATCATTTGTTTGTGCATAAATATCAAAAATAGTCTAATATGTCCAATAACTGCAATAAAGATTAAAACCGTTTTAATAAAAAGACTATACAGCATCTCATTTATTTGTTAACAAGATCACCTTAAATAAAGATGACTGGGAGATTTATTTATTTATTTATTTATTTTGTAAAAAAAACAATAACAGACACAGCACTGGTAACTGTAACATACTGTATTATCTTTAATTATTATTATGATGTAATTTTTAAATTTTTGTTACTTTTTTAATTTATTATTGTTGTTGATGTAACTTTATAATATATTTTGGGGTGGGAAAATTGTTTTATATTTTTATTATATTAATATATAATAATTATTTCATATTGCAGTTTAAATTTTAGTCATTTTGTTGTGTTTTTGTCTTTTTCATTAATATTTTTATTTCCTAAAGTTTTATTTAATTGCATTTCTGTTGTAGTTTCTTCTAAATTCAGTGCATCATGAATAAATAAATAAAGATAAAGAATGTTGCTTTATCAGCTAGCTGGCGTAAAATAAGATCAAAGTTTATTTTATCTAATTTAAGTACATTTTTGTTCTTATGAGCATTGTTCAAAAATCAATGTTTAATAAAAAATCTGCCCATAATGGACAAAAAAGGATAGAGACTGACAAGTACATATTTTTTTTACCGATCCGTTTGGCTTTAGCCCTTTAATCCAAAGCAATTTTATTCAAACTTTTTTTTCTTTCTTCTTTTTTTGATTCTTTCAGTCTCTGGGAATCAAACCCATGACCTTGGCATTGTTGTTTGAGATACAGTATCTTGGCTGCATGATGTGTTTATTTTGAGCGCTCTCTTCCAAAGCTCACCGTACATTGTGCCAAAACACCTTTAACGGCTGTTTTTGCATATTCTGTGCATTCTGATTGTCAAATCATAGTTGATGGTGTGGAAATAAAAGATTGCAGTTCAGTTTATTGGATTGTTAACAATCAGTCCCTTCTGGTCCCCTATAAAAACATGAAATGTTATCGGCCCAACAGATCCCGTATGGGTTTCTCTTCACCAGGTCATATACATGACTAGAAAACATGCCAGATGCAAGCATGAACAGCAAGAAGAGTGTTACATCGCCTCTGAGGCCTGTTAGCGCTTTTATAGGAGGGTTTTTCTACAGTTTAGTGACCTTTCTAGTCTCAGTGATGAAACTGTACAAACACAGTCCTTCAGTAGGGCAGGTCAAGTCAATGAATACTTAGGTGTAATTATGTAAATGTGGAAAGTCATGTTATTATTTCTGAGCCATTTTTGCTGTTTCTAATCGAGAAATGTTCTTGCATTTAGGGAAACTATGCATGGCACATCAAACTCTTTAAAGGAACAGTTGACCCAAAAAGTTGCTGAAAAGTCAGGATCAGTGCTGTGGGTTACTTGTGTATTATTGTGATGTTTTTATCAGCTGTTCGGACTCTTATTCTGACGGCACCCATTCACTGCAGAGCATTTATTGGTGAACCAGTGATGTGAGACTTTTAATGCTTGAGTGATACACCTCAAATGTACACCCTACATTTATACCTTACATGGAAAAGAGCTTTCCATGAGTTTATTTCTTTCTTTCTTAAGGAGAAGTGACTTCTATTACAGTAAAATTAATTTGGAGTGTTTAAAGTGGCACTGTTGCTTGAGGCGAAAATGATGTGGACGTGTCTTATTTTGGGTTTATGGCAAATCCGATTCAACTAAATTCATCCTCAAAGCCGGTGCATTCAGCCTAACGTTAGTTGGTTTTGAAATATTAAATGTACCACCCTGAAGCTTCATGGAGTGTTTTTTGTGAGACTTTGCTTGTCTTTCCATTACAGACTGTCTCTGAAAATTGAACCAGGGAACAGCTCGCCACGCATGGCCACATCCAAAGAAGATCTTGCTGGTAAATGTCACTATTTTTCACACACACAAACACACATATGTATATATTTTGCCATGGGGCCTTGTGCTGTTGCTCAGAAGCTTTTTAAATGTTTTTGAAAGAAATCTCTTTTTAGCATTTATTTGATGAAATATGCAGTAAGTGTGAAATCATTTTAATAAGCTGATATGCTGCTCTAGAAACCTTTCTGATTATTATCAGTGTATAATCACTGATTCATATTTTTTGTGAAAACTCGGGTATGTTTATTATTTTCAAGACAAATAGAAAATACAAAATTTATTAATTTTTTTTTTTACTGACCCTAAACTTTGGAAAAGTTTTAAATTACAGAAGACATTGTAGTCATTTTCCCCTAGCATCTTTTATGTTGTCCAGTCTGAATGAGGTCACGGGCCCCTGGTGGTAGTTAATGAGGGGCCCCATCCTCTTTGAGGACTGAATGTGGACAGAGAAAACAAACAGCACATAAATGGCTCTCTACGGAGCCTTCATAATCTCACCATTGCAAATCTACATCCCTCCACCACACGCAGACATCGCTCATTGAGCCCAGAACACAGTGATGAGTCATTGAGCAACAGCTGACTGCATGACCTCCTCTATCTCCTTCGCAAGAGATATGCTATTTTACAGATTTAAAACTGGACAACTTTTTAAACTTTTTGTTTGGTCATCACATTTCCTACAAACCAATGGCAATAGTTTTGTTCAGCTCATGAATCATATGTAAGCGCTGCGTCTTCTGCTCACCAAGGCTGCATTTATTTGATCCAAAATACAGTAGGAACAGTAATATTGTAAAATACAAGTAGAAATATTTTGTAACATTATAAATGCCATTACTGTCACTTTGGATTATTTTAATGCATCGGTGTTTAAAAAAAAAAAAAAAAAAGCATTTATTTCTTCCAAAAAAATCTTTCCAACCTTAAACTTGAGAGCTATGAGAAAGTAAGTTTGGGAAGTTTGATTCATTTTTCATGATTCAGTTCATTTCAGTTCATCTGTTTCAATCATTTGTTACACTTATGAATCTTGGAGTTATTGTATATTCACTGTAAGAAAATAGTCTGTGAAGTATTTTTAATATCTAAATATATTTATCAACCTCCATATGCTGTTGTTATATTGTTCCATGCAAATTAAAGTGGTTAAATATTAATATTAAATATATCTGGCATCATCGAAAGACCTATATATATTACATTTCATGTAATGTTATGTGTAGGGATTAATTTACCATTAATTTACTGGGGTTAATTGTAAATATATAGAATGTTACGCCTACGTGTTTTATCCCACAGCTCACATGAGCATATTTGTTCTAAAATTGAACAAACAATAGTTGATTCCCAAAACTTAGTAACCACGCATATTTTTTTTTCTAAAAAATGCAAACATGTACCACCATCCTGGTCACATATTATTGTAGCACAGTTTCTGCTGTCTACAAAAACAATTATATGTTGGTCAATAATATGTTCTAAGTAGTTGAAATAATCACAAATATCAGAGCATGTCCAAACATCGCAGGGACCCAAAAATCACCTCAGACCCCAGAGGGTTAATGAACTAGGTTATCATGTAATCATTAACTCAATAACTAACTGAGGTACACTGGATTATTCACTGGCAAAAACAGTTATGAGGTAATTTATGGCACAGATAAACGGTCTGAGCAAACCTGTGAATGTTCGCCATCTAATGAGCGTATAGGTGTGCATTTCTAGTCCTCTTTGAACAGCTCGAAGGCGTATATTGTAAATGCTGCATGTTACACGCTGGCGTTGTAAAACGCTGCCTGGCTGTTGCCCGTGAGTCTAGTCACGCGACATGACGAGCCAACAGCGGTTTTCCAGAAGAAATGCAAGTTCACTGTAAGTGGCGTTTGGAAGCATTTCTTCTGAGCTGTGAAACCAAATCTATAGGTTTCCATGTTCATAAACGTTATTGTTCGTGGGTTTTCCTAGCCAACCTGTCGTGGCGTTTAATTACACGTCTATTCTCATTCCAAGGCCAGAAGTGAACATGTACACCATTGGTAGGCAGAAAGTTTTTGATTGTTAAATAAAGACGTCAACATTTTTCCTGTATGGAGCACCATCTGAGCATCCAGATGATCTGACCGAGTGTAATGTAACACAGCACTCTGGGATACTGTGACCATTTGGCTTTTGATGTGTCATTCTTTCCTTTTACTTTTTATTCTTGAATGCCAGTGTGTGACTTGAAGAAATGTTTGGTGCATGTGCACATGTAACTTTCATTTATTGAATGAGATGCCTGTGGCCACATCTCAGGCGCACAGTTACATCACAGCAAGAGCTGGGCGGACAAGGTCTTTCCTAGAGTCTCGGGGTTACTGGCTTTTATATAACCCCATAGATGTATTTGTGAAGATCTTGCCACGTAACTCAGGCCAGAAAACAGAGCAAAACATGGAACAGCCGTCCAGCCACACCTACCCTCTCTGTATTAGGACTATTTTCCACATTCAAGAGTCATAGTAAAGTTATCGAAAGTATGAAATTACTCAAACTGAAGAGTGATGTTGTGAGCAAAGCATCAAAACAAATGCCCAAGTTGTCTAGATTCCAGCTCTGCTCATTCTGTGTATTCTTGGGTTGTTTCTTAGTGGTATTGAATTGTGAATGTACATATTTAGTAGATCAGATTATTGATTGGCCATAGACATTCACACATTACATATATGCATGGATGGATGGACATAATAGATGGGTCGAGAGAATGATAAATGAATGGATGGGTGAATTAATTGTATGATAGATGGATAGAACGATGGATGGATGAGTGGGTGGATGGATGAATGAATGGATGATAGAATGATAGATGGGTAGAATGATAGATGGATTGATGGATGGATGATAGAATGATAGATGGGTAGGATGATGGATGGATGAGTGAGTGGGTGATAGAATGATGGATGGATGGATGGATGAATGATAGATTGATAGATTGGTAGGATGATGGATGGATTGATGATAGATTGATATATGGGTAGAATGATGGATGAGTGGATGGATGGATGGGTGAGTAGGTGATAGAATGATGGATGGATGGATGGATGGATGGATGGATGGATGGGTGGGTGGGTGAGTGGGTGATAGAATGATGGATGGATGGATGGATGAGTGAGTGGGTGATAAAAGGATGGATGGATGGATGATAGATTGATAGATGGGTGGATGGATGAATGAGTGAGTGGGTGATAGGAGGATGGATGGATGGATGATTGATTGATAGATGGGTAGAATGATGGATGGATGAGTGAGTGGGTGATAGAATGATGGATGGATGGATGAGTGAGTGGGTGATAGAAGGATGGATGAATGATAGATTGATAGATTGGTAGGATGATGGATGGATTGATGATAGATTGATAGATGGGTAGGATGATGGATGGATGAGTGAGTGGGTGATAGATTGATGGATGGATGGATGAGTGAGTGGGTGATAGAAGGATGGATGAATGATAGATTGATAGATTGGTAGGATGATGGATGGATTGATGATAGATTGATAGATGGGTAGAATGATGGATGGATGGATGGATGGGTGGGTGATAGAATGATGGATGGATGGATGGATGGGTGGGTGGGTGGGTGGATGGATGAGTGAGTGGGTGATAAAAAGGATGGATGGATGGATGGATGGATGGATGGATGGATGATAGATTGATAGATGGGTGGATGGATGAATGAGTGAGTGGGTGATAGGAGGA
>JAUMHQ010000053.1:26449314-26464101 GCA_032361165.1 Enteromius paludinosus
AAAGGATGGATGGATGGATGGATGGATGGATGGATGGATGGATGATAGATTGATAGATGGGTGGATGGATGAATGAGTGAATGGGAGATAGGAGGGTGGATGGATGGATGATAGATTGATAGATGGGTGGATGGATGAAGGAGTGAGTGGGTGATAGGAGGATGGATGGATGGATGATAGGTGGGTAGGATGATGGATGGGTGGATGTATGATAGAAGGATAAATTGATAAACTGATGCATGTATAGATAGAACCATAGATGCATAGAATGATGGATGGATGGATGATAGACTGACAGACAGATAGATTGACAGACAGATATTGAAAAGAAAAGAAGTCATTCATGTGTTTAATGAGAAAGTCTGTGCGTGAAAATACCTGTCACTCTCTCACACATGCACAATATTTCTCAGATACCTCACTGTGAAACTATTAAAGCTCTTCATCACAATCAGACCCGAGACAGAGACGTCTCCCCACTATGGATGTTATTCTGAGCTCTGCACATTGTGTTTCTCTGACTCATTTAAGGTTTTTTTTTCTATGCAACGCTAAACACTGGAGTAATGATGCTGAAAATTCAGCTCCGCACTAAAGGAATAAATTGTATCATATTACAAAAACATATTACAATAGAATTCAGTTATTTTGAATGGGAATAATATTTCACAATATTTCAGATTTTACAGTATTTTTGATATGCCCCGGTGAGCTGAAGAGTTATGCTGGCCTCTAACATCACCTAAATCTCTCATTTACTTAACAGCAAAAACAACAGAAACACATGCTGTTACATGACTTATATTTGACATACAAACCTTTCTGACCTCCACACAGGAACATATGTGGATAAACGCATGGATCAGCGTGTACAGACAGGCCTAGATTGATCTCTAGGTTGTACTGCTGAACTCAAAGCATGTGTCTGCCAGCTAATTCACTTTTAACAGGGGAAGAACAGAGAGATTTAGAGAATAAATCCAGACAAACCTTCTACTAAAAACTTTTTAAATGTTTTAGTGCTAAACGTTTGAGTAACTCAAGTATTTTAATGTTGACTGTTGAAGCATGTTAAAGTATGTTAAACGCTTCTGAAGCAAACCAGTACAAAAAACTAATTGAAAGGTCAAATTAGAGGTCAAATGTAGTTGCCTCCAGTGTCAGCTGTGCTTCAGATATGAGGTCATTAATAAATAGGTGATTAGTAAAGGGTAACAATAAATGAAAATGTATGTCTCGCCAGTAAAACCTGAATAAAAGCAGCCAGTAATTGCGGTTCTGAGCTCTGGTAGTGATGCAGTCGCATCTCTAGTTTCCCTGCGTGCCGCCAGCTTTCCCTCTGGTGCTTAAATATCATATTCTTTTGCCACATTTTATTTCAAAGCAGCAAATTATGAATAAAAGGTGAAATCCGAAATGATTCGGGTTGGATTTGATCCTGAGTATCCCAAAACAGCACCAAAGCTCAATGTCTGGAGCAGGTTTTGTGCTGTAACTGCAAGGAACTGTGGTATATGGAGTTTGTTTTTCTAGTGATCGATTGATGTATCTCCAAAGCTGATATATCAGCCAGTAGTTGTCTTTTTTGTTTGTTTCTTTGTAAGTTTTCTTGTTTGATTGTGCCATGAGTGAAACTTTTATTTTAAACTGCTGAGACCTCCATGAACAAGAAGTCTCAAGTGCATGTAAATATGCCATTTTACAGATACTTTCTTAACTACTTTTAAGTAGTTTTGAAAATTGATACATTTTCAAATAGTTTATTTTCAAATATATACAGTATTTAAATACACATAATGTATACACACACACACATTGTAAAAGGCCTAAAAAGTTGAGATCTATTATTTTTTTATTTTTACCAATAAAAATAGTTTATAGTCTTTTTAATTGCTAATTCAGAGAACATGTTGACTTTTTAATTACGTTTAATCACTGTTACTACTTAAAGGTCCATGTTCGAATTCCAGAACACCTGCGTTGAGTCAATTCTCTCCCCGTCGTGACATTTTCATTGTCAGATGGAATATCCACGCAGAATATGGCGTTCGTTTCATGAGTTGGTAGTCAGACTCATTAATGAAGCTTTTAACAAGAACCAGGTGAAGATCATTTCCTAAACGTCCCACTGTGGCATTCAGGTATTTATATACGAGAAACACGGAGTAAAGCGTCGCCTTATCCAGACTCCATTAAACGTGTCTTCTGGTGTGTAAGTGTCTCAGCATGCTGTCCTGCTGTGTTTCCACTTTCCCATGATGCCTGAAGGTGTTTTTATCCACTCTGGAAAACTCGGTTAAGAGCCGTTGAGTCTGAGACTCTCTGATGGGTTCATGTGATGAGATAATGAAGTTTAGAGGGATAGTTCACCCAAACATGTTCTCACCCTCCAAGCGATGACTTTCTCTCTTATGTCAAACACAAAAATATTTTGGTAGAAAGTCATTGTTTGGAACAATATGAGGGTGAGAAATCATGGCAGAATTTTATTTTTGGATGAATAATGTGAACATGTGAACAGTTTAAACTTTTCCCTTTGACACAAATAAAAGTTAAACTCCATTTTCTCTATTTGGATAAAAGCATCTGCTGTAAATATGCTAAACTACATCAGTATCAGTATTCTACTGATAATTACGAGCAACCGAAAGAGAAATCAACTATTCACATTTGTTTTGGGGCATTGCAATAAAATGCAAATAAATAGAAATATTGACAGAAAAACTTTAATTTAAAACTTAAAATAATAAAAATGACAAATTATTAAAGCTTAAAAATTTAATCTGATAATATACAAAAGAAAAAGTATGGTTGCATGTAAATATAAAATGAAAAAAAAGAAAATGACAAAATTAGAATAGAAAGCAAAAATTGTAAATAATAATAAATGCTACAATAATAATAATAATAATAATAATAATAACATTTTATGAAAAAATACCATGAAAATAACACTGGTCACATGTAAATGTAAAATTAAAATAAAAATAAAAGCTAAATAGAAATATTTTAAAATGGAAAATAATGGAATACAATAAAATGTAATATTTAAAATATAAAAAAATATACTATACTATATATAAAATATTATACACTGATGTCATCTAAATGTGAAACTGAATTACTAAAAAACTCAAATTAAAATATAAGCTGAAAAAATAAAAGCAAATTCTAAATATTAACAAGTGATATAACAGTATATAAACAATGCGGAAATACTGGTTCACTAATGCCTCTAAAGTTCTAGAGGTACTGGGATCGTGCAGCAGAAGAGAAGCACGAGCGAGGCTCAGAGAGCATGTGAAGCTCCATCACTGGCGGGAACATGTGGATGGATTCTCTGGGGATCCTCTCTCAGGACTGAATAATCATCGCTGGTTGAATCTGTCTCCCTCAAGAGGACTGGAGAATGTTAACATTTGTGTTGCGGCTGTGATTGCTAAAGCAGAGGCTTCGCTGGCCGAGCCTCCACGTGTTTTCTTTCCTTCGGTTTCATTGAGAGTGACCCTGAGAACAATCAGGCATGTTCGGAGCAAAACTCATGCTGCTTTTCTCTCTTTCTCTGCCTTTGTCTCTTTTGTCCAGGTCCATCCGATTTATCTTTATCGGTCCGGTATAATCGACGGCCCACCTGTCCGGATGCCACTGTCGGGGTTCACATCCCCACCCCGCCACCCTCACGCCACCGGAAGAGCCACAGCCTCGGAAACGCGTCTGTTTTGTCTCTTCATACATACACACGCACACACTCACGTACTGAACGTTTATGGTCTATATGATTTTAATACTTACATTCAGGAAGGTTGCATTTAATTGATCAAAAGTTAATTGATCAAATGTTATTTAAGTATCACTATGATGCTGTAATACTTTTTATTAATACATTAGATCAGACACGTTAGATTAGTATTTGTCTATTTTCATTGCAACGTTTTAGTCATTTTGCTGTGTCTTTACTATTTTTTGTAGTATATGTGTTATACAGTTATTTATAACCTCTATATACATCTTTATATAAACCCTAAAGACTGTAGTAATGATGCTGAAGATTCAGCTTTGATGACAGGAGTCTATTATGTTTTATAGTATATTCAAATAGAAAAAGTATCGAAATTTTGACTGCATTTTTAGTCAAGCAAATGCATCCTAGTCGTGCAAAACAGACTTCTTTTAAAAATCGAACCAACCACCAAACATTAAATCTGCGGCATGTTTGCATTTAGTTTGTCAAGCGCTTTTCTCCCTGGAAACGTTCGGTTTTCTAACTGTCTCTCACAGTATGATGTGGCATTTCGGTGTGGTGGAGAGTAAAAGTGCGACGTTTCCCATCGAGAAACCACGTCACCTGCTGGACGACAGCTTCCTGGAGTCCCAGAGTCCAGCGAGAAACAACCCACACAGCTCATCTGTGTCCAACGGCATCTCTATAGGTACCAGCGCACTGTATGCAAGGAATGTGCCTGCTTCAATGCAGCTTAAGCATTTCTGACATAATGTTAATTACAGCAGAAAATAATTTTTCTGTTTTTAAATAAAAAAGGAATAAAAATGTGCTTAAATAATGCAAACAAATCTAACTTTCTGCATTATTCCAATATAAACGTGAAGCTTTATTATTATTGTTAAAGCAGCGGCATTAATTACTACAGTTATTTTCATAATACACATTGTTTCAAGGCAGCTTTACAGCAAATCAGGTTTGATCAAGTACACACACACACACATATATATATATAATATAATATAATATAAACACAGCCACCTTTTGGCATATAATGTAAAATATATTGCTTTGAGTTTACAGCATACATGCATGTCAAGTCAGTAATTTAATATAAATATAAAGAGGATTAAATGAAACCTTGAAAGAAACAGATTTCTGATATGATTGCATGCATTGTACAAAAGGAACAGAACACCATTAGGTCGTCATGGCAACAGAGTTGAAAGACTAAATATAACTTACAAAGAGAGAATCAGTAGGATCCATGCAAACCCATGCAAGTCTTGTTTCTCTATGCCTGACACAATGTACTTCCATAGTATAAGTGCATTAATGTATCCGCAAGAAGTTGTTAACATTATTCGACAGCTAATTTTCTATTGTACCCAGAATGTGTTTGTGATCATCCTGCATGCTGATTGGTCAGTAGAAGGTGCATCACTTCACAGAATGTATGTCTCTGGTGTTTTAAATACTACAGTTTTGTAGCCCCACTGAGGTCCTTTTGTACCTTCTTGTTTATTATTTTGGTCACTATTAGTGATGAGAGAACATTTGATTTGTGTTTAAATGAAAATGGTTGTGAGGTTTGTGTGCTTTGTGTTTTCTCAGGCAGCAGTCAGAGCTCGTTCTATGAGGATCTTTCTCCGGGGGTCGAGAGGTGAGACTGTCCGTTTTGTCGCGTTACATTTATTAAAGTACATCGTTAGCACTGGCCTGTTAAATAATAGCAGTCATGCAACTCTTTCACACTGCAAGTTAAAAATGAGAACTTGTATTTATGTATTCCTAGCTCAACAGTACTGATTTTTTTGTTGTTCATTTATCATTTCCTGTTATAAATGTGTATAAATGTTGAACATCTATATGTGTCCATCCCACAGGAAACACATTGATATTCATAGAAATAGCAAAACACAGTAACTACTGAAACACAAATTGCTCTCTGAACAGCTGAAGATTTAAAGAGATAGTTCACCTGAAAATACATCCGTATGACTTTCTTCTGTGGGACACATGAAAGCTTCACAACAGGGATCGATACAACTTTCGCATTAGTCTTCAGTCTTGTGAATTCAAAAGACTTTGTGTTTAGTGCACGGGTCGTATGGACTGTGAAATTACGCTTTTTGAAGGTTAAAAGTCATCATTGTACTTTGTTTTAATTGCACTGAAAAGAGAAAGTGAGTAAATGGTAGAATGTTAATTGTCATGTGAACTATCACTTTACATCTGCACACATTCAGATATTTTATTCAGTTTTCATTCGGTCTTTTTTCAGTTTCGTGAGCTGAACTGTCAACACAATGAACAGATGTGTTTAAAAGCTTGTTTTCAGCACGGGACAAAAGTCATCGCAATATTTACCTCAAAATTTTTTTTTTTTTGCAATTCCGAGATAAAAAGTAGAATTGTGAGAGGTAACCACCCGTTTAATTTATTACTGTCAAATATATATCCCATTAAGTTCTTAAGCAGGTTGTAATCCAATTTAGAGCGTTTCTCATTTAGAGATGTGTAGTATCAGTGTGGGTTGAACTCATCTGTGTAAACAGGGGCCGCATGTACGCCACCCTGGGCCCTAACTGGAGGGTCCCTCTCCGCAACTCCCCCAGAGGCCGCAGCCATGCCCACAGGTACAAACCCCTGCCGGGGGCAAAGGTCACCTCCTCCATTCCTCTGGGGCATCGGGTTCACCTGTCTTGGCATGCAGCGTCTCCTCTTTAACATTCCAGTTTCCCTCTCTCTTCTGGTTTAGTCTGAAGACTATCATGTCTGTCATCTGTTCTCTCTTTATCCAGCCGTCAGATTGTCATGGTCTCAGGATGGTCATAGAACTGTGTTTATAGAAGAGAAAAGCTCTGGTCCAAAACCCAACCAGTGGGCTTGCGGTCCACTCTCCTAACTAGTACATGAGCAGCAATCAAATAGAGCTCCTCATATTTACATTCACATTCAGTCGGTTAGCAGGGGTGGTCTCAAACTACGGTCTGTGGCAAAAAAATCAATTGTTAAAAAATAGCGTCATTAAAAATGACAAAGAAACTATTTCAAATAAATAGTAAACAAATAATTAAAAATAAATACATTTGATTCAAACAAGTTTAAGTAAATAAATTATAATAAATGTAAATAAATAAACAATTAATAAAAATTAATAGTAATAGAAATTTGAGTTTTTAAGAAATTAAGTAATTAATAATAATTATAATTAGGTTACAATAAAGAAATAACTGTGAATAAGATAAATTTGTACATTAGAATAAAATAAAAAAATGTGTGTGTGTATATATATATATATATACACAGTATACATTTTGAATACATGTATTATATATATTCATCCAGAGTCTCTCGGAAAGCTCCATATTTGTGCTCATTAGCTTTTGGAACTTTTCATTGAGAGTGTGTGCAATGAAAGCTCACTAGGTTTTGAAACAGAGCTGATATGTTGTGAGTGGGGTGTTTTGGTGGGTGAAGGGGAACCTTTCTGTCCTCCATCAGCGCTCTCTTTCCTCTCTCACACTTCACCTCAGCCTGAGCTCTCCAGCAGCTCCATCACATCCTCGCATCAGATGTGAGCTGGACCGTCTGCAGCACACACACACACACAAAGGATGGTGGTGGTAGTGAAGGCATTGGGCTGATGTGTTTCCCTCTGTGCAGTCCTTCAGTAGCAGAGTGCAGTCTGGCTCATGGAGAGTCCGGTGGATTCACGATGGAGGGGCCGCTGAAGAGGAAAACCCTGATGAAGGAGGGCAGGAAACCCAAGGTGAACAGGAAGGTTTTTAAAATGGTGTTTTAAATATTTGCCATTATTCTGTATATTTGCTTTGAAATTGTGCATACGTGACATTTACCGTGCTTATGGCCAAAGATGGCAGCATTCAGATGACATTCTTTTTAAGGGGTTAATGCAACTGCCCTCAACATCCCATGCATCATACATTTTATATATAGATATATGCTTAGTTGATGTATCAGTGTGTCCTATGATGTGACAGAAAAATGTTAATATTATGTTAATATTAAAGATAAACCGTTTTATAACTTTTTTGCTACGTCCCACCAAAGGACAGTCCACTTTTTATTTGTGAACCACCCATATACTGTATGTATTATATAAATGTGTGTGTGTTATATATAATAAGATTTTAAATATATATGTTGGTCATATATTCTAGTTCAACAAAATGCATTTGCATGTGTCACATTTGAAGAAATATATATCTTAAAAAAATTTTGCCAGAAAATATGCAAAAGTTTTTGTAATAAATGAGTGTTGTATCATGCTCCTGTATTTACTTTAATGTCCATAAATATGTTATTAGTCTTGTTAAAAACTCTTATTTTTCAAAAAAAACTCTATTTGGTAAAATTCATGATATTATTTTAGAGAACCTTAGTTTAAATGAACCGAATATTTGACTCAAGCACTCCATCTAGTGACAAACTCATGCAAAGACAAAACAACCTCAGGTCTGTTTCTTCACTCATCAGTGTATATAAAAACTAAAACCCCAAAAGGATATCCTTACATTTACATGAATGTGTTTACCAAAACCTTCCATTGCATTGCAGGTAAAGATCTGTTGAGTTTATGCATTCGCTAGGAGCTAAAGGGTTAGATCATCATAAATTAATCAGCCTCATTTTCATTTTCGGGTGAACTATCCCTTTAAACAACGACATTGGTGTCATGCTTTCGTCTTTGAGCTACTGGAGTTTAGATATTGCATATATTTGCTGTGTTTAGTTTATAGAGTTTGCATCATATATTTTTGTTTGTTTCTTCAGCTGGCCTCTTGGACGCGGTACTGGATCACACTTTGTGGTTCCACTCTCTTATTCTACGGATCCAAAGCTCTACGAGCCACAGAACGGAAACATGTGGGTCGTGCAAAAAATGTTTTATAAATTTAAGTAAATAATGCATTATTATAAATGAATGAAAATTAACATTAACATTTTAATGGTATCTTACTCTGTTAGTACAAGTCTTCTCCGTGTAAGAAGGTGTGTGTTCTGGGCTGGATGGTGGTGCTGCCGGATGATCCGGCTCAACCCAACATCTTCCAGCTCAACGATCCTGACAAAGGTGGATCTGAGTCACTGTGGGATTACTCTAGTGCTTTTATAATCACAGTCTTCTTTAGTCATTGTTGACATCATAGTGATACATACCTAACTATATACATATCATGTTTCTCAGGGAATGTTTACAAGTTTCAGACCAGCGATCGCTTCACTGCGATCATGTGGCACAAACACCTGGAGGAGGCGTGTCGGAGAAGAAGACCTCAGGTATCAACAACCACAGATTCATTAGGACTGGATGGCATGAGCACATTTTTTCCCGCAATAACAGTTCAATATATAAAAAAAAAAAAGGTACAAAAGCTGTCACTGGACCAGTACCTTTACAAAAGATACTTTTAAATACTAATATGTGTACTTTCGATACAAATCTGTATTATTAAGGAACAAAAATGTAACATTTTAGGGGTAAATAACGTACAAATGTTTGAAAGCGTACCTTCCTAGTGACAGCTTTTGTACCTTTTTTTCTGAGAGTGTATATAGAACAAAAAAAAGTGTTGTTTTTGTTGGAAGATCGAATGAATTGAATTAGTGTGGACAGCAACACATTATGAAAGGATTATTAGTTTTAATATTTTACATGTATGATTTATTTATTTTATATACAGTATCTTTATATACGCTATGTAAGTACACTAGGGATCAAAAGTTTGAAGTCAGTAAGATTTTTTTATTTTGAAAGTTTAATTTAGCTTTTTAGCTTTGAGCCCCTCTGTGACAGCAGGTCTAAGGTTTCTGGAGGGGCTGTAGATTTGTGATAGTGGTGGAAGTACATGTAGGAGGGTTCTGAGCCTGTGGCTGTTCTATTAGCAAGCATCAGTGTCTTGAATTTGATGCAAACTGCAACCAGGAGCCAGTGCAAGGGGAAAAAGAGAGGTGTAACGTGGTCTCTTTTGTGCTCATCCAAGGAAGTCCAACCAGAGGAGCATTGCAGTAGTCCAGCCTAGAAATGACCAGGGCCTGTACAAGAAGTTGTGCAGCATGCTCTGATAGAAAGTGTGTGGAAATGTGGAATAATGCAAACCTGCAAGATTGAGCAGTCTTTGCAATGTGCTCTTTAAAGGTCAGCTGGTCATCAAAGATCACACTAAGATTTCTGACTGAAGTTGATGGGGTAACTCCAGACGAACATAGCTGTATGGTGAAGTCATGCTGTAGAGCTGTAGTGGCAGGGAAGCCTGAAATCTGTGCAGCTACCAAAGCTTCAGTGCCTGAGATCCGAGTCATCTCCGTTGAGTGGCCACTCCTAAAACCTGCCTGGTTAATGTCCAGTTTGTTGTTCTGTGTAAGATACAATGATAGCTGTTTGGAAACCACTCGTTCAAGTGTTTTTGCAATGAATGTAAGGAGAGGGACGGGTCTGTAGTTTTCTATAAGAGAAGTGTTTAATGTAGGTTTTCTGAGCAGTGGGAGAAAGCGCCTGTGAGGAGAGATGTGTTGATGGTGTGTGGGAGAGATGTTGTAGGATGGCTGGAGAGGAGCAGTTTGGATACTTCTGCCTCCGTGAGAGGACAGAAGGGAGTGTCAGCGTTGGATGTGGTTAGTTGGAGGTCCTGTGTGTGTGTGCGCGTCTGAGAACTGACTGCTGATTGTTCTGCTTTTATCAGTAAAAAAATGGAAATCATCAGCTTTTATAGAAGTGGTGGAGGGGGATAGAAAGTGAGAGTGAAGACATTTGTAATGTTACAAAATATTTCTATTTCCAAATCCTGAAGACAAACTGTATCGATGTATGTTGAGCTGTAAAGATCATGTGACACTGAAGACTGGAGCAACGATGCTGAAAATACAGCTTTGGTCACAGGAATAAATCACATTTTCAATTATATTGAAAGAAGTTATTTTAAATTGCAATAATATTTCACCATATTGATAAAAAAAAAAAAAATGGCAAGCAGAAGAGACAAAAATCATACCCACACTTTCAAATGGTAGTGTTTTTTAATGTATTGTATATATGTATATGTAAAAATACTTTAGAAATTTCTGATTCAGCTACTTTGAACAGATAAGCTGTAATTGCGTAACTCTGTGCTTTCTCTTTTCCCTCCAGATACCAGCGAATCTCATGTCGTTTGAGTAAACAGACTCATGTAACTCTTGCATGAAGACATTTATAAGGTGCCAAAGGCCTACAGAGATGGAGAAGAATGTGTTTGGTTCAGCGAAAGGATGAAAAAGAGCCACTGAGCCAAAGCCCCTCCACGAGCCGCAGGACACGTCCAACTTCAAGATGTCTGTTACAGAGCTGGACGTGGAGCTCGTTCCAGCTCCATTGTGTCTTTTCTATGGAGACGTTTGGATCTCAAGGTGTTTGTGCGGCTTCAGTGAAGTGCATTAAATGAAACAGAAGCTCGAGATGGGCATTTTTGTGCTGGTAGGTTTTAGAGAGAAAGAGCAAACATGTCGCCTGTAGCAGAAGATTCAAAAGCCAAACTAATTTGCTCCGACGAAGAGCCGTAACAAACAAACCACAGCCGGATCAGGAAAAGATGACGGCTAATGATGCTCCCTGGTTAAGAGCGGTTTAGTTGCAGACTAATCCAGTCTCCTTCCAGCACAGTGAGTTTGTCAAGATGCTGGTTGAAGGAGGTTTGTGTGACTTGTTTACATCAGAGATCTTGAATTCTTTCTGTTTTAGTGGTTTTATACTCACGAAAGCTTGTTTTGGGCTTTAAGTATTAACTAATTATTACGCCTTTGCTGTCAAATGAAGGTTTCGCTCATAACTTAAACCAGCTGTAATATGTTGTGTAAAAGCAAGAGGTTTGTGTTTGTTACATGTGTTAGCATTCGCTGTGCAATAACTGTACAATACCATTCAATCACTATTAAAACAAGAGTTTATTTTCCATTCAGCCCATCTCACAAAAACAAGAAAAGCATCAAAGAAATCCTAAACGTTCGTGCTAGTTTGCACAGGACAGGGTGAATCTCACAAAACCTTAAAAATCATATTTTACCCCAAAAGTTATTAGAAAGACGTAAGCAATAATATTTTGCTTGAAGTACGTTAAGACGATGTTTAAGGTATTTATAGGCTTAAAGCCAATTTTTATTTTGTCATTATTTTTCCTGACAATTAAGCATGTTTAACCCTCAAATAACCCACAAACACATCATTTACATTTTAAATATTTATACATGGTGGTCATATTTATTGTACTGCAGTTAAATTATGCTTACAGATTTTTTTTATTTTTTTTATTATTGCGCTTTTTATATTTTAATACAACGAAGCGTGGAAAAAGCTTTAAAATAAAAAGAATAAATAAGAACAGACTGAATTTTCTTTATGCAAAGCATAATTTCTTTTGATTTTTGGTGTGAAATGTGAGATTTCTGTGAGATTTATCCTGACAGCGTCTTGTCTGCAGCCTGAATGAGCATTGATATAAATAAGATATCTATTCTTTTATGTCTGTTTTTCTCTGTTTAGCTGTGAAAGGAAACATCTGACAACAGCGAGCGATGCTCATTCAGATTGAGTGCCCTGTAGTTCTGTCATTTATTTCTCATGTTTGGTTCTGTGCAGGACTGATGATGATTGTATTGATGTTTGTGTTTTAAGCATGCTTAACTCTTATAGAGCTGCGCTGCGTCTGAAGGAGAAACGACTGTCAGTCTGTGATGCTGAAAACACAAGCCTCAGCTTCAGAGACCTGACAGCAATCATTCAATCCAGAATTACATTTCTGTCATTATTCCAGCCCTCTTGTGTTGTTTGAACCGGTTTGATGAAACTCAAACGAACCATTCGAGATTCAACTTTGAAGCATAAGTTCAACACTCCGAAAAAAAAATGTATTTAAAAACAATAAAAGTACCGTCATCCGAATACCGTTTTGCATAAACATGTACTTGAAATATTACTATTTCTGTCAATAGTTAATCATGATGAATCGCATCAAAAATAACTTTTTTGTGTACACGTGTTTATGTATATATAAACAAATAGATTAACATGTATATATTATTCATATGATTTTTATTGAATGTAAATATTTAAAAAAAAAAAAAATTTCTGAAATATATACATGTAATATACACATGTAAACAAAAACATTTATTTTAGATGCAATTAATCATGAGTGCTGGTTTGAAACGACTTGAGGGTGAGTGAATAATGCTAAAATGTTCATTTTGGGAAGAGCCCTCTCTTTAAGATGAATTGTCAGGTTATAATAATATGTGACCGACTCCTGATAGTGATCACTAGATCTTTGTTGAGAGTATTATTTATCTAGCATCAGTTTTGCCTCCTGTGTATGAATTCAGCTTGTAATAGGCCACTGGTTTTGTTTCTTTCACGTGAGGATGTCCGAGCCAAACACACATGTACAGCACTGCATGTACGTTCTGTTTCTGCTGGAACTGTGAATGAACTCTTGTTGTTTCGCCATGTAAATATGTTGCTAAATTATTTCTCGTTTGCCATCGTGGTACGGTACATTGCGGTTTATTTATCAGCTAAAAGGCTGATTCTTCTGCACAAAGATTAAATGCCAGTGAACATGACTGTCTTGGTGTATGATTTGTTTGTCGTTTGATTTGATTTGGGTGGGGTTGAGTGTAGGAGGCGGCCTGACTGTGTTATGAACAAGTCATCCATTCGTGGCCAGCAGTCATTGTTCTGTGTGAACCAGACCCTGATGTCCCTCCATAGTTTACGGTCACTCACCTCCCACAATTCTCCAGGTCATGTGATCTTAACTTTAAAAGTGCAGGGCTGTGGTTCTGGGAGTCAGATTGACTGATTAACACTCATCTTCTCGGCACTGATCGTCAGCACACTGCAGTGATGGAAAACACTAAGCTTGGAGGCTGGAGCGAGCTGAAGCTGTTCACTTCAGAGGAGAAGATGATTTGCCTTGAGGTATGAGACACAAAATCACTCCTGGAGTAAAAACACACTGTTACAGGTTTTGGTGCTGTAATATTGTTTGCACAAAATTAATTATTTGTCTCAAGTTTTAGTTTTCACTTAAAGTCACATGTTTTATGTACTTGTAGCAAAATATGATTATGAAGGTGAATTTGCAACAAATTCAGATTGAATAGCATAAAGATCAATAATTCCTCTTGATTTATCAAAAGTGATGAACAATATTTAAAATGTCTTTTTTATAGGTTAAAATGGCATTCATGTATTAATGTTCACTAATATAGTTAACTAATGAATGTTAATAAGTGATTGTAATGTGTTACCATATTTCTTTCTTTATTCAGGCAAGACCAATTATAGAGGAGGAGCTGGGAACTCCTTTTAAGATTTACAATCCTGTGGTCTATCATTCTCAGATTGTTTCAGGAATTAATTACATGGTCAAGGTAAATCAATGGGTTTTTAAAAAAAAAATTTTATGCTTCGGACAATCAAGGTTCAACTTGAGTGCCAGGTGTGATGTGTCAAGTAAATTGTCCGTCCTCACTTATAGAGGACATTAAGCTTCTTACTTTTGCATTATAGTTACAAATGTGTTTTACATTGTAGCATTGCTGGGCGTCGAACTTGTTTGTCTACATCTCTCTGTCTGTTAGATGTTGGTTGATGCAGACGGGGATGGAGTGTGTGTTCACGCGAAGATATATAAGGCTATTCCCTGTGATAGTGAACTGATTGTGACTGAAATCCAGCACCCCAAATCCTTTGACGACCCACTGATTCTTCCTGAAGACTGAAGAGCGTTTTTCTGATAATATGTGATGAAATCATTTCATTCCTCAATATTAAACTCTATAATCAAATCCTCCAGTGTCAGTGTGTTTATTAAAACACATCAAACTCACATCACATATGGTTTATGCTGAAATAACTGAACACAAATCATTTGTATTGTTTTTTCAGAACAATGCTGTACAACAGTGGCGGTTTTTGGCATGGGTGAACGGGGCGGCCGCCCAGGGCGGCATTTTTTCATGTCACGTGGGGGGCGGCACACGAACTTGGAGGAAAAAATAAT
>JAUMHQ010000053.1:26464201-26476901 GCA_032361165.1 Enteromius paludinosus
GGTTAATTAATATAAAATAATTGTAATTATTTAAGTTAACACAACTCAGTTCAATTAATTAGTTACAGCATTAGGGTTTACAGTGAGTAGCGTGTCAGTTGGAAATATCAGTTTAATAATACATTTTATTTGAGACAGCTTTCAAGTCAAACAAGGCCATTGTATAGGTGGAGTCTGGGTATGATGCAAGCAGCAGAATTCTGAATCAATCTTTTGTGGTAAACCAAACAAAAGAGAATTACAGTAGTCAATACGAGAAATGAGTGAACGAGAACGGCAGTACTGTGTGGAGTGAGAAATGAGCAGAGATGAGCAATGAACTAACAAGACCATGTTATGCTATTCATCTGAAAGACTACTGTCAAAGATGACCCCCCGAGTTCTTAACTAGAAGGAGAAACAGAGGAACCATCAATGGATAAAGAAAACGGCAGGATATAGATGGAATATAAGGAGCACTTCAGTCTAATTGGCATTAAGTTTAAGAAAATCTGTTTCAAAAAACCTGCCTGATGATGGGCTCTTTTTCCTCAGAAGACAATGCTTTCAAAGAGAAGCCATTGAGATATTAAAGAGATCTCATGCTGATTTCTTCTTCCCAGTAGGCAGATACAAATATCATGGTTCTGAACAGATATGAATCTATAATTGTTTGTTAACCTAATGTCACTCTCTTTTCTTCAGCAGTGACCTCTAGTGACTCACTACAAAAGCAGACAGGAGCCCAAAGACGACCTCATAGGTAAAAAGAAAAGAAAAAGTGTTGTAGATTATTGTGGGGTTTTTCGTCAGCTGTTTGGACTCTCATTCTGACGGCACCCATTCACTGCAGAGCATCCAGCACTGACACACAGATGTAATCACACACTATTTCATTGTGGATTAAAAACAATATATAGCTTATAATGCTGTGGAACAGAGCCAGAAACTTACAATAACATTGAACAAGGTTAAATACCACTAGTGAGTTGTCAATCTCTCACAACCTGTAGTATTTGCTCCACTAAGGCTGTGTGGTGTATAGATTGAAACTGCAATGGGTCAAAGGCTTCAGGAACACACATGGGCTGTAATGGTTATGAAAGCCGATGAAACTGATATAGCATCTGCGGCCGGACTCTATCGATCCAGCAGAGGAGCAGGACGAATCTCATGGCCAGAACATTCAAGTCTGATAATAAAGATCCCAAATCTGTTTTTATACGCAAAATGCGAAAGCTAGGCAGTATTTATGCGAAAGCACACACCTGCAGTGCTCTGCACAAGCTGAAACCAGAGATGCTGGGATAGCTGTGAAGGGCCGGCTTTCAGTGTTGTCTTCTTTCCTCCTCCCTTTCCCTTTTCATTCACATAAACCAGGCAGGACTAGGTGTCAGTGCATTAACATACAATGTTGTTGTCTTTTCTTTTCTGCTTTTACGTAACACGAGCAGCCACGTACTTATAGACTCACAAGGTTAGAGAGATGAAAGACCTCGTGGCTCTTCAGTCGGATACACTACGCTTTTTCTCTTTTCCAAGGCAAGGTTTACCTCTGAGAGCTGGAGAATCGTCCTGTGAGCTGCAAGCCATCTGAGCATAAAGCAAAGTGGACTTCTGTGAGAAAAATAGTCCTAGAAGATTATACTTTTGTTGGGAAAAATCTACTTTTCTCATCTCTGTGAAGAAAACTACTTTTCGACTAAGGTATGTTTATCATTCTCGTTATGGGGCACAATTTAAGGTCATTTTACAATTAATCTTATCTTGTACTGCTATTTTGAAATTATTGCTTTTTAAAAAACTAATTTTCCAAATATGCAAAAAAATATTTTAAATTAAGAACAATATATTTGGCTATAATAATTTTGAAAATAAAAGTTATGAAACGATACATAAAATGTTATATAATCTTACATTATAAAATTATATCATTTATTGAAATTATTGCTTTATACAACAAATATTGTATAATAAATACATATATTCAAATAAATAAATATTTACTTATTTATTCTTATTTTTATTAAAAATGTATTAAAAGTAATAAGAACGTTATTTTAAATGATCTAGACTTCAGGTTCACCAGTCGCACCCGTTTCTCAATTGAAAAGAAAGGACATCAGAAACAAGAAAACGATCAAAGTCAATCTTTTGACTGTGAAATTAAATCAAAATCCAGTTTGAAGTCAAAAGCAAGATGACAGTCTTCTCCGGGTTTATCTCGGGGTATTTTCGCGAGCGCCTGGGATCTGTCAGCGTGAGAAGGAGAGAGAGGGAGGGCAAACACAGGCGACACAAAAGCCAACATTATTCCCTCGTGGATCCATGCTGCATCCAGCCATGAATGGAGTATTGAAAAACATAATATTGGTGACTAGATTCATTTTCAGGCCTTCACAACCGCACCATTTTGTCTGCAGGCTCGCGTTAGAAAGTTCTCAGCGGCTAATTGGCGGCACAATCTGAGCGTCGAGGTTTTAGCTCTTCAGAAGTGAATGTGAAAGGGATTTTGTTCTTGGCCGGCGAGGAGGTGCTTTCTGTGGCGTTCAGATAGAGGTTTAGATTTCCATTCTATTTTGGCTGCTTTGTGCTTGTTGCAAGGTTTCTGACTTTTTTGAGGTGTTTGTGGAAGAGAAAAATATCAAAAGAAAAGGAAACAGTTTTCCCTTTGAGCATCTATTTAGGCCAACCGCTGACTGAAGCAGTGTTCGTTTGGTAGATACTCTCATAGTTTTTAAAATGGTTTTAATACTTGAAAAATGCACTTTTGATATTTCAAAAGTGCATTTATATTCCTTTTTAATTTATTTTACATTTTTACAATTTTTATTTCGGTTGTAGTTATTTTAGTAAATCAAGTTCAACTTACTGAAATGACAAACATTAATTTAGCTGTTTAATAATATTGCTGTGCATTTTTGTCAATTCTATCTGTTTTTGTTGTTTTCAAAAATGCCTATGTATATTAGGCTAATTTTATTTTATTAAGTTAAATGGCAAATACTGCCCTGGACACTAGCTTAATTTTTATTTGATTTAGTTTTACATATTTTATTTCAGTTTTTATAACTAAACTAAATAAACTAACCATGATAAACTCCAAATATTTTTTTATGGATTTAGTTAACTAGGATAACCCAGGTACTCACAGGTCTAACCGGGTAACCAGGGCTAAACGCTGACCTGCCCCCCTTCCGCACCCGAGAGGCGCCCCAGCGGTGTCATCGGTGCCTGGGCGTTCAGGACGGTCCCAGTGACAGATTCGCAGGAAGCAGCGTTTAGCCGCTGACGATGGCGACCACAGACAGAAGAAATGTCGTTTTGTGCACCCGAGGCCCGGAATGTTCACTATCTGCGCCGCGCAATATCATATTCTCCCCCGGAGCCGAGATCCTGAGCCCAATCCCACCATTTACACGCATTCCAGCGTAAGGTCAGGAGAAAGAGAAAGAAATGTTATGAAGGACATAAATGTGTTGCATGTTTAGAACGGATGATAATAAACCAACTCTGAGATCCGAGATTCGATTTCAATGTGGTAATATTCCCAAGTAGAGAAATTCAGTTTATATCTACAATAATCACTACACAGCCTCACGAAGCTATCTGTTAATCTGCGTAAAGGTTTGGAATCATCAGATGGACCCGGTAGCCTACAGGTAGAAACAAACGTAAAGAAATAAAGACATTAAAAGCTTTATAGTGTGTGTACACCACCATTTAAAAGTTTGGGATCTGTGAGACTTCTAATATTTTTTTCTCTTATTCTCATTAAGACTGCATTCATTTCATGAAAAATACAGGAAAAACTGAAATCTTGCTAAATGTTGGTTTCTATATTAATATAGTTTAATCATTTATTTCTGTGACGCAAAGATAAATTCTCATCAGCCGCTGCTCCAGTGTAAAGTATCATAAATACTAATATTAGAAATCATATTAATTAACTTTTTTGTTTTTAGAAAATGCAATACTTTTTTCAGGACTCTTTGATGAATAAAAAAGTCAAAGAACAGCATTTGATCAAAATAAAAAAAAATTCTAATAATATAAATCTGTGCTATCTCTTCTTATCAATTTAACACGTCCTTACGGAGTAAAAGTATTAATTTCTTTCAAAGAAATAATATAAAAATGTACAGCCCTGGTGTATACTGTTAGAAAATATCTTGATTTTAAATAAATTCTCTCTTTTTTCCACTTTTTATTCATCAAAGAATCCTGTAAGCAGCTCAACAGTTAGCAGTGATAATAAATCAGCATATTAGAATAATTTCTGAAGGATCATGTAACTCTGCAGACTTTGAATGTATACTAAACTAGAACAATCTTTAAATGCTGCTTTGATGAGCACAAGAGACTCCTTTAAAGAAAACATAAAAAAAATGGTTCTGATAATTCTGGTAACATAAGACATTCCTGAGAGACATGGGATGAGAAAAAGTAAGCAGGACTGGATTGCATTCATCAGAAACTGACTGGGACTTGAAACGCTCTTGATTTACATATGACACTTTTATCCAAAGCGACTTATATTGCATACAAGGTTTACATTTACTTTGACTTACTTGCTAGGATATTACATATCCTAGGAATTGAACAAATCATATATGACCTTACAATTGCAAGCGTCACGCTTTACTGTTTGAGCCACAGGAATAAAGTGTTTAGCATTGATACTCTATGCAGAAACTGGTCGCTCACAGTAAGACCATAAATTGGGTTTATTGTAGTAGCTTGTGCTTTGAATGCGTTTCTGTTTATCTGGGTTTTGGAAAACGGGTCAAACTTGGACGTACAATCAAAATAAAAACATTCACATGTTAAAAAACATCACATGCATCACTCATTTGCACTACGTACATCTCTGGAGAGCTTATTAACAGCAGGCCACACGAACGATCAGTCTGCTCTCGTATATCAATACGTGTCTGTCCTGTGGCCTGCAGGCTGAGCATTTGTTGATGTTGATGTTGTGAGTGCATGTGTGTTTTACATAACGTACTATGAGGAGAAACTGTCCAATCACTGACCAGCAGACTCAGTAGTAGCCTAGTTACTGTAATAACCTGGTGGTGCAGTGAAAGTTAGCGATGGTAAATGTCAACCAGCGCGCAGATAAACGGATCATGAGAAGTTGAAGCACTCACTGAAGGTGTCTGTATGTGATTTAAGCGTCCAGCTGGAGCTATTCTGCCATGAACGGTCAGCGCGTGTCAGACGGCCTGCGCAGATACTGGACGTCTGCTGCCTGGATCCTCACCTTTCTGCTGGCATCCTTACTACTGATCGCCGTCACCAGCTTTCTTCCAACCGGTGAGTCAGAGCTGCACTCAGCTTTAAAAAACCAAATCTAGCATTATCCTCTCTCCACTGACTACTGGTTCAGCACAGGATTGATCTGAAGATTTTATTGATGGTTATTAAAGCGCTTCATAGCGTTCCCCAAGTTATATCACTAATCTCTTTCCAAAAAAGGTCTAAAATTAATAAAGCATTTTCTCCCAAAGTAGTCTCCTTCTTTGTTGAAAACTCATCTTTTTGCATTAGCAAAGACCTTAAACGACCCGTGTATTGACCTGATAAAGGACATTTATTATTTTTAATCTTGGTATATGCTTTCTTTTAAATTGTGGAGCACTTTGGGCAAGAAAATTGCATGAAAGCTGGCCATACAAATAAACTGAACTAGATAAGTTGAAGTACTGATAGAAGAAAGATTGTACAGTAGAGTAATCAAGGCTCTCCTGCTCACTGAGTCTGCATTTATTCGACCAAAAATATACAGTAAAAACAAAAAAATGGAATACTTTTATTCATCAAGGATTAATCAGATGTGACAATAGCATTTTGTTTTCAATGTTACAAAAGATTGGTATTTCAAATAAATGCTTTCTATTCATAACCATGAAAAATAAAATGCATGGTGGTCCTTTAAATCACTTAATGGTCAAGACTGGACCAGAAACTTTTCAGTTACCAAGATTTAACCACCACACCACACCATCTTTACACATCTGCTCGAGAAGAACAATAATCAAAATCAAAGTCAACTGCCTCCAGGCTCAATAGATCCTGGTGGAACAAAAACGATCAGTAATTCATCAGAACGTAAAGCATCTAGCGGGAAATACCCTGTGAAAAGACAACTGGACTAAAGATTTAATGAGGACATGGACATCTGAGAAGAAGAGTATGTGTGTCAGAGCATTATGGGTGGTTTCCTGTACTGTACGGGACACAACCCAACTCCCAGCAGATCAATGACTTTCAAAGGATCTTACATATGATCGCCGGTGACGCAAATGCCAACAAAGATGTGAGATAATGTGTGTACAGCACGAGTCATATTTAAGTTATTCGATGATGCTGTATATAATTGTGTTCATCTTTTCTCTGTGCAGAAGATATCAAACTCCAACGAAGATCAGTTTCCAGTAAGTATCATTTAAAAGTGAACAATTGCATTTCCTGTGACTTTTCACAAGCAAGCGCACGAAACGCCATAGCAACCGCATAACAACATTCTAAAAACAACTCAGAACAACGTAGCAACCATGAAGCAACATTCTAAATAACTGCAACATTGTAGCGGCAAGCAACGTGCAATGCCGCAAAGTAGCCCATTTCATTTCGCAATTCAGATTTAGTTTCATCTTGTAATTGTTCTCTGAATTACTGTATGAGACGTGCACTCAGAATCGTGAGATAAAAATCACAATTAGGTTTCTATAGTCACTAATAGCACAACATATATATATATATGTATTTAATAAAATGTTTATAAAAATAAAAAAGGATTTCACAAATCTAAACAAAACTGCTGACATACTGTAATAGTGTTACATGCTCTTCTTGTATTAATGCTGGAAGTTTTGTTTTCCAACTGCGTGCTGTATATTAACACTAAAGTGAACGTGTGAAGCGCTATATTTAGAGCGACTAATGTTTCAGCGACTTGCACATTAATAAGGAGGAGGAGGAGAAGCCTGTGAATTGACCTAAATAGGGTGTTTTGGAAAAAGGCCTCTTTTCTGCCGTCTTTGTCAGGAGCTGAAATCAAACACCATCGATTCACGGTTTGATACAAAAGCTTGTATAGCCACTTGCATTAGCCGTCTCAATACTGCTACAAAACACAGGACAAACAGACCCCGGTGAAAGTGTGTCTGAGGAGGGACGGGGAGGTCAGCGCTTTGTCAAACATTCACAACAAACACAATCAAAAGTCTAGGTGAAATGTCCAGCAAAATGTCAACAAAAAAAACATTTATGAATAAATTTGGATTGGAACTATTATATAGTCCTTACGCATTAATGACAGCAACACTGAAGCCAAGCACACTTACATTTGATTCATCACAGAGAAATGTGTGTCTAATTCAGTTATTATTTGTTATCATTTATTTCTCAAAGGTTTAGATTCATGAAGAGTTATTTTTTTATGTATATTTTTAAAAGAACACTCTTATGCTCACAGATTTATTTGATCAAAAATACAGTCAAAAATAATGTCTCATATTATTATAGCTTAAAGTAACAGCATTTAAGTAAAAATTCTTAACAACATAAAAAGTTGTCACAATTTCATGAAGTATTAACATCTTTCAATAGAAATTAATAAATAATTATATAAAAAGTAAAGTAACAGTATGTCATAAATACAAAATGTAAACTTTAATTTGAATTATATATATTTAAAATATGTTTTTAAACACATGTGTGTGTACTGTGCATATTTATTAAATACAAGCATGTATATTCACATTCATATAATCTATATTATATATACTAATTACATTAACAGACCTTTGTATTAAATATATAAATGTATTTATATATACGATACACGATACAGTAAATGTATACACTGTACACACACATACATTGTGTAAACTAAATGATTCATTGCAATTAATCGTTTAACAGCACTAATAAATTCATAAATTAAAAAAAAAAAAAAAAGATAGACACACCTATAGAAAATCACAAAAAAAACTAAAGAATCTAAAATAAGTGTCTCATGAATGTGTCTCAGAGGTCTAGACTGGTACCAAGTCTTATGTTACGAGAGGCATGTGGTTTTCTTCTATACATCTGTTCTGCAGCGAGTCTGTATCACAGGCCGAGCTGAATTCACAGTCTTCCTGTGTCACCAGTCTAAAATTACAGGAAAATAGATGTAGTAGATATAGAGGACTGCAGCTCTGGAGGGCCAAGAACCTCCTTTCAACAAATAATTTGCCACAATCGTTATTTGCTCTCTCGCTGTCTCTCTCTCTCTGACTACCTCACCTGTTTTTTTCCCCTCACAGCCAACAACACAAATGCGGCAGTGACAAAACAGTCTCAAGGTGAGCATCTTCGCAATTCACTTTCTCATCCTTTCTTGTGCTTTTATACAAGAACCCACCCTTTTAAGAGAAGATACGTTTGCCGTCGCCGATTGGCAGGATCATGGCAGGAACCAGATCATAATTGCCTCTAAGGCACTTCCTCTCGCTCAATTTACGCAATCCCTTCTCTTTCTTTTTGGAGTCATATGTCATATTCAGACTTATTATTGTGCGTTAAGTTGAAGGGGATTAGAGACATTCTTACAGGCTTCATTATCTCATTATATTTGAGCCGTCCAGCTCTGCGTTTCAGCTTATGATCTTTAGAAACCTGTTGTTTTCATGTGCACTAGTAAATGGTGAACACCAGCAAAAAGGACTCCTAAAATTGTTTTTCACTTTTTACTTTTTGGGACATGCACCATAGTTTTTTTGTTTTTTTTGTTTTTTGTTTTATGAAACCATGGTGTTATATAATGGCAATGTCATGGCATTCTTGTAAATATAAATATGCAAATATTCATGTACTGTAAATCTAAATAAATTCTTGTAATTATCAGGGCTATTACTGTTAATTAATACCATAACAATATACTGAATAAAACTGAAATAAAATATAAAAAACAATTTATTTTATTTTAGATGGCAAGGCAACATTTCTCATTTTTATTTATTTGAACTTAATGCATTAAAAAAACTAAAAACTAACAATTTAGTAAAAAAAAAAAAAAAAGCTAAGATAAAAACAAAAAAAAATAAAAATAAAGAGCATTATTAAAATTAAATTTGTACCTTGTACGTTTTTTTTAATTACCAGGATAATTATATTTAATTAAAATAAACCATAAAAAATATTAAACAAAACTAAACTGAACTAAAATATGAAAAAACTCCTGAAAAAGAAATTTTAATCAAGGCAAAAATACTCATTTTTACTTAGTTTAACTGCACTAAATTAGCTAAAACCAAAATATAAGATAAAAAAAAATTTTTTTTGTTTACGTAATATATGTGTGTATGCTGTTCATATTTATTATGTATATACAAATAAAAACACATGCATGTATATATATTTAAGAAAAAATATTTATTATGTGAATATATATATAAATTACATGTACATGCATGTGTGTGAATGTACATAATAAATATACACAGCACACACATACATATATTACATAAACAAAAACTTGTATTTTGGGTGTGCTTAATCACGATTAACAGCACTAATAAAGACTTGTTTAAAAAATGACTAAAACTAACTAAAAAAGGAAATGACCTGATGCATGTGGTCCTCCAGTGCGGCTGGTGAACGGCAGGAACCGCTGCGAGGGGCGCGTGGAGGTGCTTCATAACGGGACGTGGGGGACGGTGTGTGATGACGACTGGGACATGGTGGACTCTAACGTGGTCTGCCGGCAGCTGGACTGCGGCGTAGCCGTGGCCGTGGGGACCAGCTCCAAGTTCGGCCAGGGCTCCGGGCCCATCCTGCTGGACAACGTGGACTGTAGAGGAGGAGAGATGGACCTGAGTCAGTGCGGGAATCAGGGATGGGGCATCCATAACTGCTACCACTATGAAGACGTGGCCGTCACCTGTAAAGGTCAATACACTGCTATCATCAATCACACAAACTCTTCTTTCTTTGTAGCATTAAAGCTGATTTCCTTGCATGTGAGATGGTTCATTTTTCATTTCTCACAGGCAATAATGTGGTAGAGTCTCGAAACCTGGAGCCCACCACACCATCCCGTCTCATCTCTGCTCTAAGTAAGTTACAAGTTTATTCCGGCAAGCTTTTTTAACTCTTACATGAGGATTTCGACATGATTCATTTATTGCAATTTACTCCCACATTTTATTCACACACAGAGAACAGAAATGTTTAAATGGACAAAGTTTAGACTTTTATCCACTATATGAGCTCTTATCTAATTTGATGCCTGCTACACGTCTCAAAAAAAGTTGGCACGGGGCAACAAACGGCTAAAAAAGCAAAAAAAAAGTAAAAAGATTCAGTCGAGAAAGCAACTAATTAGCATGATTAGCTATTAAAACAATGTCTTGGCGAGTCAGAAGCCCCTTATACTCAAGAACGACCTCATATTAAGTGTTTCTTAGAGGTTATAATGCATTTAAGAGTGGCATGCAAAAACCCGTTTCCATTGCAGTTTTGTGAATTATGCCTTTTTCAAATTACCTAAAAAACAACCTTTTTGTGATATTTGGGAGTTTTTGAGAAAAGTAATGGTAACTCATTTTTTTAAGTATAGTATGTGTAGAGATTTAATTGATTTTTTAAGTTACAGCTTTAGTTATTGTTTTTCTTAATTTTTTTTTATTTCACTTTTTTGTTCTAGTAATATTTAAGTGTATGGTTTTTCAATATCCAATCCAAATTCAATAAATTTTTATGTTTTGCTTAACTGGAATGATCCCAGATGAAAAGTGCAGTGATGAACTAAAGATCATGGCAGAGCTCTTCTTGAGGGATCGTGTTCATCCTGTCTTTGTTTCTCATGTCCTGTTTCAGTCATGAGAAGCGGCTGCTCATATCTAGTTCAGAGGTTGTGACATCTAAGGAAAGTAACAAAGCCTTATGGGATTTTCATAGTATGGAAACACCGCCGAGGCTTTGTTCCTCTGATAATACGAGAACGGCTTTCCGTGTCCGTGTGGTGGCGTCGCTCTATAAAACAATACGGCACATCAGCGTGTGTTTGCTTGAAACCATAGCCCTCCGTTTGCTTCATATTCAATGCCGAGTTAAGCTCAACAGAATAATATTACCAATAACCGGGCCCACACCCTCTATGCAGCAAACTATATGATTACTAAGTGTAGATAATTGTGGACTAGGGTTTCTGTTGGACAAATAACAGGCGTTTCGTGATGATTTCATAAGGTTTCTGGAAAAATCATTACATAATAGCTTACAGCAAAGTGAATACATTCAATCATAAGACCTCTAAATGATCAAAAATGGCTTTTCTCAGATGTATACTACTTTAAGGTCTTTCAGTGTAATTGTAGAACTGTCCGGCTTCAGCTGCTGCCAGATGGATCGAATATGATACTCAAGAAATACATTTCTTTAAATATTTTATTAATGTTCCACTGACTGTTCAGGTTTTACAGGGTTAACCGTTTGAGACATGAATTCATGACACTTTACAATAATGTTCAATTGGTTGACAACATCAGTAAACGTGAACTAAGAATAATGAATACTTCTAGATCAACTAAGATTAATAAACGTTGTAGATGTTAATTCAACTTAAAATCACAAGTTGTGTTTGTTAACATTACTTAATGCACTGTGAACTAACATTAATGAACAACTTTATTTTCATTAACTAACTGTAAATGCACTGTTTATTGTTCGTGTTAGCTAATATAATAAATCATGTTAACAACACCTTATAAAGTGTTACCATGAATTCTACTTCAAAACAAAAATATAACCATTCTCAATATTTTTGCTTCCCATAACATTTTGAGAGTAACACATCTATTAGACAGCAATATTTTGAAGGTATTTAGTGCATTTCCAGAGTCAAGAAATGGCTAAATAAATTAATTAAATAATTAAAAAAAATTATTACATTATATATTAAACATGTTGAATATATATATATATATATAAAAAAAATATTATAAATATTTAAAATTAGATTTTACTCTCATACACACTCAGAAAAAAGCTTTTCAAAAGGTATACACTTTTGTACCTTAGGTTTAAATATGTACACTTTAAGTACTAATATGCTCCAAACATGTAGCTTTTGTAAAGGTACCGCCCCAGTGACAGCTTTTGCACCTTTATTTCTGAGAGTGTACCTGCCTGTCACCAATTCTAAAACCGCACCTGACCGTCCTGTGCTGCAGGAGACGGAGCGGTGCGTTTGGCGGGGACGTCGGACCGCTGCCAGGGCCGGGTGGAGATCTACTATCAGGGCAGCTGGGGGACGGTGTGTGATGACGACTGGAGCATGGCTGACGCCTCAGTCGTGTGTCAGCAGATGGGTTGTGGACTGGCCGTCGACGCACCCTCAAACGCTTACTTCGGCTACGGCACGGGACTGATTCTGCTGGATAACGTGAACTGTAACGGCCAGGAGGCCAGTCTGGCCAGCTGCTACAGCCTCGGCTGGGGAGTTCATAACTGCGGCCATCACGAAGATGCCGGTGTCATCTGCTCAGGTGGGCTTCTTTCTCTTTTTTTAGGTGCACACTGTTTATATCACTATTTCACACAAAGCAGAGGTCAGCTGCAAGACTTCTGATTCATTAGTCACTTTAGACTGGGGGCAGTCGTGGCCTAATGGATAGAGAGTCGGACCTGTAACCCAAAGGTCGTGGGTTCGAGTCCCAGGTCCGGC
>JAUMHQ010000053.1:26477128-26492724 GCA_032361165.1 Enteromius paludinosus
TGGGTGGGTTAAATGCAGAGCACTAATTCCTAGTATGGGAAACCATACCTGGCCACTTGTCACTTCCTTCCTTCCTTAAGGACTACAAGAATAACGAAACAATATTAAAACGAGCGATACAAACCAGGGTGTTTACCAGTTTGCAATAACAAACAGCATAACTTGTACTAAAATGCCTGGAAATCCCAAAACTTGCACACAAAATCCACATTTTCTGTTGACCGAAGCTATTTTCAGGCTAATTTAATTATTTATTTTTTTAAATTATTTTTTTCATTATATTTGCAACTCTGTTTAGCATTTTCTTATGAGATAGATATATAGAATGTGATTGTGAATGTAAAACTTTATTTGATTCTCAGTGTGATCTTTCAGATCTGATTTTATGTGGGTTTTCTGCCATATTTGGTTTGACTGAACGCTCTCTGTGTCTCATATATTTCAGGTGCCAGTTCCACCATGGTCCCAGTTATCAACACCGAGACTATAGGCAGAGAATTCCTCGTCCCTGAAAGCACAGCAGGTATAAACACTCTATACTGTACATAGCGCCTCTAACTTCCCCTGCTATTTACAATAACACACGGTTGAATTAATGGCCAATTCATTGTTATTAACTGCTGTGCCTGACCATCCGGTCTGGGCCATCTGTCTGCTAACAGGAGCGTCCTGCATAATGAACCTCTTTGGGCACCAGCAGATGGCGTCATTTTTGGAAAACGTCACTGAACACACATCTTATTTGTGTTCCTTCTTTTGTGACACTTTTCTGTTTTCTTTAGTGACAGCAATGCCAGTGCCTGTACAACGTGAAACGGTTACCACGGTGATCACTACAGCCTCAACAACCAAAGGTAGTGAAGACACATAACACAGAAATCCATCCATCTATTTGTTCATCCATCCATAAATAAATTAAAGTGAAAGTGAAGTGACTTGTGGCCAGGTATGGTGACCCATACTTGGAATTTGTGCTCTGCTTTTAACCCATCCAACGTGCACACACACACACACAGCAGTGAGAAGTGAACACACACACACACACACACTGTGAACACACACCCGGAGCAGTCGGCAGCCAGTGCTGCAGCGCCCGGGGAGCAGTTGGGGGAATGGTGACTTGCTCAAGGGTCTCACCTCATACGTGGTATTGAAGGTGGAGAGAGTGCTGGGAATTCACTAACCCCACCCACAATCCCTGCTGGACCTGGGACTCGAACCCACGGCCTTTGGGTTACAAGTCCAACCCCCTATCTATTAGGCCACAACAAAAATAGGCAATATACAATATACAAGATATACAATACTAATAATAATCTCAATAAATTAAATACGAAATGAAGTATGAACATGATACCAAACAATTATTATTGTTTTTTTATTTATTTAATAAATAAATGTTTGTTAGCACAAGAATTATTTATATATTTATTTAGATCTATATTTTTATTAATTTATATTAATCTGTCCATATTTATTTGTGCATTTAAATCAATAGATAGCAAAAAACAACTTATTTTCCCATATATAATTACATTAATTACATAACTGCAATAAATTATGTTTCATAAATTACATCAAATGCATATTTCTTAATTTAGATAATCCATGCATCCATATTTATTTTGTAATTTTATCATAATCATTTTATTTACTTATGTATTTGGATGGATGGATATATTAGATTGATCAGTAAAGACATTTATAATGTTGCAAAGGATTTCTATTTCATATAAACCCTCTTCTTTTGAACTTTCTTTTAATCAAATAATGCTGAAAAATAAAATGCATCAAATTTTTGATGCTTTGATAAGCAGAAGAGTCTCTTTTTAAAAAAGTCTCACCGATTGCCCCAAGCGTGTGAACGGGAGCGTATGCTGTCTCTCTGTAACCCTCCTCCTCCATGGCTCTTCCAGAGAAGCCGAGCATTCGTTTGGTGAACGGCCTGAATGACTGTCAGGGCCGAGTGGAGGTCCTCTACTTCACCATCTGGGGAACGGTGTGTGATGATGACTGGGACATGGACAACGCTCTGGTGGTCTGCAGACAGATGGGATGCGGGCCGCCTATCGCAGCCAAGTCTCTGGCTTACTTCGGCTACGGCTCCGGGCCCATACTGCTGGATAACGTGGACTGCAACGGCAGCGAGCAAAAGTTGTCCGACTGCTTCAATCTGGGCTGGGGACAGCATAACTGCGGCCATTACGAGGACGCTGGAGTCATCTGTGCACGTAAGAGAAATATCACACACTATAGTCTCGCTGAATGAGCACATAGAGAAGAGTCTTGAAAAGCAATGCATTTTACACTTACATACAATGTGCTCATAGATATTAAGACCAAAAATATTCAGAGAATTCATATTAAATCAAAGAAATTGAAATCCATGCAAGCATCTGCATTTCATAAAAATGTGGTCAGGCCACATTTGAACCCAAAACATGCACTTTTAGGAATAAAATACACAACTGTTTGTTGATCAGGTTACATAATGTATGGTATACTTGTTAACAATTTTTGTGTGTGTGTACTGGTTTTTGTGTTTATGGGGACATTCATTTGTTTAATGACATGTGTATAACAGAGGTTTTACAATTTGAAGGTGGTTTATGAGGACACTACCAGTGTCCCTAATTCAAAGGCTTAAAAACATGGGAAATCTAATCTTTTCTTTATTTAAAAAATCTTAAAACAAACACACTGTTTCCTGTAAGAAGTAGGGTTGGTGTAGGGCAATAGAAAATACAGTTTGTACTGTATGAAAACCATAACGTCTAGCATCAAGTCTCCAGGGCAGTTTTACCCTCTGGCACACTTCCTCTTTTTAAGCACACACACTCTTTTACTGCTCCTTCAAATAGCAATGCCCTCAAACACATAGAAACCCACATGCATTACATTTACATGCGCTGCTGTCTCTTTTCGAAATCCTCTCTACCGTCGTTAAAAGAACTCGCTTAACCGATTCAAGATCCGCATTTGTAAGCTGCTGCAAACATCCTTCGTACGTCAGTCGTCTGTGTCTAGAGTATATGAAAAATAAAGAGGGTTGTCGGAACAAATCATCATCTGCACATCAACTAACGCATAATATATTAAACATGCATGCGTCTAATAGAAGAGTATTTAAGAGAACAGACTAAAATAAACCCCAGATAAAGGAATGAAAGTATAAACCCTCAGAGCGCCTCATGAATGAGAAGCACATCTTAAAGAGTTTGTGTTTGTTCTTTCAGCACCTATGGACTTTAATGTAGCCGGAAGAGACTTTGGCATCGGGTTCACAGAGAAACCTATGACAACTACAAAAGCAACTCCAGCCACAACACCAGCAGACGGTAAGAAGATCACACTCCAGTCTTAACGTCCTAAATTACAGAAACATCCTCTGCATCATTTTTGAGTGATCTACCACTTTAAAATCATCTGCCAAGCTGCAAGCTTAATTCAAAGGGAAAGCACATTTTCATACTTCACTGACTCACAATAATATGAAACGGCATGCTTCTACAAAATTCTTTCACCTTTGACCGTCTGTGATTTAGGACACACTATTTCTAATCTCTTTCTAAGCTCACAGCTTATGCCTTTCTTCCTCCTCTCCAGGTACCCTGAGGCTCATTGGGGGCATAAACCGCTGCGAGGGCCGTGTTGAGGTGTTCCTGAGAGGAGAATGGGGGACCGTGTGCGATGATGCTTGGGATCTGGCGGATGCGAAGGTGGTGTGCAGACAGATGGGCTGCGGGCTGCCCAAAGCCGCCCAGGTGATGGCCCACTTCGGTCGCGGCAGTGGCACGATCCAGATGGACAATCTGAAGTGCACAGGCACAGAAGCTGCTCTCACTCAGTGCTCTCACATAGCGTGGAACTTCCACAACTGTGACCACTCGGAGGATGCTGGCGTCACATGTGGACTCTGATGACTCCACCCACCGCAGGCCACACCCACCTCCAGTGGGAGAGGAAGAGTTTCCAGGACTTGTAGAAATGTTGTACATAACACCTCACGCCAAACCTGACGAGGAGATGAAATAGTCACTGGGTGTGAAACAAGAACAATAAATTATGCTAATACTGTTATATAAATAACTGTAATATTATGAATTCTAATTCTAAGTATGCACTTTATAAACCATAAGAATGTGTACACATACAGTAGGTGAATAAATATGCTGAATATATTTTAAACTATTGATATACAGTGGAAACCAAAGTTTTAGACTCTTTTTAGTCTGTCGTTTTGATGGCAAGCCCCAAATTTATCATGCAATACAAAAAATGTATGTACTGTACCTCTAGTACTTTCCGATTATGAAAAGGTTTCATCCTATTGTTTCCTGAATGCTAAATTCTATTTTAAATATTTGAAGACTGTTGTATGGCATATATCTTAAAAGTTAAGAGAGTAGATCTTTGCATGTTGTTGAAGGAAAAAAAAAGCTTCATTATTCAGTCGGAAAAAATATAATAATTTGGCTTGTTCATTAAAAAATGTTCTCAGGTCCATTTTGATTGGGAAAAATTATGGCTTTACTTCAAAAATGTATTTATTTTCTTCTGTTCATCACTTGGCTATTTTTTCCTTTTTTCTTGAATAAATGAACAGAATAATAATTAATGAGATAAAAGGAATATTGCATTCAATTAAGGAAACAGATAACATGTCAATGGCCTAATTGCATAACCTTTTAGTGTATTAGGTGGTTATTTTATGAGCTAGAAAATACATTTTGGGCAAAAAGGATGTAAAGATATTTGATGTATAATATATAATTACATTTGATAAAAGAAGACAAAAAGTAAAGAAAGATGACAATTGATTAAATGTTTTTTTTTACTGTACAGACTTTCCTAAAATGTTTGGGTAAAACATCAATGTTTTTGTCAGTATATATGGAAATAAAGCTATGAATCTCTTATTATTAACAGAGGTGGGCTTTATTGAATTGAAACATCTATATGCAATTCTCTTGTATTAAGTCAAATTAAAACAATATTTATTCTTACTGCAGGGGCTCTATAATTAAGGTTTCATTATCTGCATTTAAAACTAATAATGAATACGCAACACATAAAATATTACAAAGTTACTAAAGTAGATATACCAGGAATAAAGGGAGTCGGGATTTGGACTTTTTTTTTGCAATATAGCATTTCGGTAGCCAAGAAGCAGATGTGGTATGTCTAAAGAAAAAAATTTTTGAAAAATAAATCAATCACTAAAAAAAGAATATTCACTGGAGTAAAATGAATGTGTGACAACTAGCTTTGGTTATAACACAAATGTTTTGGCTATTCTTTTTTTTAAACTGCTCTCTTAAAAAACATCACAGGCCAAACTTGAGAAAAGTGTGCAATCACATGGAAAATAGTAAATAAATAATAGTAAAAAAATAGTGAAATCAAAAAATCTAAATCTACTAATGCATTATTTATGCGCAATTGCCCTTAAATTGTGTGTCCTGTGTGCAAGCTAAAATTTGTGCAGGTTAAAATTTGACCTAAAAAAACAATTAGTAAAAGACATGTCAAATACTACATTTCCAATTAAACAATATCCCTAAGGGTGCACAAGGATTAAGCATTGCTGTATAGGCCTACTTCTACAGGCTAAACAATATCAGGATGACTTTTACAAACAGAACAATTTATGTTGATATCTCTCAAAATTTGGAAGTAGCCTAGTTAGTTGTGCATTCAACGTTTAGAAACTGAGCTTTATACATCATTTGAAAGCTTGATAAATAGGACAATATTTATATTAGAATAGGACAATATTTGACTAAAATAAAACTATTTTAAAACCTGAGGGTGCAAAAAAAAAAAAAAAAAAAAACACTACGTTTTGAGAAAATCACATTTAAAGTTATCCAAATGAAGTTTGTATTAAGTTTTGATATATTTATACACACAATAGGAAATTTACAAAATACCTTTATGGAGCATGATTTTTACTCAATATCCTATCCTAATGATTTTTCGATAATTTCGATAAAAATCGATAATTTGACTCATACAATGTATTGTTGGCTATTGCTACAAATACACCTGTGCTACTTGTAACAGGTTTCGTCCTACACATTTAAATTGTACGGGATGATTCGGCAAGTCACTGTCGCGCAAGGTTCCCATGATAGTGACGTCACTACACAGAGGGCGAACCGCACCCCCCTCACAACTGATGACGCAATCCAGTGAAAGTGTGCGGGAGGGGGAGCGTCTTGCATCGGCACGCGCGCGTCGCGCAGACAGCAGAGAGCAGCTGCAGCGGCAAGACTGCATATTCACCAAACACCGCTCCTGAACCAACTTGATCATGGTGGACCGCGAGCAGCTAGTTCAGAAAGCCAGACTGGCCGAGCAGGCTGAGAGATATGACGATATGGCAGCTGCCATGAAATCGGTAAGTGCAACTTTTGCTAAATTATTATGTGCATGCATAAATCATGAATGATTGCAGCTATTCGGGTAGTTATTTTCCTTCACAATTACGTTCTAGTTGTTGAAATCAATGCATTGGTCGTGTCGCATTGCCACTGGAAATTCTGCTAATTTTTGCGACTGAGTCTTTTTTTTTTTTTTAAAGATCTACCAGTTCTTAAATCGATTCGAATTAGAGTGCGCGTTCTTCTGCTTAAAAGGCCCGTATAAGTTGATCCGGATCGACTGACAGGTCACAGTCAGGCTGAAATGATGACGAGGCTAGTTTCGGAATATTATGTGTCACTGTCCGTCATTCATTGAGCTCGAGTAAAATGTAGCATTGAATGTGAATCCAGGTTTGAATTGGAAACTGGCCGCGGATCTTTGGGCGGTGCCTGCGCGAGATCCGACTGAACTGGACAACACTTGTTTATGCACATGGACGTGATTGTAACAGTTTTGCCTGAAATCAGCGGGCGTTGATGATGGAGCGTCTTTGCCGATTCAGAGACGAATTCTCCAGTGCGGGAATCTGAAACTGTGCCATAATGAAGCGCTTTGTGATTTAGTAGCATTATTGGGGATAATAACGCTGGGTAATGGTGCAAAGTCCCTCGAATCGACGCTGTCCTCTTCGTCAGCCCGAAGCGGTTACTGCACGCGCAGCGCTCACAGCTGCGTACATCGATTCGCGTTTGAAGATGTCGTGAAAATCAAAGCGATCGCATGTGGTTTTACGCATGTGGCTTTGCAGTTTCGCTCGCACTAGGGGTGTCGCAACGTGTGCCAAGGTGCAGTGTCCGTAATGCACCATTTCATCCGATCCATCAGCCTCCATCCAATAGGGTCCAATCACCAACCCCTCTCTCTCTCTCTTTCTCTCTCTCTATCAAGGGCGTAGGTTTGCATTGCAAGTTGATAGGGCCATAATGTAAGGAGGCAGTAGTTTGCATCAGATTTTTAAAACCATGTTTCAGTGTTGCGTTCTGACTCTTGTCACGGAACTTTAGCGCGTCTCCTTCATCTGACACACCCATTTCATGTTAGTAATTCGTTCAAGAACCAATGCTTATACAATGAAATAATAATCAAAATGGAAATGTGAAAACATCATATGATGAGAACTAGAAGTGACACTTCAATTCAATCAATTCAATCCTAAAATGGAAACAAATACGTTTGTAAAGGGACAACAGACTTCTGTCACTGGGAAAAAAAATGCATTTAATTTTTTAGCATCACTCCTAGTCCCGATACATGCAATGTGTGAAAAAACAGACCAAACTTAACCTGAATAAATGTGCATTGAAATGCGCAAAAATATTAAGCGACTAAATATTCAATTTTCATACTTCTAAAAGTTATCAAACCGCATATGAGAGCATGATGTCATAACATTAAGCTGTAGGTTGCCTAAAGCAATAAAAAATACCTACTGGTTTGCAAATCATTGCATGTCAAGTTTTGATTTGATCTAATGAACTCCTTGCAACCATTTAAATAAAAAGGGAAGTGCATTTCCATTTAGCTACTCACCAAGTCTGGATGCTGTCCATTACTGAAAAATGCTCAGTCATAGTCTAATTGCACTATCTCTTGACATCTGCTTTGGGTAGATGAGTAGTTACTGAGGGGAAATAATAAGGTATATTGCACAGTGCCTCTGATCCACCGGCCTGCCATTAGTGCAGGTTCATATAATGATTTTTACGAAACAATTGTCATTTGGAGAAGATGAGCTTGACAAATTATTTCCACTTCTGTTTATTTCAAATATTATACAACGATTAACTTCCCCAGATCTCCATCATCTTTCTAAACTGTTTGCTTTTATGTTGTCTATCCTAATAAATAATAAATACGGCCATTAATGGCATGTACCAACCCCGTCTAGGTTCATGTTGGCTCTCAAGAGTCACTTTCTTCTGCCCAAATGTGAATTTTAAATGTTTATAAGGTCCATACTTGATCTCACATGCATGGCAGCCCATTTCCACTACAAAAAAAAAAAAAAAAAGGGAATTGTGACTTTTTTTTTATCTCACAATCCTGTAACTGCAAGATATAATCGTAAAAGTTGCATGTAATAATGTCAGAATTGTGAGATATAAAATTGTCAATGAAACTCTCAATTGTGAGGAAAAAGTCACAATTATCCTTTTCATTCAGGGTCAGAAACAGACTTCTATATCTCACAATCAATCAAGGAAGTTTGCTGCAGATGTAATTGTACTTATATCTCGCCATTTTTAACTTTATTACAGGCTTTGCAGATGTAAACTTACAATAACTAGAAAAAAGCAGAATTGTGCAAATATATTATTCAGTGGCATTCCATACAGAATACTCCAGCAGATGTGACCGACTTAAACTTCATTCAGTGTGCTTATGCATGCAAAAGGATTGATGCAACTTACTCTTTTTGAGGCACACCGGACTCGGAGGATGGATTGATCTGTCCATGTATTGATTTACTGCTCAGCTGACCGGAAAGCTCGGCTAGCTGGAAGGTCCCTCAGCAGCTCAGGGGTGTGTGTGTGTTCAGTCATGTCTTCTTCTCACTATGGAAGGAAACTCTCATCACCGCAGCGATGCTCACTGCCTGTTGGCAGCCTACGCCCATAAAGGCCTGGAATAAAAAAAAAATAAAAAAATTCAGATACCTTGCTAAAAATGAGACTGCAATGTATAGTGCAGGTAATAATTCTCAATGCAAAATGCACAATAAACTTGAATTGCAAATTATTACTGAATTACTTGCTGATGGCTACTAGCTTCCAGACTGTAATGTTCTGACTCTTGCCAACTGTTCAGTTGTATGTCAGGTGTGTTTTAATTTAGACTTCTCAGCATGCATTGAGCTTTATTCGTTTGTTGCTGTTTTACACTCGGCTGTTTAATTATAGTACATTTATTCTGGCATATTGTGCCCAATCTGTCACCGTTATAGCTTTGAACCTTTAGATTAACCACTATATATTCACAAGCAGAAGGTAGAGACAGAAGGCGTGGTTTAAAAAGTGATTTTAATTCATAATTAAAGCTGATTTGAAAAAAAAACTAACAAAGCAATTTCAGCTTGCGTTCATTTACAAAATATTTAGTTCTGTAAGTAAAGCTCCTACTCGTACTCGTACTCAAGGCAAGACCAAAATCTGTAACCGTTTGTTGAAATAGTTTCATAATATACATTTAAAATCATACAACAAAGGTATTATATATATTTCTTAAGCTCAAATCATGCAAAATATTCATTTATAAGATTTTTGAACACGATGCTACCGGTCTAACTGGATTCAATGATCTATGCTAAGCATTGCTAAAAGTGCTCCGCCAGACCCGGAGATCGGCTGAATAGGTTCCAAAACGGTAAAACACAACTTATTAACACTGTGTATATATATATATATATATACAGCTCTGGAAAAAAATAAGAGACCACTGCAGAAAAATCAGTTTCTTTTAGGTTTTATTCTTAAAACTGTTAATCTCACCAATACACCACCAGCACGTTTGTTTCATTTTTTTTTTTTAACTGCCGTCTTTGAAATATTAAGGATAGAAGCAACTTGACACTCACTGAATCCTTGTGCCAGTAAAGCTAGGATTGAGCCCTTTTCTTCTTGACCCCAAAACTTTCTTTTTTCTGTTTTCGGCATGTTTAGTGTTTATTTTTACATTTTTTAATTACTTTTGAAAGACTTCTTGCATTTCTTTCCATCCAACTGGTCACACTGCGAGAGGAAAGTGTTGAATACAGCAGTGCTTTACTTTATACTTTTCCTGTTAAATACAATTGGATTCAGGTGCTCACCAAATAAGTACCTCAATGAACAGAATGAAGTATGTTTGTGCAGAAATTTAACAAAGACTGGCATGAAATGCTTTTCATGATTTAGGAGTAAATTGCAGTGGACTCTTATTTTTTTTTTTTCCCAGAGCTGTATAAATTACAGTTGTACTGTAGAATTAAATACAAATATTTTTTACATTTTATTTATAAAATGTTTTTTTATATTTTATCATGATAAGGAAAATATATTAATTATAATACTAGTTATTTAATTAAATTGCATCCCTGGATTTGATAATCGCACAAAGCTTTCTTGTGATAGTGCAGCCTATGATTTTTTGAATTTTACATACAACGTACTTAATTATTATCTTTTCATGATTTCACAAACCCCTGTTCCTAACGCGTTACAGTAGCTAACAACTGTACTTTGGGACTACAGACGCCACACTGAGGGGTCCCGCTTCTCCCATTTAAATATGTACAAGCGGACGTCTCTGGCATTACGTACCAGAATGAAAAACAGGGATTTGCATAAAAAAAGGAAAGTTGCATTTTTTAAACGATTGTGAGATTTCTGTGCTCATGCTCTGAATTATCCATCATACGTTCAACCCACATCCACCTCCATCCGCTGTCTTTCATCTGGCATTACCATAGACGTGGCTTTAAGACAGCAACTCATGTTTTTTTCATAAAGTATGGTCATAAAGTTTTTATGCATTTTATTTTTAGAAGCCTGCAGCAGCTGCAAAAACATTTCTTGAATAAACATCTGCAAGCCCTCCATGGTTATATAACAGCAACGAGCTACTTTAAGTAAGAATCCCCCATCCTTACAACATCCTCATCATCCCATCCACCCTTCCTTCTCCATTTTCATCAGGGAAATACTTCAGTCTATAGGTACTTCATTTCTGTGCAGTTTTACAGCTACTTTTGGTTTGAAGCAACAGCCATACAGTAATTATAGCCATGATTTCATATAATTAGGGCCCTAGCCACTAGGCAGAGGGATTTTATTTTTCCCCTCAACTATTTGGGGACCTTAACATGCTCAAAAACTCTTTAAAATCGACACACGTGTTGGAATCTGTGGTCATCAGGACACAGCAGAGGCTGGGACCCAGGGGTGACACAGGGGCTCTATGGCGCCCCCTGGAACACGAAAGATGTATAGCTCACACATACCTGCATGTATACACATGAAACTCAGTACACATATAGATCTCATTGAGCCGAACAATATTTCACGCTGACAGTCAGTGCTCCACCCAACAGGAAGTCCGGTATTTAGGGCTGTTTAAAAAGTTTGAAATACTCCTCTGAGGTTTTCCAAATGTTTGCCTCGAAACTCAGTGAAACTGATCTCCAGACATTGGAGATGCTAAATTGCGAAGGGATTTTTGATATCTCGAACAGTTTGCCTGTGGCACAGTGATGAAGTTATGGCAACAAATGAGAAACAGGAAGTGTCTAATGTCTATTAGGAGTCAAAGTTATAGTTATTGCTTAAAACTTAATCAGAATACTGACAAAACACGGCCGATGCAAAACTGTTGAGGGGAAATTGATAGCTAAAATATTGTTGCCACGGCAATGTGTCAAACTTGAAAAAAATATTCAGTGATTGAATTTGGGGCAAATAACTCGGGTAGAATTGCATGTAACTCAACGCACATATCAGTATTTATTATAAATAGACACTGGCAAAAGCTCATAGAAGGGCATGGAGGATGCACTCTTTTTGTCAAAAGTGTGGGGTTTTGTTTTCGCTACAGACACCAGTCTCGGTACATATATCGCTCAAAAAAAGCAGGACAACTTTCACATTTACAGTCATTAGCCACGACCAACAGGGAAGCTGGATATTTACATTTGAATGTGGATTTTATTGAGAAAAGAGCTATGTGACAGGGGCAGGGTGTGTGTGAGAGACTGGGAGGGAGGGAGAGGGATAGAGAGGTTTTAAACATATTTAATCACTAGAAGAAAAAAAAAGATCAGTTTTTACATATTTATCTATTTACTTAATCCATTACAGTTTAAGAAACCTCTTAGATTAATCTTTTTCTGTAAGTTTTAGGGACAAAAAAAATCCTAGTTCCACTTAATTTGTAGGCAACTGTTAACATAATTTATATAATTAGGTTAATGATTATGTTATTTACAATATAAAAAGATGTAATGATACATAGGTGGTCTTATAAATTTAATACTGACCTATGACATCCTGTGACATGACATTCATCCGATCTTACATAATCTCATGGATGTAACAGTAAAATGTAATGCAGGCAAAGATATTTCACGAATACATGTAGATCAATAATACTGAGGAAAAAATGCCTATATTATTAAAGGTTTTAGCAACACTTTATAATAAGGTCTAATTTTAGTAAATGCATTAACAAACATGAACTAACGATGATCAATATACTTTCTTAATTTTTAAATGTTCATGTTAATTCACAGTGCATTAACTAATGCTAACAGATAAACATGTTAATTTTTAATAAAGTTTAATATTAAAACGTAATATTACGTAACATTAATAAATACTATATATTTATAGATCATGATATTTAATATAGTTCATGCTATTGTTAAGAGTTTCCAAACTTATATATATATATATATATGTCTTGAGACACTGGATTAACCCTTTCATTGCTGTACAGCTTAAAACCAGGCTGTTAATGGGTTACTGTAAATGCATGTGATATTTGAAGTATTGCAGTGCACTGTGCTTTTATATTCTTTCATTTAATAACTGATTTGAAGTATGTTATTGAAACCACACCTGTAAGCATATTAGCTTTAGGGACACAGAAAAATAGTACATCAAGTTACCGGAAAGAGACCTCGACAGGCTTGGCATTTTTTTACTTTCCTATAGAATAATTCCTAATGATCATTAAAGTCCTAACTTAACACCACAACTTTGTTTTGACTCTCTGTTCACTGAATAGAAACTCATTTAGCATATGTGTCTTAAAATGACTTATTACCTCAGACCTAAATGTTGCTTTCAGATAATCTATGTTAACATGAAGTTTAAAACGAGCAGATGAATTATGAGCTGCTTTAAACAACTGTCGGGTTGTAGAAGAGAATAAAGAGCCTCTATGTGCTCGTGATAACACCAGAGCTCTAGTCAGGCTTACAATAGCGCCTTGTCAGTCAAATCTGTCTAAGACACCACATGATTCCTCTTTTATTATGATAAATATCAATCACCTTTTTATCTTTTGCCAAATGCAATAAAAAGGAGAAGGCAGGATGACCAACTTAACCCATTAATATGATCATGACAGTACATGCCATAGACGTGGCTTTAAGACAGCAACTCATGTTCTAACATCAATTTAAATAATAATATTTGTTGCTGAGAGAGTCTGCATGGCGCTGTAATAGCAGGTCATTAAAGCTTTCTCGATTATTAAGAAATTAAGTGCAAAAGAGTGTTTGAATAACACTGAACTGAAGTCACTAACTAGATTCTGATGGCCATGAACTTCTCTTTTTTGCCATTGCATGTCCATGTCTCTTTTCTTCACCCTTTTGTGTTTGTCAATCTACAACCGAGGCTAAAAGTCGAGAAACATTCACTGCTGCAATAGCTGGCGGCTTTATTGGAGTCTTATGATGCAACCCCAACTGCAAGTGCCCTGAGATTACCCAGACTACAAAGGCCTTACAGACAGAATTAGCACACTACGAGAGCCGTATCACTGCACTGGTGTGCAATACCACTCAGTGCATCTGTATCCAATTAGGCCAAGTAATCAAGTGCTTTACCATGCTTGTGCTAGAACAGGTTGTAAACTATTTATATATTCGCGCCTCAACAACACCTCAGCAGTACAGTCTCTTCTCGTGTCTGCATCATTTTACTGATGAGTACAACCCCATATTCACCAAACGCTTGGTCTTAAAAGATGGATCAGTGCCGAGTTTATTTGGACCGGCTTGCTCCTCTGAACTTCTACCTGTAAGTATGATTAATTACCGATGACTGTATTCTCTAGCGATCGTTCAAAATACATATTTGTGTATGTTATCTTGTGTAACAACCTGGCACATGTCTTGGTAACCGGCTAACCAGTTTAAGTAATGGTAAGCGATGTTTAACGCAGTGTTATGCATTATACAGTGTTGAAGTTCACAACGTAGAGGTGTGCCAGATTCGCACACAAAAGCAAATTGCGAGCACTTTCCACAGTAGTCCGTCATAACTAGTTGATGTATTCTCTCTGAAAGCTCTCTAGTAATGTCAGAAAGTCAGCGGTAGACCAATCATGAAGGACTGCGGCCATCTGAACTATCACAGCAGTGAGGGCTCACGGAGAGGCGGGGTTTAGACTGATTCTTCGAACTGCTTCACGCAAGTCGTTTACCAATCATTTAGAAATGGGGTAAAATCTATTTTTGGAGAAAACTAAAGTGTTTTTTGAACTTGCATACACGTAAACCTGTTTAAAGAGACTCTTTAAAGATTCTTTACAGCGATGCCATCGAAGAACCATTTTTGGTTCCACAAAGAACCATTCAGTCAAAGGTTCTTTAAAGAATCATATCTTTCATACTTTTTTTAGAATCTGAGGAACCTTCTTTCGCCACAAAGAAGCTTTTGTGAAACAGAAAGGTTCTTTATGGAACCATATCAACAAAAAGTTTCTTCTATGTCGTCGTGAAGCATCTTCATTTTTCAGAGTGTACAGTAAGTGAACTTGTGATGTTTCTTCTCTCTCGCTTACTAAATATATTTCACTTACTACTAAATATGTTAAAATAGACAAGTCAAAGTCAGTATTTGTACTAAAGTATTGACAAATTAATTAAAGAAACTGATCTATTGTTTTATGCTTACAGCTGATTGGTCCTCTTCTCGGTCCCTTCCAGTGTAGATATGTTGCAAATGTTAGGAATATAATAAATCATTATCAATTATGCCTCTTTATATCTAGTATTTCTATCTAGTATATTGATTTGTTTTAGCTGATCCAATCACAAGTGAAAAAATTAATTGGAGTCATATTTTGCCACAGAATAAAACTCTTTAATTGCACATTTCTGATTTTAAAACTCTCAATTCTGGCTTTTTTTTGGGGGGGGTTACAATTCTGAACAGTCAGGATATGCTATTTCCACTGCTTGATTAACGCACATCTGCGTATTTTTCTGGGAGTTTGACAGTTTAATCGATGTGTGTTAACTCAAAACAGTACAACACATTCACCCACAAACCTGCACGCGCATCACACACACACACACACACACACACACACACACACACACACGTTGGGTTTACATGTTTTATGGGGACATTCCATAGGTGTAATGGTGTTTCTACTGTACAGACTGTATGTGCTATAGT
>JAUMHQ010000053.1:26493926-26512601 GCA_032361165.1 Enteromius paludinosus
AGCTACATACCTTCTATGTACATATCAGAGAACAATTTAAAATATTCTCTCAATGCATTCTATGGCACCTTTAACAATCACAATGACTAAAAAGTAATTGATTTCCAACCCTACTTATGATTTTAATTCCGAATCCATTTAATGATTCAGATTCTTTTAGTTCTTATGAGGAAGAACTACATCTACAGAACTGCGTCTTGCAGAAGAACATTGTAGCCAGATCTACTTTTAGGTCTACTGTATTGATTCAAGACAAGCCAAAGACATGGTATGTAAATAGCTTTAATCAGAATGTAATTAATAATAAGTATGTAAAACTTTAAATAGAAATGAATCAATCAAAATTGCACAAAAAAATCCAACTTAAACCCATGGTTTCACAGACATGGCTGTTTGCCATTTTAACTAAAGGAAACTTGCACTGACTGATTTGTTTCAAGATGCACACCAGTAATGATTAATAAAATATAAATAGAAATTACTTACAGTTAATTAACAAATTGAACTATGGCCCAATCCTAATAATACTATTTACCATTTTTCAACGAAAAAATGAGCTTTTTTATGATATTTTGTTTGGGTGTGGTACCAAATGTTTCCATTGGATGGAATTCCATTCCCATTTATTTCCATTGAAAAGAGAAAAAGTGTGCCTACTTTTTTTAGGATCATTTAACCTTTTCGAATCACATCCATGATGTTGTGTGTGTGTGTGTGTGTGTGTTCTCATAGCAGTTGCCAAAACCTGTATTCAAAGTTAACCTGTATATAAAGCATTTTAATGAAGTAAAAATTCTAAAAAAAAAAACCTATGCAAAATGTTTCGTTCAAAATTGACTGAACATCACCTGGTGTTAACCCCTGCCTGAGAAATCCAGCGTGTGCTGTTAAGTTATTTAAAATACTAACTTAATCTCTGGGTAAATCAAGTAAATATTTTAAGTCAAATTAAACATCATTTAAATAATAGCAACATCAAAACGGCTTTTTTGGCATGCGGCCCTTCCCTGTATTCAATTTGAGCATGATGCATTGGCATGCTATGTGGTTCAGCTTGCTTTTTAGATGACGACGAGGCAGACCGTGAATGATGCAGTAAATCACGGAGCTGCTCCAAAAGGATGCAGGAAATTGCATCTAAAAGGTAGTAGAAGAGAGAGAGAGATCTGTAGGCACCAGCTCATCCGCCCACTGCCATGCTGTTAAATCAAAGCATCTCTGCGACGATGTGCTGTGATGCATTCATTTGGACAAGGAATGTGTAGGCTCACTTTTCACTACGTTGCTCTGTAAACAACACACAGTAATTCAGGTTGCGATGTGTTTTTAAACAAAGCAAGTGGCATGTTAGTCCAAACGGATCTTTGATTTTGAAGTGCTGCCAGTCTAGATTTACTACAACGCTTCCAGCCTACACTAGGACATGTGCTGGTGAAAACCAACAAAGAAGATGCCACTTCCATAAATAGGCATTTGACAAATCACCACATTGAAGCTTACTTGAACCGTTCACCCGAATGACTCGCAAAAGGACATTGTGAAGTACCGTTCACAACACTTCATCCACATCTCGGCTGTTATTCTGTACTTCAAAAGCGTTCAGAAGTAAGGGACATGAAAAAGGCTGAAGTTGACAAATTAGTGTATGAAGACAATCTTCTCCCATTCACTTTTCATTAGAGACCCATGCTACTGAAGAATGATTAAGAATTACCCTAATGCTGCATAAACAAGCTCTCTCACTAAACCTCCAGTTAGTGTGCTTTTTTGGTTTGCAAGCGATGCATTAAGCAGGCGTCATCCAAATGCATACTGCAGTACAGCAGGTTTCCCTTCCTTCCTTTTCCAATGGAGGAGACAAGATCATTTTATAAAACAAGACAACACTGCACTATAGTTCAATGCCGTTGAAGACTGTCAGTTTAACCTGGAGTGTATTGGATGAAGAATGGTTGCAAAAATCGCAAGAATGTATAAACTGATGAAATGTACAGGTATACATTGAATGCAATGATAATCGCTTTGGATAAAAGTGCCTGCCTACGCATACATGCACACTACTAATGATTAATAATACACACTAATGATTAAGTAACCTCTCCATCTCCTCGCTGTCCCTCAGGTAACGGAGCTGAACGAGGCCCTTTCCAACGAGGAGAGGAACCTACTCTCTGTGGCCTACAAGAACGTGGTGGGTGCGCGGCGCTCCTCTTGGCGCGTCATCTCCAGCATCGAGCAGAAGACCTCTGCCGACGGCAACGAAAAGAAAATCGAGATGGTCCGAGCTTACCGCGAGAAAATCGAGAAGGAGCTGGAGGCCGTGTGCCAAGACGTGCTCAACCTCCTCGACAACTTCCTGATCAAGAACTGCAGCGACACCCAGCACGAGAGCAAAGTCTTCTACCTGAAGATGAAGGGCGACTACTACCGTTACCTGGCCGAAGTGGCCACGGGTGAAAAGAGAGCCACGGTGGTGGAGTCTTCCGAGAAGGCTTACAGCGAGGCCCACGAGATCAGCAAAGAGCACATGCAGCCTACGCATCCCATCCGCCTGGGCCTGGCACTCAACTACTCCGTCTTCTACTACGAGATCCAGAACGCACCCGAGCAGGCCTGCCACCTGGCCAAGACGGCTTTCGACGACGCCATCGCCGAACTGGACACCCTGAACGAGGACTCCTACAAAGACTCCACGCTCATCATGCAGCTCCTGCGAGACAACTTGACGCTCTGGACGAGCGACCAACAAGACGACGAGGGAGGCGAAGGCAACAATTAAGCGTCGGAAGGTGAAAAGAGAAGATCTTTGAGACCCTTTTCCTCTCAGCCGTAACATAAAACACGCGTGCTCACACAACAAAGAAAAACAAAAAAGTATAAGTTACATGAAAAATTCACAACAGGGGGCATGATGGAACTGTGTCAGCCACGTTTGCTGATAGCAAAGCAGCGCAGTTTTCTTTACTTTCCACTAAATTGCAATTGAGAGATATATGCTAGTTACACAGAATGGTATGTCTCAAAAAAACAAAAAAAAAACAATTTTAATTAAGAAGTAGCTTAAAAAGAATAAATTAAACCTCTTTTGGGGACGTTTACTCAACACTTTGAGGAAAAAGCTTGCCAGTATGTCAGTCGTTTCTAAGCGGCGGAAGGGTTATGCTAAACCCGCTGGCATAGGGACTGTTCTAGTAGTGAAATACGAAGCAGAGCTGCTTATATTAATTTACATTGTAAAAGAGTAAAGAGTACTCTAAAGCGTCAAAGGTGGGCTTAAATGACAAAAAAAAAAAATTCTTGAATGTTATCGCCTCGCAAAGGAAGGCTGCACTGGGCGTAAACGGTCGTGTTTTTGTCTGATATATACGTTCGTAGGAATTCTGAGTCGCACACACTAATGTTTGAAAGTCGTTTACGTTGAACAGGTTATCTGTGCCATTTATGATACACATCGTTAGTATGCATCTCACCTCGGAACCACACAAAACTACTGTTGATTAGGTGTGCAAAAATAACATGTATAGCCTCTTCAGTCCAAATCTAAAACCGTTTTTTCCGATCGTTATTATTATCATTATTATTATGGATGCCGTTTCAAAAATCGTCAAGCCTGGAAAAATTTGATCGGATTTGAATGCACTCAAGAATAGTTCTAGATATTATAGATTAAATAATCAAATGACGGTACAGGCGAAAAATTACATTTACAAAAAGACCGAAAACATTTTAATTAGCAAAAAATCGAGCACTCTTAAATAATGCCTAATCACTTGGTTTGATGCACTCAATTAATATTACTGGTACCATAGACTATCTTTTTGTTTTCCACTTAATTTATTTTGAGTTTTTGACAGTGCACTGACAAATTTTTTATTTTTTTTTCATTTTCATGAAATGCACTTGCCTATTATACTGTTTCTCAGTGTAGGACGATTACAGCTCCAATATTCTTGATAATACAATATTGTGCATGCTGGTGATGTATTTATATACCATAGCTCGACTTTATTAACTTTAAAATCTGTAGATGTTATGTATTCATATGAACAAGAAATGACAAGAATTTAATCTGATTATTTTCTATTTATTACTTTCTATTGGATTGTTTCAATCTGTTATGATTTTTTTTTCTTGCTGAAGTACGCTATACCAAAACAGTGCGTGTTTACCATGAAATAATCTGTTATGGATGTTGCTCTAGTGACATGCTATTCTTGTATTTGGTTTTTAACAAAAACAAAAAAGGAAGCGAAAAAGACAAAAAAAAAAAAAAAAGAAAATAAGAGGAGACGCCGCGTCTGGTTGTTTGGTCACGGTAAATTATGATTACATTGTGAAGATGTTGTTCTTAAAATGACTTTTCCTTTTCTGTGCTTTCAGATTCTACGGTGAGATATTTAAGGTTTGCTGTAATATCAGTGTTTGTTTTTTTCCTCCTCAGAATCTGTTTCTGTATGGCATCCACTCATGGAACATTTACCTATTCTTATGATTTCTGTTTTCTTTCTTTTTCCTCGTCTACTGGTATCTTAAATGTGAGTCATGTAGCGGTTGCACAAAAGAAACAATGATAATAATAATAATGATGATTAAAAAAATAAAACATGACTGTGCTCTTCTAACCACCATTTCAGTGCTGTTGTTGTACATGACTGAGTCGTTTCCTGTTGACATCGGAGAAAACATGATGTGCTATTATTAATAAGTGTGCATCCAATGACACAGTGGTTAGTCTAGCAGTCAGATAATAGTGAACAACACTGTTTGAGCTCCCGTTTCCCCTCCCATTCGGTGCCGTCCCGTGCCATCTCCTAGATGGCTGAAGGCTGTCTCTGCTAATGCTTACTTAATACTAGCATCTGCCACTAAGTTAGTGCCAACAGCTCTGCTTTAGTTTAAAGTTCATTCGGGTGAAGCTGGTTTTCTTTAAAGCCATAGTACACCCAAAAATGAAAACTCTGTCATGATTACTCACCATCAGGTTCTTCTCATTAGATTTTTTTCTCCAGAAAACATGTTAAAGACAATTTCTGGTCTAATCTTTTCCCCTGCACACTAGGGAAATTAATGGTACCAATAACCATTTGTTTACCCACATTCCTGAAAACATTTTTTGAAGAAAAAAAAAGAATTAATAGAATTTAGTAGTATCGTTTGGGGATGTGCAGGTTTTAGGAAACAATACCGTTAGTAAAAACAGTGATGTTGCATGTGTAACCCCCCTGGGTCCACTTCCACCACAACTCGTCTTCGTTCCGAGCGGGTCTCGAACCCAGGTCTTCAGCATGGGAGACCACGAGGCTAAAGGCCATGACTTCTAGCATCAGTCGCTAGAGCGCATCTTTTTGAGATCAGGGGAGTGAGGCTTACCTGCACAGCCCGTACTTGCTGGCCTCCATTACACTCACCCCCCTAAACCTCACTCCCATCCGGGTCACGGCACCAATGTAACCCCCCTGGGTCCGCTTCCACCACAACTCGTCTTCGTTCCGAGCGGGCCTCGAACCCAGGTCTCCGGCATGGGAGGTGGGCACTCTAACCAGGAGGCTTAAGGCATGACCTCTAGCGTCAGTTGCTAGAGCGCCTCTTTTTGAGATCAGGGGAGTGAGGTTTACCGGCACAGCACGTACTTGCTGGCCTCCATTACACTCACCCCCCCTAAACCTCACTCCCATCCGGGTCACGGCACCAATGTAACCCCCCTGGGTCCGCTTCCGCCACGATTCATCCTCGCTCAGAGCGGGCCTCGAACCCAGGTCTCCGGCATGGGAGGTGGGCACTCTAACCAGGAGGCTTAAGGCCATGACCTCTAGCGTCAGTTGCTAGAGCGCCTCTTTTTGAGATCAGGGGAGTGAGGTTACCTCATGTAAAACATTAGCACGTACTTGCTGGCCTCCGTTACACTCACGCCCATCCGGGTCACGGCACCAATGTAACCCCCCTGGGTCTGCTTCCGCCAGAGCGGGCCTCGAACCCAGGTCTCCGGCATGGGAGAGGTTTACCTGAGTGAGGTTTACCTGCACAGCACGTACTTGCTGGCCTCTGTTACACATGCATTTCGTGTTCAGTGTATAGGCATGCGCTAATTTCTTTACAGCGTGACATCACCTACTCATGCCTGGGACCCAAAATACGCGTTGTCAGTGCTGTTATCTCAAAACGTTTCTGCAATATGTTTTGTAGTACACTTGTCAAGTAACTTTACCCTTACCTCAAGGACTTCTGTACTGATGAAGGGGTGATGGCACTTACCTTATGAAAAGCATCATGGATGCTACACCAGTTCCAAATTTGCTAAAGATACAGTAATTTGCTCAAAATTAAATACGTTCTTTTTTTTATTCTAACAGTTGCGAGAATGTCACTGAATGGCAAAATTATTAGTACTTATGTAAATGCATAACGGCATGATACTGCATTACCAATGTTTCACAGACAAATACTGATGAAACGGCACCCTTGTGCTCCTGGATAGCTGTATGCGCCTCCAACTGCAGTCCAAAGTCAAGTAGGAAATCTGCCTGAGTAAGATGGAGTCAGTAGGGCAGGCGTAAGCACGTTGAACTGAATCTTACAACGCAAGCAAATATTGATTTAGCGAAGGGGTTGATGAGTTTGTGTGAACATTATACCGTCAGGCAAAGACAGAGAATGGGAAATCAATGAATACAAACAAAAGAAGCAAGGCCAGCGAGTCTGGTAAAGCCTGCCAGGAGCATGAGGATACCTGATCGCTTTCCTCCAAACCTCATTACTATTGATAATATGATCTTTTAGCATAGACCTTGCACTTACAAAGCAATTCCTTGCACACTTTATTCAAGGTAATTTGTGACTGAAACATAAACAATTACTAAATAACAAAAAGTTGCAGCTAATGATCAACTGCTACTGTCCCTGTTTGCGCCTGAAAATAATTTCATTTCATAATTTCTTTGGATAAAGAAACAAGTTCCGAAGTCAAATCCTGTACCTTCTGATCAACACAGAACCAATTTAATGTACAGTCCCTTGTTGAAATAAGCCTATTGTTTCTACAGGTCCCATGGTGCATCCATTTCCATAAAGCATCCCTCAAATGTGCATATGCTGAAATATTTCCAGTTGTTAATCCATAAGGGGTAGAGTTTAATCAGACCTAGCACTCCGTCCTTTTACATCTTATTTTTATGTTCTCAATAAATAGCACCCCTTATTGCTTTTAAAACATTTTGGCAGTCGTATCAGTATTATTGAAATGAGAGTTAGTGAGACAGAGTCTTGGGAGAGCTGGCCTACTTCTGTATTTCAGCTGACGGTGTGCATGCTTTCTCTTTCCTCCAAACAAACCCTCGGCTCATTTCACTACACAAGACCGGACTGGCTCAGAAGAGGACAGCTGGCAGAATAAGGAACGGATGGATGCAAAGATTAAATCGACATTAGATGGGAAAGAAGTAAAATAATGACTGGTTCTGTTTGAAAAATTGGTTGGGCAAACCATTTCCATCAATCTCACCCCATTGGTTTATGCCAGTGTTGCTACAGTATGTCAGGCCAATTAAAGGGATAGTACAGACTAAAGTTTGAATTTTAACAGCTTACCCCAAGGGCATCTAACGTGTAGGTGTCTTTTTTCTTCCAATTTTTAGATTTTCAAGTCAAACCGTTGTAGTCATATAAGGTTAATGGTCGGTATAGGGAACTTTTTCAATGAGAGGGAAAAAAACATCCAAAATAGACCTTATCCCCCATCGTAATGACAAATTGATTGAGTAAGACACGAAACGAGCGGTTTGTGTGAGAAAGCGAACAGTATTTATATTGTTTTTTACCTCTTGTACACCACCACGTCCAAATAATCTGAGGGCGCGCACGCATCCGGTGTGTGACGTGTGTGCGCGCTCTGGCGTAGTCTGCACAAGCGCCGGAAGCGATCTCTCGCGCATATTATTTACACCATATGTCTATGGTTTACACAGAGATTTCGGAAGTGTTACCTTTCACTGTGAATACCTAAACATATTTAGACGTACAGGACACCGCAATGGAAGACGATTTTGATTAGACTATGCCAGAGCGCGCACACACGTCACGCACCGAGAAGGGCGTTTCTGCACAACCGGAGGAGCTGCAGTTTCAGTTCTAGGACTCTACTTTTTTTTTGGGACAGCCCCATCTACCGACCGGGTGATGTAATGGCGGCCGCTGTTTGTAGTACCCTGGTGTAGTAATGTACATAGTATCAAGATAGTTTTTTTAGTGTGATTTTTTTATTCAAAATGCATCAGATGTTAATTACAAAGTGTGCAATATGTGCCCTCAGATCACTTGGACATGGTGGTGTACAAGAGGTAAAAAATTATATATTTTATGACTGACAGATGAACGTTTTAACTAAAAAATGTAAAAAATGGATCTAATGATAGAAGAAAATTAAAGAAATAAAATAAAGAAAAAAAGACACCTACACCTTAAGATGCCCTTTGTGAAAGCTGGGCAAGCTAACTTCAAATTTTAGTGAACTATTTAAACTAGTCATATTTTGATATCAATATAAGCATATTAACATTAACTTAAAATTATCCAGACTAGCCTGAAATGAATCATGAAAAAACCCACATTTTTAGGGGTAGAGCCTACATATTTGTTTCGTACCTTTCCAAACAAAGGGGAAAAAACTTAATTGCTCTTATAATACTTCATCATTTTAATATACAAAATGAACATGAAATGCTTGACAGTTGGTAAATCTAACATTACGTAATGATAACAGCACATTGCACTTTCATTGGTCTGTTGCTCATGTACCAAGGCAATCTTTGTTCAGGGCTGTCAGAATCAATGCAGTTCATCAGTGCAGTTTCCTTTAGATCTGCATTATCTCCTAGAGCACCACACACGGTTAAAACATCTGTAATATGTTCACCGCAGAAATGCAGGAGTAATATTAACATAATTCCTGACAGTGAGGACAACTGTGTGCAGTGAACATGAAACATGCAGATGCTACATCAAGCTCACATGCATGACTACACTGTGAAATGCTTTATGCATAATACATTTCAAACAATGTGCATGACTTATTAAAGGGGGTTCTACCAGTTTCCATCTCATCACTGCTATTTTAAGGCACCTCGTACATTTACAGTCAATAACCGTATTGATTTTATGTTTAAATTTGTGAAAGATGTGACTAAATGGTTTCCTTTTGTGTGAGAGAGATGACTTAGCAAGTACAGTCAGCATCTGTGTGGTAAAAATGTAGCAACGTACAATAATAAATAATTGTGATCGGAGAGATAAACACCAGATAATGCCTGAAGATGTTTATTCCCAACTCCACCGTGATCATGATGGGAAAGCCTTTATTACAGTCATTTAAAACAATGTTCAATGCCTTACTAAACCCAAAGAGACCAATCTGAAGACACTCCCTGCTGTGCTACTGGCTGAGACGACTGATGTGAGGAAACCAGGATCCCTGCAGTTAAACAGCATGTCTGGTGCAAACTATTTGTTTGGTAAAATCAAGAGTACGCAAAAGGAAACATTTTCAGTTTCTTCGGTCAGCATATGGTACTGCAGGTTTGTGAAGCTCCGAAAGAAACGTCATGCCCATAATTCAAAGACAACCCATATTTTAGGACCATTATTTTAAGTTCTTACATTACCATAGTGCAAAAACAGTTCATTCACATTCAATAAAATCAATCCCTCCAGACAATATACAAATTTATAGAAACAAATGCTGCCAGGATCTACATGCACAATTGTATTTTATTATGTTCTGTAATATGTAAATAATGCAGATTTCAATAATGGGGTAAAATGTTTCAATGTTGCATATATACATTCTGGCTTAATTTTGTTAATGCAAAATATTATATTTAATCTTTTCGATTTAGGCATGAAATATGTGCATTTTTCTTGTTGATGTGTGTGTACAAAGCTGTTGTTTACTACACGTAGAAGAGAGGAGGAGGATGAAAAATATTGATGTAAAAAATGAAATGGGAATGCAGTAAAGCAATTCCTCCTCTCCTACCTGCAGTTTACAAAGAATAGAAGTATTGGCATTAATATGGAACATTTGTGTTCATGCTAAAGAAAACAAACTCCGAGTACCCCAGTGATCTGTCTGTCTGTGTGTGTGTGTGTGTGTGTGTGTGTGTGTTGTAGTGCTCAGGGTTTCTTTGTACTGCTGGCAGTCACTGCACTGCCTGTGTTGACAGGGATGTTGATTTCAGTGCCCTGGATGGCAGGTTTGGGCAGAGGAGCTTCGATGGTCAGGACACCCTCAGGAGACAGAGAGGAGCTGATCTTCTCAGAGTCGACACCAGAGGGCAGACTGCAACACAAGACAATCACCTGACATTCAGGAAATCAGCTCCAGACAAAAGGTCATTTTTAGACAGGCATCACAACAAGTTATAAATCTAACTTCACTTATCTCGAGAATATTTGAAAGTCTATGTGTGCCTAATATTTCTTTATATATGGCACAAACAAACAAACCGAATTTTGTCAAAGTATCTCCCATTTCTTGCAACGAATGCTATACAGCATGTGCCAAAAAAATAGAATATCGAGGGAAAATTGTTATCGGACTGAAAATTGTTTCGATGCTCATTTTAGTGCACATTTTCACTGAAGTATCTGCCATACACTCACACAATTATTTTGCAAAAAAAAAAAAAAGAAATGCAATTCAAATTTGAAACTCAGAAATGAATGCAAAATATGAGCACAAGTCCACAGAGAGTTTCAGCTCTGATGTGAAATATTATGCAATGTGATGCATGAATCGCCATTATCGCAAACACGTCCCACCCTCTTAGTATTTTCAGGAAACTATGTCGGTTGATCCTCCCTATCAAGTGTGCAATACTTACGTGTATTTCCTGGTGAAACATCTGGACACAAAGCCATGTTCATCTTTCCTCTCCTCATGTTTGCCTGCATGCAGATCAGACGAGGACAGACATGTGGAAAAGAAAAAACACCCATGAACTATCTCTCAGATTCTTCAAAACAGCAAAGACTGAGTTAAAAGGAGAGCAAATGGACATTTCTTATCAAAATCTCCAGGGATCATATGTCTAAGCTGCTATCTACATGCTGTATATCAGCTGTCTTGCTTGTGTCTATTTTTATTCATAAGAAACCACCATAAGCTCTCTTTAGCAACAGGATAGCAACATCTTGGCAACCAATTATCATTCACATGAATCGGAAAATGTACAAATCTGATTGTATTTGCAAATCCGATTAGAGCTATCGGTTTCTAGTTGACTGAGACAATCAGGCGTGTTTAAACACGTGTTGACTGAGCTTTGCCTGTAATGTGTCGTGTTTAACCATTTCTTGAATGTGTTTGGCCTCACTGTCCTTTAACTGTTCCTCAAAGCACTAAACTCTGGCTGACACCCGGCCGGGTAACCCAGCACCAGCTCTGTTTGTTTAGACAACACGCCTGAGACCTCAGAGGACCCTCGCATCTGACACACGGATGAGAAATGAGAGTCATTAAGAGAGCAGAGACCAGTGTGCATTACTTCACCAGCCTAACATAAAACGCTGCCCCTTTCACCAATTTACTTCTGAAATCTGATGCGTGTTCAAGTGACATAAAAGTGAAAATGTTAGTCAACAAAAATATTGTTCTTGAATGGCACAAAGATGAGAACTTGCATCTCAAGCTCTGGCCTCTGCGTTCTGCACACGCTGTGTTTAACTGCATTGTGCTCTGGTTATGTAATATCTCAGGAATTTCTCAGAAAATCAGCTCCCACCCTACAGAAGACAAAAGCTCTCCCAGCAGTGCCTGTTACTCAGCAGCCCTTTGTTTACAAACTAACTTATGAGACACAAAGTAAAGAAAAAAAAGGCAACAATTATGAAATGATTGAATTATGAGATGTTAAAATAGTGAGCATAAATTACAAATCATGATTCTAAAAGTTGTATTAAAAGGTAAAACTCAATTATGGCAAAAAAAAAAAAAAAAAGTTGAAAATATTTGCAATGTTGAGACAAAAAGTCATAATTGACAAAAAATGCTAAGTTGAGATGACAGCACAAGTGATGATACTAAGTCATATTTATTTTTAAAAAAAAGTCAATTTTTATAAAATTGTATGACACAAAGTCAATTTTGAAAGTTGAAATGATATTATTATTCATTAAATAATGAACAAATATTACATAAACATTTCTAAATTATGATGTGACACATAAAAGGTCATCATGGCAGTCACAGTTTGTCATAATTATGAGTTTTTCTGTAGTTTTGACTTTTTGTCATTGATTATATCATAATAATTTACTGGATTTCTTTATATCTCACATCAACTTTTATGTCAGAATTATGATTTATGTATGTAGCAGAAATTGGCTTCTTGGACATTAACTAATAACTAAACAAATCAGCTCTAATTTCGTTCTTAGAAGTGAAACATGAACCTTTATAGTAGTTTTGTGTATGTATGTCTACTAATTGTGTCAAGAAGATCTTTTCCCTTCAAGAAGTTCACTTTTTAAAAACTCACCGTGGATGTTCAATAGGAATCAGTTCAGCAACATAATTCACTAAATTACCATTTAATAATAATGTTTTAGCATGTCAAGCTAGAAAAGCTTAGTTCTGTGAAATGCATCTTGCAACAAACAACAGCTCCTTTTATACTCTGCAATCTCATGCAATGACATTTTTAGGGGTACAAATACTTTACGAGATACTTTTCTTGGGCTAAATGATCAAATTATAAGTGCTCACCGGTGATCTCCACCACCCCATCCTTGGTTTTGACCGTCAGCTCCTCGGGGGCGAAGTGATTGACGTCCAGGCAGATCTTCCAGGCATCTGCCGTCTGCTTGATCTCAGACATTCCCGAGCTCATCTGTCGGGACAGGGCCCGGTTGTAGGTTGGGGCGTGCATGACTGAGGGCGACATGGGCATCTGAGCCGCTGGGCTCTGCATTAAAGAGGCCATTTCTGGAAATCCAAAGGGCCGAATGTACCCGGGCCAGTGTGTGCTGGGGAAGGTGGGCATCTCCTCGGAGAAGTGTGGCATCCCGAAGGTCTGATCGAAGAGCCGGCTGCCCTGGTACCAATCGCGGAAAGGGTCCCAGGACGGGCCTTGCATGAAGGTGAAGGGAATGCGTCTCTCGGCCATGGCTGAAGTTTGCTCTCGCTCTGAAAGTTTTCTGGCAAGTGCTGTGTCCCGTTTGAGAGAGCTGAGATTTATAAGAAGGTTCTCAGCCGACCCTCCCCTTTCCACATCAACACGACTCCCCCTCCCATCCAGATATTTATAGAAGTGACTAGAATGTCTATTCAGGGACGACCTCGCATGAGAATGGAATCCAAGTCAAAGCCGGCACCGTTCCTTTCCTGGACGGCTGAAGCTCTCTCACAAACACATTCTCTGCTCGTGACACAGGAGCGGAGGAATCTGGATATCAGAGCTAGTCAAAGCCTTCTGATAACACAGAGAGCTACAGGTGACACACACACACACACTAATTCACACCAGGAATTCACTCAATCCGAAAACACACAGAACAGACAGGGTTACACTGGAAAACATCTTAATATTAACTTTTTACTGAGAAAGGTCTAGAAAACGTAACACATAATTACTAACACACATTAATGAACACACTGAAGTAATCACAATTTAAAGCAGAAAGACTGAAATAATAATAGTAATAATAATAATTTTCAATCATCTTTGTATTTTCACTTTACTTTAGGATTGTGGAAAGCAGCACACAGATGTTTAATTAAATCCTCAAATGTTGTGTCAGCAGATTGATTTCAGCTCACGGTGCGTTCTGCATCAGACTGTATTTCTCCGGAAAAAAATATTCCTGGAGGGCAACGTCAGGGTCTTTCCCAGCAAATACACGAACTAGGCTATTCACAATGTGTACCTTTAATGTTATGTAAGTGGCTTTGTATACAAGTGTCTGTCAAATGAATGAATGTACATGGATTGTACAGATGGTTTCAGATCGAAGTAGGTCTACCGTAGTGCAATGAGGTACAATGAGATTATAAGGAAGGTGGACCGACTGTACAATATCTGCAGCTAGATATAAAGACACCAAGACTAATAAATTCCTAGGATAAAAAGAACCTAAATGAATTTTTGATGGAGTTTGAAATGTTCAGCAAATATAATTCTGATGGAAGGGAGTAGAAATGGCTAGATAAGTCATCTGAGCTGCTGGTTTGCGCCACAGGACTAAAAATACAACTGATGCATTTTCCCAGGTGATCGGCTGGAGTTTGTGAAGGAGCAAGAATCTTCCAGACTCTAATCCAGATCACATACAGCTTCAGGAACGCCATCTAGTGCTGAAGACACTGAAAACTGACATCCTGAAACGTGTCTATAATCAACACTGTACATGTATTATTTATACAGTATTATAACTTATATTAATGTTTTGACTTTTTGATATCTTAGTCATTTTCTTATGAGCTTTTGGCAGTAAATTATCATTATTTTCTCAATGCTACTAATTAGTATTAATTTATTTTTATTTCAGTTTTTATGGTTTTATTTTTTGCTCAGATTTTTTATTTATTTAAAGTTAGTAAGTCTAGTTCTTCAAATTAGTTATTGGCAAGGCGACATTTAAAATTTCACATTTTTTAACATTTATATATTATTTTAGCCTTATTACAACAAAAATATTTAAATCGTCGCAGTTTATGATAATAACCCTGACAAGAAACAAAGAGAAACTGAAAATCAAGAACAGCACATGAAGATGATCCATTTGTAGATACTTTTATTGTGTGTTTAATTATGACTGGTCACTAAATCTACTGACTTTATACAGTTGGGAACTCGCATGAGTAACTCAACAGGTGTCTGTAAAATCATATAACACTGAAAAAGGAAGACTGAGACCGATTCCGGCTCTTTCCAGAACTCACAGGAATATTGAGAAAGAAGAAGAAGTCACTGATAAAGGCCAGTACAGTCTTCATTTGAAAGAGGGAATGAGAGAATAAATAGTACAATAAATCATAATAAATATTTGCAAAATGCAAACTCGTAAAACAACAATCTTTCTTCTGCTCGAAAAAATCTTTTCACCATAATTCATCTCAGTTCTGCATTTAAGGTCAACACGAAGCTCGTTTTATTCTCAAAAGGTGGCATCAGGAATTAATTGGACAATGAAGTTGGCAGATCCTACGATATAAAATGTTTAAAAAATAAAATCAAATAACATTTTTGAAGTCGTTTCAGAAATGCAAAATAATAAAGACTTATTATTATTTTTTTTAAATGTGCATTGATGAATCATATAAGACCAGAAGCATTAAGAAAATAAACTGAATCGATTGTGATTTCATGTTGACTTTAAAGAACGCAGAATCCTGTGATTGCAAATGATCCAAAATATGCCTTCAACGTACTTCGAGAGCAGAAATGTCCTTATAAAAACAGTTTCTCAGAGCCAAAAATGAATAAATAACAAAATAAAAATACAACAAATAATAAATAAACAGCATCACATGAATAAGTCACAGAATAAATAGAATAAATATGCTGAAAAAGACGTGTGCGTGTATATTTTTGCAGCCTGGTTTCAGGAAAGTGCACCTACACTAGAGACGGCGCTTTAAAAACAACTGTACATGGTGTCTATATAACACAGACAGAGCTCTATTTATAAGCACTGAACACAGCCAAAAAGAGAAGTGGAATACTGTATATAATAAGAAATATCACATCTCCAAAATGGAATGGCGTTATAGGTGCATCAGATATGGATTTTCCAAAGAGATCGGAGAGTAAAGGACTGACACCCAGAAACGCAGCCTCTCCTCTGCTTCATGCCAAGCTTTTCCACATACAAAGCCTTTAGATAATCCGCTATAGAACTTGGAATATACAGTGCATAGTTTACAGCCAAAACTTGCAGCGTAAATATTCAAACTGAAACATCCTGACATACAACGTCTTGAAAAACAGGAGTTGTAAAAATACTAAATGGGTGAGTCTCGCAAAAACTGTGTAAAAAATAAATAAATAAAATTGCATAAAAAAGATTAGAGTTTTCTAGGATTATTATATACATTTGAACCACCCACATCATCAATAAATCAATTCAATATGCATAAATGAAGCATGATATTTCTTTTTGTGTGGACATATCTTTATGAGACTCATCATTTGTTCTTGCTCTCATTCATCAAGTCGAGTCTGAATATTCACTGTAGGAATAAAGTCTGATTGTTTTAGACTCCATCACATTAGTCTTAACCCAGTTTTTGGTTATTTTTGCAGCGTGGAAGAATTTCAGGAAAAGTGCTCATCTTTGTTCTTCAGGCCTTTTAGTCTTTAAATAGAGACACTGGATCCGTTTGTAACATTGAAGGCTGTGTGTGTGTGTTAGCATTTAGATGAGTAAAATGAGTTTCATCTGTATACAGACCGTTCGTGTTTTATTGTGTAACGTCAAATATATATATATATATATTTAATATTTATTTATTAATTCACTTCCTAAAATGCTTTTGTTGACACTCAAATCCACGCTCCAAGACATCTGCATGTCATTTCTCATCAGACGTGTTTGTTCAGAAAGTGTACTTTATGCATTATATCTGGTGTATCTACATCATTTACCATAGTGATAACGTCATAATTATTTGAATAGTCACTGTGGAAAGAAAGGATGGAAAAATCAAATGCATTCATCTTGTGTAAAGTATACACAATTGGACAGAGTAGATTTGAGTCAGACACACCAATAAATGAATAAATCCTTTTCAAGTTGAAGTTAAAGGTAAAGGGTGTGATTTCTGCATCACAACTTAAAATACATGAATAAATATAATAAATAGAGTCAAGTTTGAGTCAGATAGAATATAAATAAATAAATAAATAAACAGCAAAAAATAATTTTCTTAATCAGTATTTTTCCAGTATAATCAAATCTAAGATATAAGTCTTGTTTCTGTAAAAATGTGTGAAAAATGAAGTGTGGTCAGAAAAATAATGATGTCTTCCGACTTAAATTAGGTCTAGTTCTCAGATTTTTACGATTTACTCTGAAGTAATTGTATTTTGTTTTAAAGTGCCCCTATTATGCTTTTTGAAAATGATCTTTCATGCAGTGTGCTACACAGCTCTAAGTGAACGAAAACGTCCTGCAAAGTGTTAAATCTGAAAGTGCACCGTGTTTAAAGTTATTGCCTCTCAAAGCGATTCAGTTGATGTTGACCTCAAAATGAAACATTAGCATATTGCCGCCCACTTTTTGGCCCTTTCAGGTTGCTCTGAATTAAAAAAATGCAAATCCAGTCTTCACCACTAGGTGCTGCTTCAGGAGCGTTAAAAGCTCAAATCGACCAATCACTGGAGGGGAATGAATCATTGCACAAAGTGTTTGGGAATCCTTGAATAAATGCATATTATAAGACAATGAAAGTGTTTTTTGACCCACATTAAGCTGTTGCTGAGTAACATAATATAATCCTTTCATAACCTACAATAGGAGCACTAGATAAAAACATGTTTATCTACGATCGTACTGGAAAACAAAACAAAAATACTGAGTAAGAAAATTCCCCTCTTCACCTTTATAAGATGTCACATGATTTGTGTTCAGGTTTTGCATGCTTGTATGTTTGTCAGGTGACCCTGATCCCGCTGCACTTCCTCTGTTCTCCAGCACAGATCCTGGGGCGTCCTGCGGCTGTGATGTTCGTTTGGTCTCTCAGAATCCGGGGCTGTCGTAGCTGCTTTGGCTGTAGTAGCTGTGCGCGGGGCTCGGGCTCCGGCTGTAGCTGCTGGAGCTGCTGTAGCTGTAGTAGCTGCGACTGCGACTGGAGCTGCTGTAGCTGCTGGCCGAGCTGGACGAGGACGGGCTCGGCCGGTAGTACGGGATGGGACGCTTTCGTGCGCTGTGGAAAAATAGACAAAACATGATATAGACACACAATAGCATGAAATAAAGCACTTCCATTCCGCTTTGACCACTCAACAACATCACATGTGTGCTGTGTCATCTCTTAGTTTAATAATTACCACAGTTACTATTTCATTACAAAGAAGAAATGAAAGAAAACTCTTTTTTTAAATGTCATTTGGTAGTAACTATGGTCACTTTTAATGGTGCTTTTACCTGGTAGCTAGTTTCTTGATGGTCCAAGGCGGTCTAATAGCTCTAACTAGCCTGACCAAGATGATCAGCAGTGAAGTTATATATACAATCTTACATAAAGAACCAATTTACACTGTAAAAACTAATTATAAATATGTCTCTAATAATATTTGGAAAATATTTAGTTTCTATTAAGTTACATTTTTATTTGTTTTTCCACCCATAATGGAACTGTACTGTACTGTAACTGTTACATTCTATTATTGACTCCATCACTTATTTTAATAATAATTATTATAATATATATATATAGATATATACTTTTTGCAAACTGTTTTTGAGTAAAAACACTTATATATTTATATTTACTCATGTTAATACATTTTGTTTTTATTTTGATCACATTTTATTATTATATACTGTACAATTTGCACACTGTAAAATCATTTACATACTCAATTTTTGTAATTCTATCTATTTTTTACTTTTCTATTTTTATTGTTCATTGCTTTTTATAATATATATATATATATATATATATATATATATTTATATATT
>JAUMHQ010000053.1:26512701-26526325 GCA_032361165.1 Enteromius paludinosus
GTACAACTTTTACACAGTGGAAAACCAAACAGAGCCGAGGCGAGCTGGTACTGTGTAGTGGAAAAGCGCCAATAGTGAGACCCTGTCCAGAAAAGGGATACTGGGGTCCTCTACTGGAGCAAGGCCTGGGAGAGGAGCTTGCAGGTGAGCACCTGTTGGCTGGGCTCATGGAGCCATTTGCCTGATAGATGAGAAGGTTGCCTCACTATGACTTCATGATGTTTGCGGGGGGGGATGGTCCTCTGACTGTGTTTATACACCAAACTACATTTCAGAGTATCCCGGCCTTCTTGGAGGTCTTGGGTGGAGCCCTTGAAGAGGTACTGCCTGGGGACCCCTTGTTGGGGATGATGAAGAAACAGTGTTCCTGATCTGAACCTGTGTGGTGTTTTGCTGTTGGATTTCTGTGCTCAGCATGGAACAAATACTACTTTCAAACATAAGGTTGAAATGAATTTCAATCATGACTTGGAACTCTCTTCTTGGAACAGATCTGCTACACTGCTTCTCAATTGCTGCTCTTGGTTATTGCTCTACTTGTAGATCATTGCTTGCTCGCCAATGCATATGGCGATATGGCGCCGTGAATATTTCAGACATACTGCTGCTGCTCAAATAGCATATAAATTAACCCATAGCACCTATACAGGTGGAGCTGGGGAAGGTGGAGGCTTTCAGAGAAACTCTGAAAGCATGCTGAAGGAATCTCAAGTGAATGCTAGCATGAACCAATTGGGGCAGTCGTGGCTGAAAGTTGGACTTGTAACCCAAAGGTTGCGGGTTCGAGTCCCAGGTCCGGCAGGGATAGTGGGTGGGGTTAGTGAATAACCAGCGCTCTCTCCACCTTCAATACCACGACTGAGGTGAGACCCTTGAGCAAGGCACCGTTCCCCCAACTGCTCTCCAGGCACCACAGCACTAGCTGCCCACTGCTCCGGGTGTGTGTACACGAGGTGTGTGTGTGTGCACTTGGATGGGTTAAATGCAGAGCACAAATTCCTAGTATGGGAAACCATACCTTGCCACATGTCCTGTCCTTTCCTTTGGCTTGTGCCAAGTCATTTAACTCTCTGAATATCATTGGTTATGTTAACAACCTGTCAGCCTGCGCCATGTAAAGTTTCATGACTGGACTACATATACACATGTATATCATTTCAAGGGGGTCTGAGCTAACTCTGTAGGATAGGGTGTGAAGCTTGGACATCCAAGACAAACATGGAAGAGGTGGTTCGGGAATCTGGAAAGAATGCCTCCTGGACACCTTCTGGTGGGGGTGTTCCTGCAAGTTCATCTGGGAAGAGACCCAGGGATTATATCTCTCGAGTAGCCTGGAAACACCTCAGGATTGGCCAGGATGAGCTAGAGCAGCAATTCTCAATCCCGCTCCTCGCGCCCCACCGCTCTGCACATTTTGTACATTTCTCTTGTCGCTTCAGACGTTTGTACTATTTGAACGTATGTGCCCTGCCAAGTGGACATCACCGGATATTGATATGCCATGATTCCAGTTTGAAGCAAACTTATACGTTCCATTTAAGTGTGCAAGATGTAATTTAAATCGTATTCACTTATGTACAGTGCAAATCCGTGAATGAATGTGAAGTAAACTGTAACGGATTTCTCCTGCTCAGGGAGAAGGGAGCAATGAACACTGCGTAGGGACCATGTCAATTCAAACACAGTTCTTGCACGGATCTTTCTTCTAATGAGCCGATTATCTGAATCAGGATTGAGAACCACTGAGCTAGAGGAAGTGGCCAGGGGAAAGGATGTATGGGTGTCCTTGCTCAGCCTGCTGCCACTGCAACCCGGTCCCGGATAATGATGAATGGATGGATGGATGTCATATCAACTTTTCTTGTAATATAAAAAAGTGTTGAAAATACATCACATATATAAAATATTTAAGTTACGCATACATACATTTCTATTTATTGTAATTAATATGACATTTTGATTTTGAGGTGCAGTCTATTCAAAATTTCACGTTCAATTTAATATATTACCTGAATAGTTTTCAGTGTATGGATCAGCTCAGATGTACACATGTAAAGCAAATCCCACAAACCTTTCATTTGGATTTCATGGGGTCCTTAAAAAAAGACTTTACAACTGACTCTGATCATCTTTAGCAGCACAATTCAAAAGCGAGGCTAGAATATTATACTGAGCGAAGCAATGTCTATGTGTCAAAATATCAATCTATCTGTTTTATTAACAATGCAAGGCAAGGATTTCTGATCAACCTCAAACGCTAACTTAACCAAAATAAATGATATCATATAAAAACAAAATAACACAGCTGAACGTAAACCCCAGATACTTCAGAAACAGCCTTTGTGTATCCAAAAAATAAAACAAGGAGGGAAAGTGACCAAATCATATGACACGTACCATTTCACCAAAGACAAAAGGAATGCGGCACAGACAGGAAATGCATTCTACCGAAAAATAATAAGAAAAATCAAATAAAACGCAGACAAGAGATGGACCTGTGGGGAGGGCAGTGTACTGAAGACTGAAGCATGAAAGCAAAGGTAGATTTCAGATTGAAAAAAAAAAAAGAATGAAAATAGAGCAAACAGTTCTATAAGGAAAACAATGAAAACAACCCGCCAACCTTTGGTTTTCCTCAGATAAACAAAGAGAAAAAGAGAGAGAGACACTGATGTCAAGCTAGGGTGCTTGTCACATTCTCCACGTGCGTAGGCAGAGCGTTACCTACCTTCCGCTTCAATCAGTGACACGTATGCAATATCAACAAAACAAAGGAAGAAAAAGGAAAAACAAAAAGGAGAAAGGAAAATTCTCCGCAGCGAAATGGGAAAAAGACAATGAATTCTTTTAGTATCCAGGCTAAGTTAATTGATCCACAGACTAAAGGAGACAATTCCAACAAAACGAAGCAAAACAAAACCAAAAAAGAGTGGACATACAAAAGGAAAAATCAAAGACGACAAAGAACCCAAAAGGAAATGAAGAAACCCCCAAAGCAGTCTACATGAATTGCTGTCTTTTTCGCTTGGACACATGTGCAGCCACAGTCTACCGTACGTTAAGGAGCATTAGGGTGCGACAAAATCTCAACAAATCCAATTTGCTAGAAGGAACGTAAATATCGATGGCCATGCATGCGCAATGTGGTTTAATGGGAAAAGAGGAAGCATGTCGGGACAACGGACAGCACAGATGAATGGGTGAAGGGAGAGGGGTGTTGGGTGGAGGGTGGTCACTTCTAGGATGGACGACTAACATCTCAAAGGGACCCCAGTCACGTTCGTTAAGCCGGATCGTTATCGACAATTTAGTGCTCGTTTGTTGGCACTCGCTCAGACTAGAAGTAGAATTTTGCTCTCAGCAATTGTCAAAAGTCTTTCGCAAAGGATGCAAAGATGCCACATTCACTTAGGCAGAGAATCCAAATGGCTTGGGTCCCTTTTAGTGTAACGACTTTACTAAATGACCCTAGTTAGTGTAGTTTGCTGTCGGCTAATGTCCGTTTGTCCCTGTCAAACATCTAAACGTACATGACGCCACTCAAATGTTGACAGGAAGGAAACAAACACCTAGTTACACTCTAAGAATGCATATTTAGACATATCAAGTGCTAGTGAAAAGTGAGCATTAGAAACCATGTCGATGAAAACCATCTGAAATCACCAATGGCTCTGAACCGGCTCTTGTCAGTGGAGATTTGTCAGCCGTTACCCAAGAGAGAAATCATGAATCTGTAGCCTGTTGTGACCACAGATACAGATGCTGCATTAACACGCCATTTTTCTTTTCAGTTTTCTATATTGCATGAACATTTGGGGGAATGATGCAGAGTTACTCTCCAACTGGTATTTACAAGCGAAATCAAATTGGCAACCATTCTGATAACCAGCATGCCCACCATATTGGAAAGGTCAATAAGAATGATACCACCGTACAATTCTGCTTATTGCAGATTATCCAAATCACTCTGTGCAGAGCTCTAATTAAAGCTTTAACGAAGGCCTTACACAAATACTCACATTTTATTGGTCAAAGTGTCTCATCACATGACTAAAGTTTACAATTAAAGCTATGAGGGCATGAACCATGAACAAAAGTATGTTTTATGGGTATAATAATATTTTATTATTAGATTTAATATAATACTACTTATTACTATTATTAATATGATTGTTATTATTTATTTATGTTATTATTTATATTTAAATTGTTAAACACAATATTATAATAATATTAATAATAAATAATAAAACATGTTATTGTAATTGTACATAGCTAATCTGGAACACACTAAAGAATACAATAAAGGACTAAATAATGTTTCAATCCATTGACCTTTCCAAGATGGCGAATCCAGATCAGCCAAATGCAGCATATTTCCTATCTGTGACTGTAACGCTCAGACTCATTCATCCTCTCAGCAGAACCAGGAATGACAGCTGATTGGCTAAAAGCGTCTGAGGGATCGGTCAATGAAAACCATCTCTTGATTAATAGTTCTTCACCTTACATTACAGAAAATGATCAAATAAGAAGGGACGATCTGATTGCAGGTCACAGATCATCGGCTCTTTGAACACCTGATACACATCTGGAAAAGGGTGCTACGAGCAGAAAATGAGAGTTTCAACTGTATTGACAAGAAAAACTAGTAGACATACCCATTTAATCTACTCGGTCCAGTTCCAAATCATATGAGTGCTTTTTACACAAACAAGACAGAAAAGTTTGGGCATTTATTTGTGGGGAAGAGATCATGTGAATTCATAGAGGTCAAGAAATCAACAAAAAAACGAGGGATGAATTCAGCAAATGAAAGGAGAGAGAAAGAGAGCATGAGAACTTCTGAAAAACTGCATGCAAACAACCGTCCCAGATACAGTGAGTGTGATCAGATATCTCTCCAAACACAGGTCAAAGGTCAGCTGAATAATTGGCATCTTGGGGCCGTGTTAGACACTGTGTGAATGTATGAATACATAAACAGCATGTCATGCATATTTAAATTACATTGTTGTCCTTCTTCTCAGCACAAATGCAATTAATGCGCTGTTATTACTGTATAAAAGATGATCCCCACAATTCATTCCTTGAAATACACTGCTCTGACATATTGTGGTATACAACAATAAAAGCCTACAAAACAAAAAGAGTTTGTGTATGCCTTATAGACTGATATTTGTTAACATTAGTTAATGTATTTGTTACACTCATTTTCAAACTGTTAGTTAATACAAGAAATGAGTTATTGTTTGTTCGTGTAAGTTCACAATGGTTTTCGGTTTTTTTTGTTTTTGTTTGTTTCTTAATGGGAGCGTTACATCACCAATGGATGCTCTGCAGTGGATGGGTGCCGTCAGAACGAGAGTCTAAACAGCTGATGAATACACACCACTCAGTTAACATCTTGAGAAGCCAAAAGTTGTGTTTTGTAAGAAACAAATCCATCGTTATGACATTTTAACATCAAACTAATCTAATCTGAATCAGGAAAGAAATCTGCACAGATCAAGCCCTGTTTACAAGCAAAAACATATACGGGTGGGTTTTGATGCGAGAGACAAAAGGAGAGGGACTTTTTCACTGGAGGAAGCATTATTATGGATTATGGACTTAATCCTTAACAATGGATTTGTTTCTTACAAACATGCACCTTTTTGGCTTTTGAAGATGTTAATTAATGGATTGGAGTAAAATAGTGGATGCTCTTTTAATCAGCAGTTTGGACTCTCATTCTGACGGCACCCATTTACTTTGTTCATTGTTAGTTTATGTTCGTAATTTAGTTCACTGATGTTAACAAATAAAGCAAAAGTGTAATTCATCTGGTTGAGGCTTCAAATGTCTCCTTCATGGGATTATATGCAATACAAGCTATTTAATTATTACCAATGAATGCTTCATGTAAAATAAATTGTCAATTTGTGTCTTTGGAATGGAGCTGGTGCTTCCTTGAAAATATGTTTAACAACTGGTTGCATTTCAGTTTCCACTTTAATAAAAAAACTACTTTCTAGAACTGAAAAAGTCAGCATGGCTTGTGCGTGAAATAAAGCATGACATTATTACAGAACGAAACAAAACAAAAACCCTTCCCAACAAACACATAAATGGCTTGAGAACAGAAAAACTAACAAAATGGAGCCAAAGAGGGAAAAGAGATATAGTCAGCTCACACAGATATGACTGAATCAGTTGGTGTGTGTGTGTGTGGGATTATTGGTGCAAACGGCAGAGAACAAATGAAGATAAAGTAGAGGAGACTACATACATCGTTCCCTTTATGCGCCTCCATGTGATTGGCTCCTGAATCTTTGCCATTGCGTACACGGACGCTGTGGTTCCCATTCTGCCACGTGATTGGCTGGTCAGCGCTGGGGGACGGCGGTGGGCTGTGGCTGGAGTGACTTTCTTCCTGTTTGTGCCGGTCGTTCCTGCACTTTGCACTTGATCTGATTTGAGAGGTCAGATTGGAAAGGATTGAGTTTAGTGCTTCACTCACTAGTACTGCCGAAAATCATTTTCTCATTCTGTATTTTTGTCTACACATTTACACTTTCTTAAATGAAAACACATTTACTTCAGAAGAAAAATGACATAAAGTATTATTTTCGGAAAAATGTATTAAAATTAAGTGGCTTCATGCTTTAAAAAATAACAAATGGCTACCAGTGGGGTAAGAAAAATAAAAGCTCTTTTCCTTTTGAATAAGGTTGATTTTTCTGCCCCCAATCGCTGATATTTGTCTTGTTTTTTAGTATAAACTCAATTAGTTTTGATAATTTCAGAAAACAAGATCAGACTTTAAACCTTAATTTTGCTACTGAAGAATTGTAAGGATGTTTATAAAGTTGTACTGGTAAAATATACTGGGAAAGAAAACTTTAAAAAAAAATTACTTCAAAATGTATATGGGCAGTATATGGGCTCTTCTTTAAGAAGAGATGAATACTTTTATTCAGCAAGTACAAATTGATAGTGAAGACATTTAAAATATTAAATACATATATAAAAAATGCAGCTGCTCTGAACTTAACAACACAAGGACATAATGGGAGACCTGAAAACACCTGGGGAACACAACTGGAGACTAATTACCTAATAACTTAATAACGAGGACAGGAACACCAAATATGGGCAAAGGCGGACACATGGGGAAAAACCCCCAGAACAAAACACACAGAATACGTAACAGTCTTATTGTAGTAACCATGGTATTCTGGCAGAAATGCTGTTCACCGCAGTAAAGTTTTGTTAGAGGAGGTTTGTCGGAGGGCCTGTGAAATGGAGATAAGAGGCTGAATATAAGCTGCACCTGCTGGGTGATTTGGAGACGCTGGCGGTGGAGGAGACGGATCCGCTGCGGGAACTACAGCAGCTGCCTCTGTGCTGAGAACTCCTGCTGGGAGACTCCAATGAACACCTGCGGGACACACACACACACACACACACACGTCACACCACACACCTCACCGTCTGACTCATCAATCCTTTCATAAACAATCCATGCGTACGGTCTACACTCGCACATGTGAGTACTGTACGAGTGCTGGGTGTAGAGGGTGGTTTCTATGCAGCTGCTAAAATGTTCTGAGTGGTTGCCAAGGCATTGCTAGGTGGTTTCTAAGGTGTTTGGGATGGTTGCCAACTTGTTGCTATGAATTTGCTAAAATGTTTCAGTTGGTTAACAGCGAATTACTTTATAGTTACCCTGGTGCTTTAGATGGTCACTGTGGTGTTGTTGCCAGGGTGTTGCTATGCAGTTGCAAAAACGATTTGACTGGTTGCCAAGGCATTGCTAGGGGGTTTCTAGAATGTTTTTGGGTGACTGGCAGCCTGTTGATATGAATTTGCTAAAACGTTGATTAACAGTGAATTACTAGACAGTTACTCTGGTGCTAGATGGTTGCCAGGTTGTTGCCATGCAGTTGATGAAAGTTCTGACTGGTTGTCAAAGCATTGCTAGGTGATTACTAGGGTGTTTTTGTGAGTGTTTCTGGTGCTTTTGATGGTCACTGAGGCGTTGTAGGTTATTTGCAAGGGTGGTTTTGAGTGGTTGCCAGCATGTTGCCATTTGGTAAAACGAGTCAGCTGGTTTACAGTGAAGTGCTGTATTACCAGTGCATTGCTAGGTGGTTACTAGGGTGTTTAAGTCAGTTTTTTTGTTGGGTGGTTGCAAGGGTGTTGCTATGCAGTTGCTAAAAAGCTCTGAGAGGCTGTCGAAGCATTGATGGTGTGTTTTAGTTTTTTGTGGATGGTTGCCAGGGTGTTGCTATGTGGATGTATAAATTGTTTTATGTAGGTGCAGTGGTTATTGTGGCATTCTAGATGTTTCATAGGGTGTTGCGGGTGGTTGCCAGGGTGTCGCTATGTAGTTTTTGAAATGTGGTTGTCAGTGATAGGTAGTTGCTATGGCATTCTGAAAGTGTGTGGCACGCTTGTTTACTATCCAAAGTGAAAAATAACAACTGTGATTGCTTAGGACATTAAAATCATCAAATTATTAAACTCTGTAATTAGTGCAATGGGTTTTCTTTGTCAGGCTGAGGCATTATGATGCATGAAAGAATAATTTTTAAAAACAGAATAAACACCCCTCACCTCTTCTTCTGTTTGTTCTTGTCTTTGTGTTTGTTTTTGGGGCTCCCAGATCTGAAAGGGGAAAACAAATACTGTATATAATACACTAAATGAAAAACAGTTACAAAAGTTGTCACCTTTTCCAAAGGTACTATAAAGCAACATTTAGGTCATTACATGAACTTTTAAGACACTCTTTGGGGGTTAATAGAGTGCAAAGGTGAACCTTTTTCAAAGGTGACAAGTTTTGTACCTTTGTTCTTAAGATTGTAGATGTCTATGAGCATAACTGCATATTCTGCAGAGTGATGTCTGTAAAATGATCAATATTTATTACGTTTATGCTATTTCCTATAGGTTTGTTTATACAATTTTTCAAAGTGACTGCTATTGAACGAGTGTTTTCTAGGCCAGTCTACTACTGCAGTATCATCGATTTTTTTACATGTCAATGAACGGCTCTTAAACAAACTGTAAAGTGGCTCTGCTAAACTAATCCAGCACAGTTTCCAAACCATCAAATCTAGGATCTTAGATTAGCTCTGTGTTTACCTGTGTCTCCTCTTCCTCCTTGAGCCAGATGTAGACCTGACACAGAGGAAATGTTGGGTTAGATATCAGATTACCAGAAAACCACTGCTGTCTATGTGAGTAGATTTTGTAGTTTTAGGCTTCAGCATTCTGTATTTGGACACTGAAGTCCGACTTAAATGTCTAAATGTCATGCATTAGATACTAGAACATAAAAGCCATTGTTTGCAGTTCCTTTTCGGGAACCTTGAGCTGAAACACCCCTGCTTGACCACGCTCTGAATCAGAATCTGTCCCATGAAAGGGCTACGTCATAGGCGGGTGAAGCATGAAGGCAAAGCCGGAGTCAGCTGTCTGTCATCCAGATCGCGCTCTCTATGTCTATTTACTGTTGTTTGTCCTAAAGTGATTCAGAAACATATCACAAAGTTGCACAAGCATGAGCAAGGCTGCAGATAAGGGCTAGAGTGGCAAATCACGTTTATAAAAGCGGTGTGCTTCCCCGTGTCCTCGTTTCATCACAGCTGGGGATTCACACCAGCTATGCGTGGTTTGCCTGGTAGCGGAGCTCTGGAGGAATCACATTGCCCTCATTGTGAGCGTCTGCCACTGTGAATGCTCCGCTCCTGTAAATCCCTCTTCGAGGAGGGGGATTGCAAAGCGAGTCTTGCGGCTCAGGAGCCGTGTCTGGCGAGGCAGAGTGGAGAATGAGATCCAATGGTGATCCAAAGGAAATGGATACGGGCGAGTCCCTATCTCCGTCCTCTCGCTCCAGATTAAGTGCCCGCTCTGAGAGAGAAGCTCGCACTGATGTAGATAAAGTGGCTGCTTCTTCTCAAGGAGCGTGCTTGATGCGCCCGCTCTTGTCCTCCGAGCAGGACGAAGCTGAGAGCGTCGATGAGCCGCCCCAGCCACGATGTGGCATCGTTCTTAAAGGCTCCGACCTTGCCCACAAAGCCGCTGCGTACAACTTCGGTGCTTGTGGCCAAGGGGTACTCGGCAACAGGTCAGGCTGGTGCATCCCTCAATACTATGGCTGTGTTACAGGCATACCAGGCTGACCTGCTCAAAGATCTAGATGAGCAAGAACGCGCAAGCTCAGATGACATCGTTGAGCTCAGGAGGGCAGCTGACTTGTCTCTCCATGCCATTAAAGAAACAGCTCGCGCCATCGGAAGATGGTGTATGTGGAGATGCATTTGTGGCTGACCCTGTCAGACCCTGTATATGCTATTACACATCTTCTGAAAGAGTACTGAATCTCTGGATCAAAACACAGGTAAAGGAGCCGATTCGGATGTTATCACACGATTTGAATGGGCCGTTATCAGTCCATTCATATGGATCAGTAGGGGCCTGCTGCACCTACTGGTAAAACTTGAAATGAAATTAATTATTCTAGCGATTAGATTGTGTTTATTTAACGTCTAGACCTACACCAACCCTAACACCTACCCTTTACCATGATAGAAAAACAGTATTATTGTTGTACAGTGTTAGGGAAAAAAAATGTTCGATTGATGTGCGCATGCCCAGTAGTCCTATGGATGATAACAGCCTTCTAAGTGATTGCATATATATATATATATATTGCATATATGCAAAAACTTATAAAACAATAGATCTTGTGTTGTTTTCCGATAATAAATCAAGTATAACTGACTTTTATATGTAATATCCTAATGCAATGACATTCATGTGATTTAAATTCCCATATATTTTTATGTTGTGTGAAAGACAATGGTTAAAATACATCTGTCTTGCCAACTTTTGCCTTAAATAGAAGGATAGGTTTGTTTGTTTTTTTTTGCACATTTTTACCTTTAAACATCTTTGCTCAATTTATCCTGAAAGGAGAAATACAGGACTATCTTTGCTCAACGTCTAACTCTCTTCCACACTTTTCCTCTCTCACACAGTCTGACAGTAATGAAGTTGCTGTGATAAGACATCTACACAAGGATCCACCATGTTTCCGTAGTGTGCTCGCTATTATATACATCTGACACAAACAGACACACAAGCACCCAGCCATCCGTCAGTGCTGTCATGTTTTCTTGATATGGGAAAAAAAGCAGGAGAGAAGAAAGCTGTAATAAAGGCATCAGGGTGACGTGAGATGAATAAAAATGATCGTGTACAGAGAAGACTGCACTGAATTGAAGGAATGTGCAGCATGTTGGTGACCTCTACATCAAGTGTGTTTACCATATTATAAATATTATTTACATACTTTATTTATTTATAAAAAACTATAAAATATACATTTCTTGCACTATATATAAAATGAATATTTTATAAATAAACCAATAAATAAATCACACCACAAGCACAAGCCAAAATGCATGAAGTAAAACCTGAAGAAACAACACGGAAGAGGCTATATGAAACTCTATCAGCTTGTGAGCCGGAAACGCAGAATTAATTATTCATTCAGCAGATGCTTTTATCCACAGTGAGTAACATTACATACAAGCTTTATGTTTTATCAGGATGAGTTTCCTGGAAATTGAACACATGACCTTGGTGTTGCTAGCATATTGCTCCCTGTCGAGACCACTATACAGAGAATCATCCAGCATGTTCAAAATAGACTGCTGTGTGAAAAACCACCTCATGAATTCAGAGGTCATGACAAGAAGAAACCTGTATAGTAATACCTAGGTATGCACACGAAGTATAATAATAAAAACACAGACAGAAACTGAAGCATCTAAAATGCTGACTCGTCCGGTGATCAGTATTTCTAAAATAGTTTTTTAAGGCTGCAAAGGCACAAAATACAGCAGATATGACAATATCATGAATATTTGATGAATGCAGAAAGGTCTTTGTGTAAAGCAGGCATTTCTTGTTTCTATTTATGGTTGAGTTAGCTCTAATCCTTGATGCTTCTGCTCAAAATATAAAAGCTGATAATAAAATATGAGCAAGGACCTTTTAAATGAGCTACTCATCAAAGAGCCTGTTCCTATTTTTAATCAAATTTTGGGTCTAAGGCAATCTAAGCATATAAGAGGTATAAAATAATGATAAACATTTCAAATAGTGGTTAATAATGTCATGGTCAGTTTATTTGTGTAGGAAATGTAGATTTAGTGCACTGCACTGTAGGATACGCTGTCTCATGAGTGTTTTGTACAAAATGCACACTTTGACTAATGTAGTAGGTCATATGGTATTTGTGTGGTGTGAATACTGTAAGTTTGCCTACTGCAGTATACAGTATAATCTAATGAATACTGGCAGGAGGATTAGTGTTCATTGATCGGTGAATGAAGTACACCTGTGTGAATGAATAACCAGACACACACACACACCTGTCTCTCTTGTGTTTCTTTCCGCTTTTCTTCCTCTTGTCTCTGCGGGTTGGAGACGGGCTGTCGGCTCTGTGGGTCACACAAGCACAACAACAATACTGCCGGATGAAATATCACACAAGCACATCATTTTCTTCCATTTTCCCCACTGAAATGTTTCTTTTGTGTATTGCTCGTTTGGCTGGTGTCTTAGGTTATTTAGATATTCTATGCACTGCATCCAGAACATGTGCAAACTAAACACTGGCTGCGGGGGGAACTGACTTTTGAGTACATGATGCTGCATTGCGTTAAATCACAGAAAGCAAACTGACCGACTGTGTCTTCTTGCCTTCTTCTTTTTCCTCTTTTTCGGCCGAGGGGAAGGTGAACTGCTGGATTTCCTCTTGGATCTAGAGTAGAAGAAATGGAGTAAATCAAACGCAGTGTTGGATATATATATATATATATACGTATATAGTTGAGGCAAAGCTCTTTTTTCAGCTCTCTACCTGCAGTCATCGTAGGCAGCTGAATCTTGCTCGTAATCTTCTCCATCCCAATCATAGTCTTCCTCATAGCCATCGACGTACGCAGCATTTTCCACGTGATCTTCATCCCCGTGAGGAAGCAGCCTAACCCTGTGCATACAGGAGGTAAAGGTCTGAAATGCAGTAATGAGCTATTCTGACATATTTTTGCTGTGCTCAGATTTAATCCGACTAATGTATCTTCATTTTACTGTGTACTCTGTTTGTCCCCCCTGAAATAACATCTCAGACAAAATTGATCAATTAAAGAGCAACCTGTGAGCAAAAAAAATTTTCTCTGGGTTAAGTCATCTATTTATTTTCCCATACCAATAACTTCCAAATCCAAAAAAGAAAGAGTTATTTCTTTAAACAGAATAAAGGGGATTATATGACGTGCTAATGAGAGCTGATAATGAGAACCTTCACAGATATCCTGGCAAGGTACTAATAGATCTATTTTCTGTCGCACTCACTTTTTATAAAGCCTTAAGTTATCCTCAATATCCTTCCTTACTAGGGATGTAACGGTATCAAAATTTCACGGTACGGTAATACCTCGGTATGAACGGCACGGTACGGTATTTACTGAATAATTTACATAAAAAACAAAACTAATTAAGAGGTTCAAAAAAAGTGGCAGAAGTGTTGATTAAACAGTTTACATGAACACTGAACATATCA
>JAUMHQ010000053.1:26577687-26588163 GCA_032361165.1 Enteromius paludinosus
ATGTCCATGTACTGAACTGTTATTATTCAACCATGCCAAGGTCAATTCAGTTTTCCATTCTATGGCACCTTTAATGGAGAATCAAGTACATCTGAGCTGATTCAGTCGTAAGAGTTCATTTGGAAATATGACTGCAGTTATTCTGGCATCTGATAGAAAGTTTTCCATTCTATGGCACCTTTAATGTTTATAATATAGTTTCATCTCACAGATTACAGCAATATTTTAAATTTTGCAATGATACAGGCAATCAGCAGCTGAGATTTGCTATATAGTATAAATCACCGTTGTAAGGGATAATGCATGGCTAGCAGTGCATTCAATTTTTTTAATAAGAGACATTCTTTCTAAAAGTCATCCTAAAAACGCCTTAGTCAAACACGTCCCCACATGTCTATGTTTTCCATAAAACCGCCCAAATGTTTACGCAAAGAAAGGGGAGTAACATTTCTATCACTCGCTTGTAGGTATTCGGCCAATCAGAGAACACCAGGCTTTTCAGAACGATGAGCTTTGTATAAATCGACGTGTTTCAGAAAGGCGGTCAGTAGGGTTTGCCCCCTTTAATTAAGTATAACTTCCTTGACTTAAATATTGAACGAGAGAGAGTGAAGATAGTTGCATGTGTGAATTACCTCTCTCAACAAACATTGAAGCTGTGAGTTTAGTTGCTTCAAAAACAGCAATTTTACTTAGTCGTTGTAGCATTTGATTACTTGAGCTGTTTTAGTAATAAGAGTCAAAGGGCAGCATTAACAACACGTTTCTTTGCTCCTAAATGTTCCTTTCTATGTGCAAGTGATGTGTGCATCTACTTCTTATGCACAATAGAGTATTCGGTAAGACCATGGTATAAATGCAGATAAATTTGGACTTACTTATCAGCACAGAAGAGCTGTGCATTATTACATTACTACATAAGATTTGCTATATGCCATATATATACCGCTTTATGTAAGTGTACTGTATACAAGAGAGCAGTTGGAAGCAATATATATCCAACTGTATGCACTGCACTGTACACACTGTACAGCTTATATTAAACAATAATAAATAATAATCATGCAGTCAAGATTTGCTACATAGTGAACACACACTTGAGGAATATTTGACTAAAACAACAGTTCAGAATAACACTTTTACACGAGGAATGAGATCAGGAGACTCACACTGAATGAACCAGGCCCTCCAAATGCCATTATTCAGCCGGATTTTATCCCTCCACAACAACCTCAAGCCTTTGAAAGACTTCCACTTTGGAGACACAATCTTACCACTGAGGAGAAACACAAGCACCGTTACATGTCATTTCATTTGCACAGTAAACATAAACGACATAAACGAACTGAAATGTGCATTTTTTCGAGACTGAGACACACGGGTCTTGATGACATTGCAGGACAATGGTGAAATCTTCCCTTTTCACCCTGCTGGCTCTGTATAAACATGCTTTTCTCCATCCAGCAGGCACTCTGAACTGTGTTTGCAGTCTAAATAATTTCATCAGTCTAATGCGGCGACACAGCTGCCCATCTGCACATATTCTACCCGCACTTTACACCATTTACTGATGGCTCTAGTGCACTTAACCTCTAAAAACAACAGACAAGTGTCCACAGTGTTCACTCTGTTGCTACGAGTCCAGGGAGAATGATTGCTAAAATGTGGGATATTACAACAAACCCTTACAAATAAACAACACTGATAGGACGTCATCATAACAAAATAAAATAAGATAGGTATGTTCCTTCTTCCTGTATACTTCACTATTATCATACACATAAGTGCAGGCGTGTAGTAAAACAACCAAAGGACGGTAGCGATAAAATATTTACTTCCAAAGCTTTATTGCCAGCCGAACACCTTTTAAAGGAATAGTTCACCCAAAAATTTCAATTCTCATTTACGCACCCTCGAGTAGTTTCCAATCTGTATGAACACAAAGGAAGATATTTTGAAGAAGGTTTGTAACCAGGCTGTTTTTGGTCACCATTGACTTCCACAGTATTTATTTGTTCTACTATGCAAGTCAATGGGGACCTAAACAGCCAGGTTACAAACTTTCTTCAAAATATATTGCTTTGTGCTCGACAGAACAAAGAAATTCATACAGATTTGGAACAACTCGAGTAAATGATGACAGAATTTTAATTTGTGGGTGAACTATTCCTTTAAGTTAGTACTTCAATAATTCGATAACAATTCGATAATTTCAAACAAAAGTGTTTTATTTTAAAGTTCTTAAAGTGCCCCTATTATGCCATTTTAAAGGTTGCTAATATTGTTTTATGAGTCTCTGAAAACAGGTTTACATGTATGCAAGGTCAAAAACACTTTAGTTTTCTCTAAAAATAGATTTAATTTTACCCCATTTCTAAATGATTGGTAAACGACTCGTGTGAAGCAGTCATTCTTCACTATCATTCTGTCTAAACCCCGCCTCTCCGTGAGCCCTTACTGCTGTGATTGGTCAGATGATGCAGTCCTTTTTGATTGGTCTACTGCCGCAGCGTGTGTCGGAAAACGAAACGGCATAACTGAATGACGGTGCAGCGTCTTCTTGACATGATGTAATTGCAGAAATTGTACCATTTGTGGGCGGGGCAAATTGTTCGCGACGTAGAACGTGGGTGGACATTATGCAGATTCGAATTGCTGACGACTCGTTTAGTCGAATGTGAGCCGGCTCAAAAACGTCATTTATCGTGCGCTGTCGGCGTCACAACTAGTTACGATAGTTTATGTTCCCATACAGCTACGTACATGACACCTCTATCCGTGCATGAGAGATCATATTTGAAAAGGCATAAAAGGGGCACTTTAATGAATTTTTATTTGACATTTTTAGGATGTACTAAATCCCAATACGGTTTTCTCACAACCCCCCTAAAACTATTTAGACTTTTGTTTTTTTAATCGCTTAATAATGGTAACATGAAATGCAGATGAACACATAAAAACTGTACCTTTTAGTAAGTGTTTTTTATCTTATTTTAATCTTTTATGAATCTTTAAATCAATATAGGGATGCTCTATGTAACCACTACCTGTAATGATACCAGAGAACACTCAACGCTGCTTTTATGGCTCAATATCTGTATCTCACTGTGCAGTAACAACAGTTGTTATGTTACTGTTTTATGTGGTGATACGAGCAGATGTTCTGATAGCCTTTCGATGCTGACATGATTTCTCGTCTCAGTTGACATCAGGTGAGTGGTGTGGCATAAATTACTACAGCTGACTCACGGCCAAAGTCATATTGAGGTTGCATCACAATATACCTCCAACAGCTAGTAGGTCTTTTGACAAAGTTCATCTGGTGTTATCATTAGCATGTAGAAACAGCAAAAAAATATTGCATACTTTAAGTACATGCAACAGTGCAAATTCTTAAAGATTTTTTTTACACTTTAAGAAATGACTTTAATGTAGGCTATTTGACACACTAGACAAACACTTTCACTTTTAACAATCCAATATACTTACAAACCAATCCGGGTTTACCTAAATATATCAAATAAAACATGCAAGATGTAATGTTGTGGATTAATAAAGTGTGTGTATATTTTGGAGAAAGTGTTGTGGGTTCCTCTACCCTCGTTATTCTGTAACTCTTACCTCGTTTGTCTTCCAACTGCTATCAAAGTCCAAATAAAGTAACTCAGTCAAGGATTTCACATCTGTTTCGAAAGCAAGACTCTCTTTTTACTGTGATGAACTTACTAGCAATTATTATTGTTACAATTGTGATATATATTATATAGCTTAAAAGAATAGGTAGTACATAAACCCTTTTTGATTTTCATAGCATTTTATAATTCAGTTTACAGAGCCAAATACAACAACTCTGCTTAAATAAATCCTTATTCCTAGTAAATATATATGTATATATATATTTAGCAAATTATCTGTAGTTTAATGGTTTTATGACTATATAAACACTAATGTGGGGGTTAAATTGTGTTATAAAGTAATGCATACATTTCAGTTAGGTATAAGTTCAACTCAGGTTTCATTGAGGTAAAAGGTCAAATCAAGCTACAATACATGTAAATTGTAAACTGAAGGAATGCTTTTACATGTGTTCAACAGCTTCATATACAAACATTAATTAAATGATCAAATGTATATACTTTAATTGATGCTAGCGTTATATAATCATTGCATTCTGCTAGTAATTTATCTGTAACGATTTTTGGTAGGCATATACATTGCAGTGAGGTAAAATTACAGCAATTTATCTGCAGTTTAACTCTTTTATACATTTTAAACACTGCCATACTATCTGTGTAATTATTATTTTCCATATTTTATGTAAACACTGCTGTGAGCTACATGTTTAGCTAGAATAATTTATTTTTTAGCAATGCAAACATTTCCACGAGGTTTAAGTTCAACTGTAGTCATTCAGCCGCGCCTCTGACGTCATCATAATGAGGTGAATTTGACTTAAATAGTTAATTATATATACTTTAACTGTGCAGTAAGGAGCAAGTTTAGCTGTAGCAACTAATACATTGCAGTGAGGTAAAATGACAGTTAAATTGTAATTAATCTGTACTCTGTTATACCACTGTACACCATTTTATTTATTTATTTTACTACTTTAAAAAAATAAAAATAAGTGACACGCAGTTATGTAAGCATTGCTGCTGTTTTATAGATATGTATCCATTAGCAGGAGGTGAATTTGTAGTTTATAGCGAAGCAGACATTGCAGTAAGTTAATCAGAGTTAGATGATAGGTTTGTTTCACCTGTACGCCAGTGTCATGCATTCAAACAGGCGCGTGAGAGTTGGGTCAATGCTCAGACGTCTGGAGCTCAGCGGACCGAAGCTGTAGGTCTGGCAGTCCGGTTTATTAACGCTGTCAAAGTCATAACTAACAGCATTATAGAGAGCCGCGCTTCTCCTCCTGACCGAGTCGCTGTGCGGCGAGGACACCATGAAGTGGCCGCTGTGGATCACCTGAGTCCGCCGGACTGATCCGAATCCCGCTCCGGCGTCCACACTGGGCAAGTGCTCATCCGGATCCGAATCGGACTCTGATTCCGGTCCGATCTGGTTGGGCTCTGAGGTTTCTGAGTACTCTGCCTTTGCCATCGCTGCTGATCTTGTCCTGTCGCGCTGCTCAAATGCAGCGCAGTGAGACAAACGCCATATGAGGAGGCGCGCTTCACTCGCTAGTGCACCGCATACTTAGTACGCAGAGCTGCAGGTCAAAGATCAAACGTGATAAAATGATCAAAACTCACTGATTAAAACGCTGCATTGTGCAGTTTCAGATTCTGATAGCCTGAGGCGGTCTAAACTCGAGCACAATTATGTAAGAGCTGATCTCTGTCCCTGCTATTGATGTGCTGTGACATATTATTGCTATTATTAGCCGCTATTACAAGGAAGTGTAAATATGGCCTAGTAATGGCGATTCTTGAATAAACATGCACTTTTTGTATGTATTTACCAAAACGGATCTGTAAATTGTTATATTTGTGGTATGACAAATTAATAAATTAGAAATAATGTATACTTTGTATACATTTTGGATTTATATTGCATCTGTTTATTTATTTATTTTTTTTCATTCAAATGATTTTCATGAAAACAAAAGGCATGTTTTTAGAAAGGTATTGATAATTGCGCAACGTGTAGGTATGGCAAAGGTTAAAATAAAGAAAAAAACGACAATATGTTTAAAATAAATATTTTGATCATATTTATTTTAATCTCAGTGTTTATTTTAAAAATTAATATGCTGTATTTTATATTTTATCACAATAATAAATCACGTAAAATATCACGCAACTGCATTCAACAAATCGTAACAATCTTTATAATTTAATAAATTGCATTAGGTTGAAACTTATATCTAAATTTACGTAAAATATAAAAATATAAAAAGAGTAATATTGGGAATACGAGTAATTAATTCGCTTGGAGAGACTGGACTACAAATCCCATAAGCGCAAAAGAAACTTCCGGTTTGCTGGGACGTAAGCGGAAGATTAAAAGCCGCTGATTGGCGACCAGCAGCCGGTGTTGTTATCGTGTTTTCAGGGCTAGAGTTCTGCTCGAGGTGTTTGTAGTTTATTCAAATCATGGACGCGGTACAGAGACACAGATCCATGTACAAAGGCACGACTCCACCATGGAAAGAAACATACCGGAAGGTAAAATGTCGTGTTTGCTCGCTTCTGTGCTGAGGAATCTTACGAAAGCTGTCAACAACAGTCCAGGTTATGTTATACATCAAGGAAACTTGCTCTGTTTTGTATAAAGGGCATTTGCGATTAGATTTTGTTTTGAGACGTTATGTTAGAAATGAACATCATTCTGTTGCTTATTGATTTCATCACAGTAATGAGAATTAATTAGTGGTGATTTCGTCCTTGTGGCAATAAATATACTTACCAGTCAGAACATGCCAAAACTCTTAAAACCTGGTCTAACCAACCAAAAACTTCCCTAGGCCACTGATATAGATAAATGTGAATTGTTAAAGGTAAATCTTTTCAAATAAATGTTACCCTGGACCACAAAACCAGTCATTTATAACCTATATTAAGCTGAACAAATAAGCTTTGAATTGATGTAGGACAAGATTTAGCCGAGATACAACATCTGAGGGTGCAATATTGTTGGCTATTGCTAGAAATATACCTGTGCTGCTTATGACAGCTTTTTTGATCCAGGGTCACACTTAATAAAAAAACACTGAAATTTAAACATATTATGAGGAATGTAAATATCATTTTGCATGGTTAATGTATTTATTTAAAAATGAATGTCTTCCATGCAAAGTGCAAGATTTCCAAACGAGGAACTGGTTAGGATGACATCATCTTATAATGCATTTTTAATTGACCTGCATGAACTATCAGCAGTTTGTGGTTCAGATTTGACGGCTTTGATGATAACCGTGTGTTGTGTCTCCAGCGCTGTGTGGAGCGCTTGAAGAACAGCCGCTCCAGGTTACTGGAGAAGTTCAGACAGATGGGAGAGGATTCAGGAGGATCGAAGCCCTCGCTGCTCGTGCAGGAGGTGATGGAGGAGGAATGGAGTGCCTTGCAGTCGTCCAATCAGAGTCTCCCGTCGCTCTGGACCGTAAACGGCATCAGAGATGTGTGCATTTTTATTATTTTTAGATTTATTTTTTACAAACCACCTTCTATCTATACGATAAAAGCAGACTGTGATCTAGGGCTTTTAAATTCTAGTAAGAATGTAAAAGTATCAGAAAATCATCAATTTTTTATATTTATCCCTTTACGTTTTCTTTTCCACTGACACGTTTTACCGTTTCTTTCAGCTAGTATATCTTATATCTGGCATACAAATACTCCTACAAATTCCTTCTGGTCTCCTTAGTGTACTGTGTGCTTCTTTTAACATTTATATAATAAAAAAAAAAATGCATTTTGTATTTTATCATACAAAAAATAGCTACCAACAATGGCATACAAAAAAAAAAAAATGAAATAAAGTCGTGTAAAAATAAATTGAACGATATGTACGATCACTAAATAAATGCATATATGCGCGCGTGTGTGTGTGTGTGAGGTATTTCTGTGATATTTATTCTTTATAGAGTTAATGTAAGTCCATACCAACCATTTGTAAATTGAATCATTCACTGAAATGTGTTCCTCTGAATGTTCAAGCTGTCAAAATGCCTCTGTTCATGTTGAAATCTGAGTTTGAGCGTGTGCAATGGTCAGTGAATGAAGTACTGTGATTAGTGCATGGATTATTTGTGTGTTTTGGCTCCTCAGGTGTACACCGCACAGCAGGAATATGATGAACTTGCAGCGTTTGAGGAGATTCAGCAGGAGCTCATAGCACAAGGTTACATCAGCATGCACAGTTTATTTTTCCCTCGTTATATCCAGCGGCGTGAGTAAATGTGAGCAGACGTACAAGCTGCCAGGAAATGTGCTGGTGAAAGTGTAAGGGTTGTATTAATTGCTAATGTTTCACGCTTGACGCTTAATATCAGTTTGTTTCTCTCCTACTCCAGAGCTCTTGATTCTGGAGGAATATAATAACAGCATGCGTTACGAGGAGCGGTATATAAACTCAGTGTTGGAGGGAATGGAGGCGTCTGGACGGATCATATGTCCCGTGTGTCACGCGTAAGTGTTTGAACACCACCTAAACACTTCTTTATTAATAACGTTTCTTTCTAATGTTTTTCTCTGTATCTGCAGGAATAATCTGACAGTCAACAGTCACTTCACATCATGTCCATGTGGTCTTTACGTCAACACGATTGTAAGTGTTTGCGCTGCACCTTCCTCTGTAATATGAACTCTTATAATAAAACCATTATTTGATTGGTATGGGTGGAGTAGAATATAGTATTATATAATATAGTATTTCTTATTATTACACGGCTCTCTGGAATTCTTGATTCTGATTGGTCATTTGAGACATTTGCAGGTTCGTTCTTTTCGAATAATAACCGCTCCAAAGTAATAACGCATAGCCGGTACTACTTGAATGTTTCAAATCCCTCCGCGCCAACAAAGATTACCGTTTGGCGCCATCTTGTGACAAACACTGGACAACATAAGGTGCAATTTAATACTTGTAAATAACTAAAATGCATCCGTTATTATATATTCATATGTAGATGTTATGGATTGTCTTACTAACGTTTGAATGTTAGTCACGTGGTACTATATCTTTTCGCGGAAGGATAAAATGTTAATTTAAAACAAACATGCCAATGAAATGTTTTAAATTCATATTCATGTCCAGTTTTTTTTCCTTATGTGGCAAGTAGCTGTGTAATAAGCGGGATGATGTGCAGGCAGCCGGTAGTTATCGCAAAATAAGCCCCTATCCTGATCACACTGTCGGGGCTTATTTCTGTGATAACTACCAGCTGCCTGCACATTATCCCTTACGTATAATATTTTGAATTTGTTTATATTTCTATATTTCACTAGAGAGTCACTGAGGTTAAAGGTCATTGATATGTACCTAGTAGGGCCCTATGAAATCAGTTTTATGTTTTATGCTTTTGTCTTTCTGGATTACCTTTTTCACCCTACCGTTTGCCTTCCCTAATTAAAAGATAATAAATAAAAATGCTTTTTATTGCCCTAAGAAATCTAAAAAGTGTTTTTTGCCCTAATTTCCATGTTTAAATTTTTCTGGATTTTATTTTAATAACATTTAAATAAAAAAATCATGTGTAATCAGTTGAATTGAATATATATATATATTATTATTAGTGTGTGTACAAATACTAAAGTACAAAAAAAATAGTTTTACGGCTTGATAATCATTCTGGATTTATAAAACAGACGTATTTTCAAAAACTGTGGTAATCAAACGAAGGCGTAAAACATTGACTTATTTCATCTTTTAAAACGTACTTAAAACCCTTTTTTATTTTAGCAGTTAAACTGAATGAAAATGGGAATTGTTGCTTTGGCAACTAGATGAAGAAAAAAAACTTAATCTGTGCATTTTTTTTTTTTTTATGTAACCATTCTGACTAAAGCAGTGTAATGTGAGCATCTTCTCTCATGTCCTCACAGGGTAGGAACGTTACAGTGGATGTTCTACAGAATCTACTCGAGCAGCGCATGACGGAGCACGTGGAGGACTGTCTCCACAACCCCACCTTCTCTATGGCCTTCAACACTGACGGATCACCAAACCTCATGATCAGCTGCAAGGTACTCGTATGCTTGACATTCACGTCACATGGGTTTATGGATCTTGATGACTCTATAAATGAACTTGGAAGCGGTTGTGTGTGTTGTTGTTTGCAGGTGTGTGACTATCTGTCTGTCGTCCTGTGAGCCGTTCATCCACACCGCAGAGAGCCTGATGGATGTTTTAAATGTTGTGAATATTATTTCTGTGAAATAAAGAATTATTTTTAACCGTTGTTCGAGTCATGATGTATTAAGTACAGAACTCTTTGTCTGATTGTGGGTCTTTTTGGTTTGTTTTAAATGAGCAGTCACTTATTTATCCTTGAGCTTCTCTCACAAATCTGGTCAAGAACATACTCTGGTCATTTTCAGCAAAATCATGATTTTTGTATAGTAGCAAGAAGTCACTTTTATTTTTCATTTACGTTTGTCTCATGGTGGTATTGTGCTTTACAGATGTTGTATTTTGATTTTATGCTGAAGAAAAGAAATATATATTGCAGTAATCTTCACTGACTATCTAGCACCTTTGTATTCATCTAACATTTTGTACTTTAATTTTTGCTTTAGTGACAGCAGGAATGCTGGATGTTTGTGTTATACAATGCGAAAAAAGTCAATTGTTCCCTTGTTAAATAAGAAGCTTATTCGGGTTGGTTTAGGCGAGTTAAAGTTTAATGTTTTTAATGGATCAGTCTACAATCAGGGATGCAAACGGCGCGCCATTCAGATAAAAACGAGCTGAGAGTGAGTAAATGATGGATGTAGTGTAGAAGTATATAGTGTTTCACCTTTTAATACT
>JAUMHQ010000053.1:26588263-26598403 GCA_032361165.1 Enteromius paludinosus
CTAAGCTACATACCTTCTATGTACATATCAGAGAACAGTTTAAAATATTCTCTCAATGCATTCTATGGCACCTTTAACAAAGAATGAAAATTCTGCTAAGTTACATATAGGTCAAATTATATGTATATAGAAATGTTGAATTAAAATATGTATTTTATTTTATATATATACACATATATTTGAATATATATTTTGTGTTTTTCAATTAATTTACCAGTAGAAAATTCTTGACTTTAAGCCTCCAAAATTAAATGTGGATTGTGGGAAAAAAGGAGTGTATTTCATAATGTGTGGAATCTCGTGGGACTCTAGACTCCCACACATTCACAAATGATGATTCAGCAACCTGAATGGATTCATAATCTTAGGAGTGTCACAGTAATTCATCAAACTAAACAAAACTAGCCTAACCTGTGTGAAAGTAGGTTTTTTATAAAAAGGAAATTATATTTTTATGAACATTTAAGACCATATAAAGACTGCATCTTTAATTGGCTGAGAAGACGTTGGATGTTTTTACTGCCAACCGCACGGTATATATGACGGTAAACTCTGAAAGCATGTAAAGCTCTGAAAGTGTAAATCTTTGAGTCATTCTTTATATCCCATATCCAGCTGATGAATTCTGAAAAGCTACATTTATGATTTTTTTATCTCATATCTTCAACTCTCATAATTATGTCATAAGTAGATTCTTTACATTTACAAAGTCCACAAAAGAGCAATGATACGCAAGTACTGTACAAGTCTCAGTTAGCTTAACACAGTACAGGCAGCAATGTTTAATAAATAAAACATATAGAATAGAGCCAGCTAGTGTTTTATTGTTGTCAACAAGCATGAATAGAGTCCAAGTGTGTTTTAAAATGAATAGAAATAGTGAATATTGCTGGACTCAGCTGCTCAGGTCATTCCACCTGGAGGTAATATTTCATTTAAAAGCCTGTGAAAGTAATTTTGAGCCTCTTTTTTTCTTTATACATAATTGCGACTTTTATCTAATCATTTTGACTTTTTAAATCATAATTAGAACTTTCTCTGTCATAATTGACTTATTATCTGTTATTATGTCTGTGGACTTCAATAACCGTCTGGTTGGATTCAGCTCTTCAGTCAGCATCAGAAGACTGCAGAGAACGGCTGGGACTGCTGAAAGGAGGATTGGTGCTCCCTACCCATGCTCCAAGAACTGTACACCGTTCCAGAGTGAGGAAAAGCACTCTGGATCCCTCACATCCAAGCCAACTCTTTCAAACTTCTGTCATCTGGTCGGCGCCACAAAGCACTGAAACCAGGACAGGCAGAAACGAGAACAGTTAAATGTTCTCCCTCTGTGCAATAAAAGTATGCGCAATAACCTCATATTTAATTATCACCCTAAATCCTAGAACATTCCCACAACTTATTTATTATTCTATTTGATTTTATCGATAGCACACCTGTACATACACTTTATTCTTCTTTTTTGTATACACACCTATACAGTTTATAATTTTTTGTGGCTTAAACACTTATAATATTTTTATTTCCATTCATTGGGAACACTGCACATTTTATTTTACATCAAAACATGAAGAAAAAAGATCAATATTTTAACCACTTTACAGAAAAAAATGATATTGGGCTGTTCAAAAAAATAGCAGTGTCTGCCTTTTTCAATGCAAACTCATACATTTACTTATAAACTAAAAAAAAAACGTTAAGATTTAGCTTTCCTGTGAATCACTAAACCAATATTTAGTGGAATAACCACTGTTTTTGAGAACCGCTTCACATCTGTGCTGCATGAAGTCAACCATCTTCTGGCACCTGTACACAGGTATTCCAGCCACGGATCATTTGACAATTCCTCTGTATTTCTTAATTTTGCCTCAGAAACAGCATTGTTGATGTCACCCCACAAGTTTTCTATTGGGTTAAGGTCCGGGGATTGGGTTGGCCACTCCATAACCTTAATTTTGTTGGTCTGGAACCAAGATGCTGCTCGCTTACTGGTGTGTTTGGGGTCATTGTCTTGTTGAAACACCCATTTCAAGGGCATTTCCTCTTCAGCATAAGGCAGCATGACCCCTTCACGTATTTAGTTATAAGCAAATTGATCCATGATCCCTGGTATGCGTCAAATAGGCCCGACACCATAGTAAGAGAAACAGCCCCATATCATGATGCTTGCACCAGCATGCTTCACGGTCTTCAGAGTGTGTTCAGTGTTTGGAGGCCGCAGACAGTTTGCCAGTCAACCCCCAAACACTGAATTAAAGTCACAGTACACTCTAAAGACCATGAAGAAAGCATACTTGGCAATAAAGCAGTGTGATATGCCAGTATCACAGTTATGACTTTATCTCAAAATTACAACTAAATATCTCATAATTTATTAATTTATTTATTAATTTTCATCCCATCATGGCTCAATGTCATAATTTTGACTTTAATCACAGAATTGACTTATTTTATTTCTACATAAATTAGCTATTATATCTATATAATCTTTTCCTTTTATGTCATACTTTGTATCCCAATATTTAAGCTTTTATCTCATCATAATGAGTGTGGCACAGTTCTACGTTTTTGTAATAATTATGTAATGACTGTTTGTAATAATTGTTTATCTTGTTTTACTTTCATTCACTCATGATTTCTACTTTTATCTCATCATTATGATATAGTGTTATAATTTTTTTTATCTCATCATGACTCAGTGTGTCATAATTTTGTTTGTTTGTTTTTTCATGTCATGATTAGGACTTTTTCTGCATATTTTTTACGTTTATGTTTTTGAATTCTATCTAGAACTTCTACATTTTGTCTCATAATCATACCTTGGTGTCTTATAATGTCAACTTTTTCATATAGGCCAAGTTTTCACAACATTTTATCTCAATTATAGCGTCTGCTAAATGACTAAATGTAATTATGTTTTCCTAATTACCAAAAGGCAGTTTTCTCTTTGTGTGAGGAAAGGGCTTTCATCAGTCAGGGTTTGGCTACTGTTCATCAGATGATGCAACAACAAACCTTCTCTGACCAATGAGTCACTGACCATACGTGCAAGCTCCCATGCTTACTATGAAAGAAGAACACTTCCCACGTTCGTTAAAGCACAAACATTTATCTGATATGTTAATCATTTAAGACATTAATATTTTGCCAATAAATTAGATACAGTGAGAACTAAATACCTTACCCGTATTTAGAGGTCGATTGTGAGATGTTTCGGTCCATTTATTGCAGTTGTCAGCTCCATTATCGCATTGATCCGTGCTGTCTGCTGAGACAGACAGAAGCAGGAGCGCCGCTAGAGCACACACACCTGATCTCAGGTGCATCACTGAGTTCATCTCTCTCCTATTCAAGAAAAGATACGTGCGCTTTGAAATACAGCTAGAATGAAGTCTGAAAGGTCTAAAGCAGCGTATTTGGTTTTACTATGTATCACCGTATGACTGAAGCGATCACACGGATCTGAGTGTAGCTAATAGCGTTTATCCTGAGACATTAAGCATATTTTCCTCTAGGCGGCGCTCAGAGGCTCAAAAGCCAATTATCCTATTCGTTCGTTCGTATATATGTAGGCGTTTAATGTTTTATTCACTGTAATCGTTTAAACCTAATAATTTAAACGAGCATTATCTGATATAGACTTGCAATCTGTACCTAATTATTTCTCTAAATGTATTTAAAGCTAATTTTTATCTAGTAATCAGAATCGATTGTGATCGGTCCGTTCAGATTAGCGTTGAGAATAGTAACATATACCACGTGACCCCGTCGTTTATACTTGTGTTTCTGCAGCTGTCCAGACAATAATGTATACTCGAATAATTTAATTGAAGTAATTATAAAACCATTTAATCGAATATATACAGTTTGTAATTAAAATCTGAAACGTTTTTATTCATACCATCGGAGTTCACCAATCAGAGAAGACGCCTGGTCTAGAAAGCCACGCCCACGATTGTCCCCAACTCACTTCCTTGTTGGTCCCGCCTCAGACTAAACCAAAATATAAGAGGAAATATACTTGGTACATGAAATGTTATGATGCATAGACATATCAGCTTTACACACTAAGCTTAATAATTGTTTGCGTTATTAAATTTGATATCATTACTGTTAAAGCCTAACTATATAAATGTTTTGTAAAGTTATTTTTAAATCAACCCCCCCGCCTCTTCCGAACACGTGGTATATTCCAGTGATGGCTCATAGTCATATGATCTAGACAACATAAATACTGCAACAGTAACATTCCTGTGAATTGGACTGTCTGAAATTATTATTTTTTACATCTCGATACCGATTACAGCAATGGCGACATTGGTTGGAGGTCCATCCCAGGTGAAGCAAGCCACACCCGAGGTGCAGAAGATCTGCGATGAGGTGAGACTGAGCTTTAGCTTTTGTTTTTATGGTGGAAGTCAATTGATTTGGGAATTCACGTGGTGTTTATTTATTGATTATTATAAGCTATTAATTAGTATGCTGTGTGTTGCTAAAATAATCAAATGATGAATAAAAATGATTAATGCAGGATCACTTCTCTCAGCTTCCTAGATGATTTTAGGTATGTTAAATATACAACAATTGTATGCACCAGAGATTGCAAGGAATAAATGGTATTTATGCAAGCTCATAATGTAAATAAAATAAAAATAAAAATAAACAAATGCGCTCATGATGTTGAGTAAGTCTCTGGGTGTGTCAGAGTTGACAAATCGCATGTCTTTTGCAAAACAGGCTTTTTCAGTCTAGGTCAAAGGGGGAAAAACCAAGAAATTGTGGTTCATGAAAAAGAAGTATATTTTAAGACCACGTAAAGATATTATTTTAAATATGTTTGCATTAAATATGAAACGATGTGTGTTTTTTATTCAGGTCAAACCTCAAGCAGAAGCGAAAGCAGGGAAGCAGTTCACCGTTTTCGTTGCCAAATCTTTCACCACTCAGGTTGTGGCTGGAACTAACTACTTTATCAAGGTAAAGACCAGGAAATGAGACAAAAGATCACTCTAAAAAAAATGAGACTTTGTTAAAAATATATGCGCTACCCTCAGGCCAGGGTTTCTGGATGAGTTTGTTTCTTTATCTGATTTGCAGAAAGTAGCATTGCATCATTTGCTCACCAATTGATCCTCTGCAGTGCCGTCTAAACAGCTGATAAAAACATCACAATAATGCACGAGCTGCATGTTTACAAGAAACAAATCCATCATGAATGCATTTTCACTTAACACTGTTGCTTTTAGGCAAAATACAGTCGGTAATGCATAATAATGTGGAAGAACTTTTTGCAAAATAATGCATCTTTTGTCTTTACAAGGCATGAACTGACGGACCGGAGTGGTGTGGATCATTGTCATGTTTTTCTATGTATCAACTTATATGTGTTAACATTAAGTTAACAGTGTGTGAAAAAGGAGTAGGCCTATATATACATAATTTGTATGCTCCATATCTCCCTCTTCAGGTAAATGTAGGAGGCGATGAATTCGTTCATCTGAGGGTGCATAAGTCTCTTCCTCACAGTGGAGAAAAACTCCAGGTGCACAGCGTCCAGACATCGAAAACTCAACAGGATCTCATCGAATACTTTTAATACAGACAAACAGAAAATAGCATGCCATACTGTATACAAAATAGATATTTTTTCAATCATGCTGTTACAAAAGCTTTGTTCAGTTCTGCACCATCAAATGATCTCCCGTCCAGTGCCTACTCTATGTAGATGAGTCATTGTGAGTCAGTTTGTTTACGTTTACAAACATTTTATTGTGCTGAAACCCAAATAACTGCACATGAATATAAATTAGCATTCCAAATCTTTTTTATAGAACAAAATGGAACTTCTGAAATAAAGGGAAATAAACTTTATATTTCAAATGTCAAGTCTCTTTCAAAGTATCTTTCTATGTTTGTCTGGGATCATGTCATCATTTATTCCAAGCAACGTGTGCTTTGGATCACAGCCAATATTTTGCTCAACCATAACCGAGAACTTTGAATCTCCCTACAAAACCAGAAACAGTGAATAGCTTCCTCTGTTTTACGTTTCAGGCACACTGGTGAGCAGTCATTTTTAAATTTGTGCCTCCACGAAGTAGAGATGTGAGCACTGCGCAAATGTTTAGTTGCATTGCTCTTACTTTGATACGCTTAGGGTCCCTGCACTCTTTCATGCTTCCTCTCATTGATCATCTGTGATTTGTATATCAAGTGCCCGTTCCCATTTCCTTTTTAAAAAAGTCTGTGTTTGAAGAACCACAGTCCTTGAGAACCTTGTACAAATAACTTGTAGAGCTCTCCGTTCGTGAAAAAAAGCTGTCTCTCCACAGCTGGAATGTCCTGGTTAGTGTCCTTTTACACAAAGTCTCTTAATTGAAAATAATGAAAAAAGTCCTGTCGTGGAATACTGTACTTGATGAGTGGTGAGAACTTTATTTGCCCAAACTTTGCAAACAATATTTGCATCCACAATCCAGATTGACACAGTCAGATGAATCCTTAGCCTTTTAGTTTGAATGGGCAGAAAGAAAGAAAGACTTTCATACCAAACTTTGCTTTTTTTCTTATTATTACAGTTAAGAAAATATTAATTTCTCAGCAATTTTTTACAATCAACATCAGCTCACGCCAGTGTTATTTTTAATTGTAGTATCGGTAAGATATTATAATAGTTTTTAATACAAACATTTTTTTAATATCTAAGTTTAGTTAAGTTTTTTATTGTTTATTTTATTATTTTTTTTACTTTTTGTATTAAAATGGCTAAAACTGAAAAACATAGTTATAATTGTGTGTGTGTGTGTGTATATATATATATTAGTTATGTTTATTTTACTGCATTATGGCTTTAGTTATTCTAAATTCTAATTCTATTATTTTAGATTTAGTTTTGGATAAAATAAATTCATTAATTTGTTTGTAAAAGGTTTTTAGTTTTCTTGTTTGTTTGTTTTTTTTGGTCACATAATTTTTATAGTATTTTATGAAACTTCATTGTAAATAATATTAAACAATAAAAAACAATTAAAAGTGTAAGTTTGACTAGTATTGAACTGAATATGTATGACAAACATGAATCTTGTGATGTTTTCCTGCTTACAGTAGACAGAGCATCCAAACAGAGACAAAGGAAAAATGACAGTGTCTCGTGATGATCAGATGAGTATGAGCAGTGAGGATGAATGTCATTCTGCAACTGACAAAATCTCAGAAACTAGAAACTCGTTTGGATTTAATAAAGTTTGGGTGAGCTATAGAAACCATAAATCACTTATTATGCATAAAAGAGACAGGAACACTATCACGGGAGGTGCCTTGTGTGTGAATGAAGCATGAATCATCACACAAGAAGCATACTGCGCTGTACTTAGTCACACACCACACTAACCACATCTACATCTCTGGCCTGTTTTACCAGCGTTATGTTGGGAAAAACACAATCACACATTCATACTATAGTTTTTTTTAAATGTTGAATTAAAGTTTACTTTATGTTTAGATTTTTAGGTATATTATTATTTCAAGTTCTACTGTTTTTTTGTTTATTATTTTTGAATTAATTTAATTGTATGAAATTCAATAAGTCATATATATATATATTTTATTTATTTATTTATTTATTTATTTTACTTTTTTTTTCAGTTAATGTTCAATTTATTTTAAGAAAAATAATTTTTGTTCGCACATTAGAATAGGGAACACATATTCACTTTTAAGTACGTCTTTTCCCTCAATGAATTCCTAATTTGCTGCCTACTAATAGTTAGTTAGGTGGTTGTTAACTTTAAGTATTAGATAAGATTAGGGATGTAGAATAAAGCATTAATATGCACAATAAAATTCTGACTAATTAAGAGACCCTAAAATAAAGTTACTAAATGTATTAATGATTTTAATGTTATTTTAGTTACTGAATTTTACAAAGTTTTTAATTGTTTTACTTGTTTTTAATCATTTAATAAAGCCAAAAGTATTTTTTTATTTATGTTACATATAAGCAGCTAAAATTTAAACCGATATTTAGATATTGGAAAAGATGTTCATATTTGTTAAAGAATAATAATAATCCATGATCCTTCCACGTCCCTTGAAGTATTAACTAAATTATATATATGTACGTTTCAGCTTAAGAGAAAATCTTTGCATAAATTTATTTGCATTGCCGCTGTTTTATAGTTGTTTAACAGTAACAGCATACACTGTAAGTAAATCCTGTAGAAATAATACAGTATTACAGGCAGCTGGATTTGTTTAAAGATAAATGAACATTAAACATTAAAAAGTCTTTATCTTTAAAGGAAAATATATGAAATTGCAGCCTCATGCAAAGCATTTCTGGGGACCAGTATCAGACAAAAACAGAAAAGGGTTGATTCCCAGATTGCTTTGCATGAGGCAGTTTGCCAATACATTTGATAATATATATATATAATATATATATACATACATTTACAGTAAGTTACTGACATCGAGCTTCACTATTACAGCAAATCTTTTGACAGTGTACCCGATGGTAAAGAGCTGCAGCTAGAATCCATTAAATGCTTATTAAGCATAACAAAAAGGAACAATATCACGAGAGCTGCCATGTGGCATGTCTAAAGGAAACCTGATTAATCACACTTGATATATGAACTGTGTGTGTGTACCTGTAAAGGATAACTAAAACAAAATGTCTTCATTTAATTTTGTTTTTATAGTGTAACATTTATTTAAAAATGCAACAACAACAATAATAATAAGCAATAATATAATGTAATTTATTTCTTGTAAATATCATTTTAACATAAATAAACTGTTCCTCAAATTAACTCATGATCTTGGAAATGACATCATTTTGGAGGGTAAACACCTTTTAGCAGTTTGTTTTGTTGAACACTGTTAAACACCCATTCTTTTTGATCCGTTACAGAAACAGGTATGATCATATGACAATTAAATTAATGAAATGCATTAAAAATGCAAGCTGTTGCCCTCATATAAGCAAATACACAGCATTCGTTTTTAACCATTCTGTCTTTTTGTACAGTGTAAATATCCAGGTGAATGAATGAAGTCCGGCAGCATATTTGTTAAAATGTCTGCAATAACATTTTATACCAAAAAAATAATAAAAACATTTAGAGTTACAAAGGGTTCAAAAAGTCCTAAAGAGCAGGGATGACCCCTACAGGAGAACTGAGCACATAACTCCACTTTCACAATGGTGTGCCCATATCATTTAATAGACTTGACTTCAGTCTATTCTCAGTCTTGATACAAAGAATGTGTTGCTCACAAGCTTTACTCTATGATTCATCTTCACATTTGCAGAAACAAGCCCACTGTCGCTTTTAATCAGGAGTTGCATATAACAACATTTTATTATTTAATAACCTAAATGATTCACAAATATATTTCTATTTTTTATACATATAAATATATAAATTATGACATGTTCTCAAGAAATTTGTAAGTAAATATAAAAATGATCTGTTGTAATGTTTTTTTGTTGTTGTTGTTCTTGATTTTAATATCAGGGACACATCTGGTGAGTGATTTCTTCTCTGTAGATGGTCTGTGATCACGGTACCATTGTAAAAGTCCCGGGGCTGTGGGAAGTAAGTTCTGTGACTTTTATTGTGCGTCTGGACTGTGATATATGTACAAGCAGGCAATCAGACGCCAGTCTCATGTTAACTTCCTGCTAAAGCTTTTGTCTGGCCTTTCCCTTTTGTGATCTGGAGGCAACAGACTAGTTTATTGCACTTGAGTCTTGTTAGTGTTGGCTAGAAACAGATCAGCAGAGGGCCCCATGCACCACAACTAAAATGTAATACTACTATTCTAAAGTTTAATAATATATTTAGAGAAAAGCCAAATAACGTTGCAGAATTGTTAGATTAATGTCATAATATTTTGATAATAAAGCCAGAATTATGAGAATAAATCAGAGCAGTATAAGAGTAATGTCTTACTGTATGTGAGAGTAAAGTTTAAAGTTTAAAGAAGTAATTTGATAATAAAGTAAAAAACTACAGTAAGATTGCATTAGTCTTACAAAAAAAATTATGAAATTTTCATCTCCATAAAGCTTTTCAGCAGATGGAAGCATGAAGTGCTCCAAAATCTCCTGATAGCTAGCTGCATTGACCC
>JAUMHQ010000053.1:26603914-26614175 GCA_032361165.1 Enteromius paludinosus
TTTCTTGCCCTAAAATACATTTAGAAGTTTGATATGAGGGTTGAAACAATATATTTTCACTTTTTTTAGTATATATATATATGATATGAAATGTATATATATTTAAAAAAAAATATATATATATATATATATTTTAAATTTTTTCATATTTTTAAATTAATAAAAGCATTTAAATACATTACGAAATGTATTTATTTTAAACCATAAAAATTTAAAATATGAAAAATGACAAAATAAAAAAACTAATAGATATTAAAAATAACTTTTTAAAAATGACAAAAAAAAACTCTTAAATTCTTTAAGTAAACTTAAATACCGAAATAAAGTAAAATACATCGTCTAGTTTAAGTTTGATGTACTAAAAAACAACTGCAGATATTTCTATAGACATACGCAATAATGACAAAATCACTAATACTTTTAAAATCCAAAAACTAGTATCTGTAACATCTCAATGATACCAAAATAAAACACAAATTACTCTGTAAATACACAGCTTTTAAAGACATTATTTTAGAGAAATCCTTTTCTAAATAAACAGCAATGAACTAAATCACTTTGGATAAAAGCAACACTTGGTTAACACTTTACAGTCATGTCTTAACATGAACTAAAAATGAACTACTCTAATACAGCATTTATTAATCTTTGTTAACCTTAATTAAATCCATTATTAGTAAAAGTCTAGTACTTAATGTTAACATTAATTAATGCACTGTGAACAAACAATGAACAACTGCATTTAAATTAACTAACATCAATGATGATACTGTAAATACAGTAACAAATGTATTGCTTCTGGTTAGTTCATAATAGTTATTACATTAATGAACCTACTGAACCAACATCTGTAACAAAAAACAGACGCAAGAAGACCTCGAAAAAGTTGTGCACTTAACTTCATTTCCATAATAAAGCCCAGAGGATGCAGGAAAATACTTTGCCTTTTATTTCCTTTTTAATCATTTTTTAAACAAATGTGAAGATACATCCATGACAACACAAAGTTCTGAAGTCCTCTTTCCGAAGTGTTTACATCTACACTCTCTCTTTACAGATCTGTGTACAAAACAATAAGTTATAGTCCCATAGATTCCTACTTACATTTAACTATACAACAAAGTTTAAACGGTGACCAAATAAATATCTGCAGTATAAAAATGATCACAGGGAGAGATAGAGAGAGAGAGAGAGAGAGAAAGAGAGGAAGGCCCGGGAGCGTCGGGGGGCGGCGAGGGGGAGTGATCCCTTTCCGACCGATGGCATCGTTTTTGCTAATCATTGCTAATGGTGCTGTTCGGACACAAAGAGAGAGAGGCTGTTTCAGTGCTTCGAGGTCGAGTTCCTCTGGAAACCTCTGGCCAATCACATGCAAAGCAGGATATGACGTCATCCATCACAGGTTAGTGGAATTGTGACCCGAATAAGCGTTATTTGATTCGATTTACGGTACGCACAAACACAAAACAGCGCATTTCCGACATGTTGATTCTAGCTTTTTGTCACGTTTTGGTAACGAGTAAAAGATGCCAGCCTGGTACACGCTTTCAGTGACTCTTAAGACAATTAGTGGGCATTAGTGTGCATTTGCATTGACCGTATGTGAACAGTACCATCACTATGAAGTCACCAAGACGGGAGAGTCACCTGGTGAAAAGGTTATTGGCAACGGCAAACATATCTGATGCATTGCTTTGAGTACAAACCAGAAAAATCATACATACACACACACAAACAGGTCATAATCTCCTCTTAGTTGTCAACTCATACTGCATGTTGTGGATACTGACGAGAGATAGAATTGGCCTGATAACTTGTCAATAAGATTATCAAACATGACATAATTGGCATACATGAAGTGTATGTTTAGAATTCATATGGTCAAAAAAAAAAAAAAAAAAGCTCATACAAGCTCAGGTCAAATTTCACCCCAAAACGAAGCAATTAAAATAATTATATTTTCAACCTATTAAAATGTTGCATTTTGATGCTTTTTGATTTGGTGTGTATTTAATGCAAAAGTAGTGACTTTTTAAATACAAATCATTGTGCAGCAATAAATATTTGTGTATTATTATATATTTTTTTAATACAAAAAAAAAAAGGGTGCAGAAAATAATTTTTCACACAGATTTTGCTTGTAAATTGCACACATATTTGCCAAAAATTACAACCGTATCAAGATGGAAATACAGTGGAATAATGTAAATAAAACATTGAAAGATGTTCTACTTCAGAGGTTCAGTGTGTTACTTCCTGTTTCTTATTAATTGTGAAATGAGTGGATTGTTGTGTGTGTGTGTGTGTAGAGGTGCTATTTTTAGTCTCAATAATTTCAATTGATTTTCAGATCAAAATGGAAAAATATTTAAAGTTTAAAATATTTACTGCAATGCAATGATTTGTATTTAAATATAAACATTATACAAGCATAAAAGTAGAAAAAAATGCTATTGTTTTTCTCTTCATTTTGGGGTTAGATTTGACCCGGACATGCTCTTTACATGAGATTTATCCATTTACTTCACATCTCTGTGGTCCCATACATCCAAGTGAAATGCATTCAAGTCAACTTACAACATGAGAAAACATTTACCTTTGCATGATTAAAATCCGTCCTATTAGCGCAGAATTCAAGCTAGAGGGGTTACCTGGTCTCACAGGCCCAAAATGCCAGAGATGCTTTATAAAACAACTTTGTTCACAAGCTGCATGGACTCAATCCAGCAAGTTAAAAAATCTAAACGAAATTAGTTCTGAATAAATCTCTCTAAAAAAAAAATGAATGGCTTTTTTCATCCATGGTGAACTACTTCCTTTCAAACATGCATCTGTTTTCCTCACCGTCATCAGATCAAATCATTTGCACTTTTTAAAGGTTTGAGAGACCAGATATTCCCTATAACCTCGTCCTGATCACACACACACACACACACGTTGCGAAATAAGGCAATGTGTCAATGGAAAACAGCCTTTCTGACGTGTTTCTGAAAATTAAAAACATGTTTTCGAACAGACAGACATGCTAGTAAAGTGCAAGACTGATATCAACCACACCGTCCTATATTCATAAAGCCTTTCAGAGAGGTCACGTTGGCTACTCGGCTTGAACGCAACCCTCTGAAACGCTTCAGGAATACGCACCTGATCCCAGAGGCTGGATGCACATCTATTAAGATGACTAAACCAAACTGAAATGCATCTACGGGGAAAGGAATAGTTTGGTCAAAATGAAAAATGTCATTATTTACTCACCCTCTAGTCATACGCTTGTATCATTGATATTCATTTCTAGAAGATTTTCAATACCAACATAAATTTGGGTCTGTAATACGGCCACAGAAGATCTGGAAAATAATCCACAAGGAATTATTTGAATAGTTATGTAATACAATATTAGAACGATAATGACATAATACAAAGAAAATGAGTCACCATTTGCGTTCCTTGGCAAAAGATCGTTTTAAACAACATGAGGGCGAGTAAATTATTTCCACATTTTAAATCTTAGAGTGAACTGTTCCTTTAAAGGGATATTTCACTCCTAAAAAAACAATTTCTGTCATCATTTACAACGTTTGAAGTGTGTATGACTTGTGATATATGTTTTGAAGAACAGTTTCCAATCCTATTGACTTCCACTGTACCAACAAAAGATTGGAAGTCAACGGAAACCGAAAAAGTACAGCTACCCAAATTCTTCGCAACACCTTTCTTTGACTTTTGAAATGACGACAATGGACGTCAAAGGAAACTGAAAGTGTTCAGTTACCAACACCATTTAAAATGCCTTCATGCATGAATTTGCTTGGAACCACATAAAGAAAATGAATCCAATTTTTGCGTTCCTTTCTAATGGAATAGAAGTCAAATACGTTTGAATGGCAGCTTCCTTCAGCAGAACAAAGAAATGCAAACAGGTATGAAAACGGAATAAATGATGACAGAAATTTCGCTTTCAGCCGGCCTGTTCCTTTAAGACCAAAGACCATGTGATCACAAACAAGCACTTCCAGCCTATGTCGCTACAAACATTTCTCTTGCATACAAACACAACACACACACAGCTATGCATGAGGGGTCTGGTCGAGAAGCCCGATACAGAGGTTGCCAACACGAGGGATGGTGATTTCCAATCACTCGCTGTTTAGTGTGTTTACGGAAGTGAGCGGAGAAAGAGGAGGAGGAGCTCATTCGGCCGGCACCATGTCTTTGTGGTGCCTCATAATGTGCTGGTTTTTCTCCGAAGGTCTCCGGAAGCCCTTCGAACAGTACTGACAGCGATGCGGATAGTCCTTCGTGTGGATGGAAATAACGTGTCTTTTGAAGCCAGACGCATCTCCCGTGCTGTAGTCGCAATACTGACACTGATACACCCTCCGTTCCCGCGGACCCTTTGAGCTGCCTCCAGATTTCTTTACAGCGGGCGCTGCTAATTGCGCCGCACCTATAGTCCTCTTGGGGGCGGGCTTTTCAGTGGGTGGGGCTTGAGGCGGCGAAGCCTGCGCGGGCGGAGTCGGCGACTGCGCCTCCGGTTGCTGCTGCTGTTCTTTAGTGTGAACGGATAAGATATGGCGACTGAGAACGAATGGGTCCGCGATCTTGAAGTTGCAGTGGCGGCACTGGTGCAGTTTCTTGGCTTTATGCGACGCCGAGTGCTTCTTAAGCTCGGACGGCCGGTGGAAGCCTTTCCCGCAGACGGCGCATTTATGCGGGTAGTCTTTCGTGTGCACGGAAATGACATGGCGCTTCAGGTCGCTGGAGTTGGAGCTGCGGTGGTCGCAGTGGCTGCACTGGTGTCCCCGGGCGTCCTCGTGCGTCGCCGCGTGCTGCGTCAGCTCGTCTTCCTCGCCGAAGGTCTGCCCGCAGCGCTCGCAGCGGAACGGCAGCTCGCGGCTGTGCTTCGTCTTCACGTGCGTCTTCAGATTGGACGAGTCGGCCGATTTGTAATCGCAGTACATGCACGAGTACGGCTTCTCGCCGGTGTGCGTGCGCATGTGTTTCTTCAGCTCCGACGGGTGCCGGAAACCCTTGCCGCATTCCACGCAAATGTGCGGGAAGCTCTTGCTGTGCACGGCCAGCAGGTGGCGATTGAGCAGCCCTTGCTCGGCAGTCTCGTAATCGCAAAACTTGCATTTATGCGTCTTGGTGGCAGCGGCCGGAGAGAGCGGCGAGGCGATGGCCGTAGGCGACTTCTGCTCCTGGTGGTGGTGCTGGAGCCGGTGCGAGAAGAGCGCCGCCTGCTGGTGGAACTCTTTCCCGCAGGTCTCGCATTCGAACGGTGCTTTGTTGCTGAGCGCGTGCACCTCCATGTGGTTGTGCAGACTCGCTTTTTTGTTGGTGGTGAAGTCGCAGTCCGTGCACTGGTACTTTTTGCGACTTAACACGTCCTGGTGGTGGTTGCGAGTGTGGCGCTTGAGGAAGCCGCGGGATTTGAACTTCTTGCCGCACAGCATGCAGGGGTAGACGGTCAGGGGCTGTCCGTAAGGACCGATGATAATCGCTGGAGAGGAACAAGGAGACAGAAAAGGAGAGCAGGAAGATAAAAGAGAATCAGTTTGGAATATAATGCAATATGCAAGTAGGAATATTAAGTAAAACTATTAACTCTTTCCCAGCCAGCGCTTTAGAAAAAAAAAAAAAAAAAAAAGTTGAATGTAGGTAGGTAAAAACAAATAAACAAAGAAAAAATAAAACATTTTGAGCAAAAAGCTGAGAAAATCTTTTTTTTTACTACATCTCAAGCTTATTCAGCACAATGATCAAAGCATACATGCAGTAGATCACTTCAGTCAGCATCCTTAAAGCTTGCACAGTCCTTGTCCACTTCCTGGATAGACAATCCACTACGCAGTTAAGGTTTATTTTTTTCCGAACCGAAAATGTATTAATAAGCTAGTGAGAGGTGAGCGCGCCCATACCTGTTTGGACCTGTCTGGGTTCAGCTCGTCTCTTGTTCTTGCCGTGTTGCCGGTTGAGTTTGTCCAGTGCATCCGACTCGTCAATGTGCAGTAATGCGCTCGCCGCTCCGTTCCGGTTCTCACAGCCCTCATCCGCACCTGCTTACGAGCAGATTCAAATAATTTAGCATTAGAAGTAACATCCGAATCCATGCCAAAACCCCAACTTTATTGTCATTCAAAATACTCATATGTGACCCTGGAGTCATTTGTAGAACGGCCAACAATTAGCCAACAATACATTGTAGGAGTCAAAATTTTCCTTTTATGCCAAAAATCATTAGGATAACTAAGTAAAAATCATGTTCCATGAAGATATTTTGTACATTTCCTACCATAAATATCAAAACTTTTTTATATATTTTTGATAAATACTGACAAATACAGTCTTTAGTTACGGTCAATAGTTATTATTCTCAATTTCCAAAAAGTGACCCTTGTGACTGGTTTTGTGGTCCAGGGTTACATATGAGTCATAAAAGCTACATTAAAACAATAATAAAACATCATTTCATCAAAATGACCCTGATTTCGAACCCATTTGAGATCAAAATCGAATCAAAAGCAAATTTGCGACAATACTCAGGCCAACATTTCATAACATCTATATGCAGGCTAGGGCTATTAAAAATGACTCGAATTTTGAAAATTCATTGAAATTCAAATTGTAGGTGTGCGTCAGGCAGCCTAACCGACACACACAAAATGCCACGATTTCAGCATCATTGCATTTTAAAAGGTTTGGTTAGCTTATCCATTAGATGCGTAGTTGCTTTTTTTGTTCATTCAGAATATTATGGAAACGAGCGCATCAGTGTGGAGAAGATGTTTACAGCAAAACTGAAACTATGCAGCTACTATTTCACACAGGACATCTATCACTGTTGCACTGGCGTCTTGCACAAGAGAGACGAGTGATTAAAAAGTCATGTAAAATTTTCAACTTCTCAGGACTGCATGTCAAGCTTTCAAATGAAAAAAGTAGCCTACTCTTTCGTTATTAAACTAAACATACATGCACAGTCAGTGCAGTTTTTTCTAATTGTTTAAGAAACTTAATTATATATGGATTATAAACATTATTTACTTGTGTTGTTTTATTACGCTTTGAAGAAACGTGCATAATATTTTGCTCAATGCGCCCTCTTGTGGCTTCAGGAGAGAAGCTGAAATGATGCCTTTTGATATCAATTATTTAATATTTGATTATAAATTGAATTTTGATCATATTTAAGTAGAAAATTCAAATGTAGTTTTTCAGTCATTTTGACAGCCCTAATGCATGCAGGGAGTTGTAACCAGACTCTTTTTAGGTTGCAGTTATGCTACATGATGTGGATTTGCAGGGTCAGTGAAATGCAGACTCCTGACCGTATGCAGCGGCCCACGCCACGGGCATGAAGTCCTTGCTGAGGGCAGTGCTGTCATACGGCCTGTCGTGAGTAACCGGCTCCTCTCCTCCAACCACCACCTCCATGTACACCTCATCCGAGAGCTTCGATCCTCCTGCGCACAAAACACCACACACTGCACATCAACAATGGATACACTAACAATAACAGCATCTGAAACTACATGACATTAATGATGACATCCAGACTAGCAGTAGTGTCTCTCATGCTGTTTCAATGCTTCAAATCACAGAGTTTCATCTTTGAAAGCACAGTATTGCATTTTGCAGCTTAAAAAAAAAAGAGGAGTACATTTGGGACAATAATAATGAATTTTTTTTTTTAAATGGAACCAAGAGGAATCGGGCATTAAGAAAGACGCCCTTCTCAATGTCAACATGTTTTGACATGTTCCCCTAAAGTTGCATAATTTGACATTTGTAGCACAAGAAAAGCACTCTGAGAGCAAAAACTAAATGTCTATTTAAGCTTTTGAAGCCAATGACAAGCAAACATGTTATAGAATGGGTATATCAGCGTGAATTACTTCATAGATCACATTAACACTATACCTTCACAACACAGAAGACATTTCTGATGGAATTTTAGAAAAACAAAACAAAACAAAACATTAAAATATTAAATCTATTAAATGGGTTAAAAAAATTACTTATTAAATAAAACATATTATATATGAAGTAATCATGTAATAAATATATATTAAATAATCGTGTTGTATTTGGATAATGCTTGCTAGACATTTTTTTATTTAGATTTATTTATATGTTTTAAGTTATGCTGTGTTTATTTATTATGTTTGTATTAAAACACACACATGTACAGTATATATACACATGCAAATGCATCTATATATTTATTTTCTTATATTTGATATTAAATCTAAATAAATACATGCATGTGTTTGTATTTATATATACTTAATAAATATACACAGTACATACAAATAAAACATGTAAAGAAAAGCTTTTATTTTGGATGTGATTAATTGTTTGACAGCACTATATGCGTATCTTCTGCACAGCTGTATATATATGGAGTCATTGCTGCACAAATGTGTCGATAAATCTTCTGTTCAGGATCCACACACATTATTATGTATCGTTAAGTTTTATTTGTGTAGAATGTATAGCTGTAAAAAAAGGTATTGTTTTAAAGCTAATTGTGATCCTGAAAACAGCTGTGCTGCTTCATATTTTCAAAGGGTTTGCAGAGTTTCTCACCATCGGTCTGTGTGTGATGAGCGTCTCCCACAGACATGTAGACCATCTTCTCTCTCAGCGGCCGGACCACAGGCTCAGCCAGAGCCACAGCCTCGTTCTCCCCGAGATCCACCGTCTCTCCTGCACAGACACACACACAGCGTTCAACTACACATCTTATTACTGGAACAAAACCTCATCTCATGCTATTCAAATGACAAACAGCACCAACAAAAAATATGCTGCTTTCTTTTAATTTTTTTTTTAGCTTGCCCTGGCAACATTTTCAGCCTGGAGTAAAAATGAAAAACGTTTAAGCCTGGCTGAACACAAGCAACAACCTCTAAATATGATAGACATTGGGATACAAATCTCCACAATCATGATGCATAATTGGATCAGAACTAAAGTTGTGGCAAGTCTCCAAAACAGCCACTGAACCTGCAGTTTGAGCTTCGATTTTTCAATTTGCAATAATTGAACTGAAGGTGAAGTGACATTGAACCAAGTGATTTTTCAAAATTACTAAAACTTAATCTGTAATATGTGAAAAATTTAAATAGAAAATTGGAATATTACTGTATTAAATAAATATTTAAAAAAGACCCAATTAAAAATGACAAAAGCTCATATAACTAAACTTAAATAGATTATTTTAAAAAAAAGATGAATAAGTTGCCTTGGAAACTAATTAAAATAAGTTTACAGTGGAGTACAAAAATTTCTAACACTAAAATATTTTTTTTTATTAAAATATTTAAAAAATATATTATAAAATATTATAACATTATTAGTTTTTGTAGTTTTGTATAATGTTATAATATACATACCTAAATACAAATAATAATAATAATAATATACAAAAACTAATAAGACTAAAGCATATATAACTAACTATAAACTAAGTTTTTTTTTTTTTATTACAAACTGAAGAAAAATAAACTTGGGAACAAAGTGAAATATATTTATTAATAATAATAATAATAATAATATATTTACATACTAAAATTACTAAAGCTGAACCTTAATAGAAATAAAAAAAAAATGCCAATAACTGTACAAAAAAAAGCTAATTAAAAATTCTCTGCCTCTAAATACTTTAATTGTATAGAAATAAAAGTAAAGTGGCACTGGCTCAGATCTCGTTCACTCACCAAGGTCATCTTCCCCAGAGTCAGCTTTAAAGATGTAAACTTTGATGACTTCCTGTCCGTCCTCGTCCTTCTCCACCTCCTGATCATCTATCGCTCCCTCGACTGTCACCTCCTCTCCATCTCCAGACACCATCTTACCTGCGTCATCCACTACAGGAGGAAGAGCAGACTGCATCATCAACACTTTGAACAGATTTTAAATACAAAAAAAAAACATGTTTTATTGCCTATTTTGGATAATTCAGTCCATTATTAAACTATTCAGACAGAAACAAATGAACGAATAATTAAATGAATAAACAAACAAACAGCCAATCATAATAGATAAACATTACAATAAATAAACATTGTGCTCGCAAATAAGTGAGAGAAAACATAAACTAGAATTATTTTTTTGAAAAATTAAAAACTGAATTAAAACAAACATTAGATGACAAACATAAAAACAAAACAAGGAAAGCAAGTCTGTCAGCGCGCAGTACATCTAATACCAACGCATTCCAAACGGTATATGAAGATCACGGACGACAGGTGAT
>JAUMHQ010000053.1:26631132-26641303 GCA_032361165.1 Enteromius paludinosus
TTAAAAATCTTCGTTTGTGTTCTGCTGAGGAAAAAAAGTCACCTACATCTTGGATGCCATGGGGGTAAGCAAATAAAAGTCTAATTTTCATTTTTGGGTGAACTATCCCTTTAATGCATTAATTATGCCTTGTAACACACTTTATATGTGTGGTTATCATAAAACAATACTCTTTTTTTATTGCTACACCTTTAGAAAGTACTAAATGAAGTACCTTTAAATATTATAATGCATTTTAACTGTCATTTACGACAAGATATAATGCATTGCATTGTACGTTATGAATACCTTTATAATGCATAATGCATTAAGGCTTTACCTTGTTTTAATTTGCCAATCAGCGTGTCACAGATGTTGAGCAAATGAGCTTTATGAATGGGAAAAACAGTACCGAAATGTTTATGGAATGCAGCTCTTTCCTGTAATCTCTGACTCTTTTCACTCTGATTTGTAATCATTTGACCTTCGCTGATGTTGTTGTGATGATTTGGCTCTTCTTCATCTAAATGTGTTGCTGGTGGTCTGATCCGGTCCAGCAAACGGCCAGCTCGGCCAAACAGACAGCGCAGGTACCCACGAGCACACACACACACTATCATTATCATCATCATTTCCCACGCTGCTCTCGCACAGCTGGCCATGTTCGGAACAACATACTCCATACTAAACAACCCATCATGGGACACGAATGAAACATGTTGTGGGATAATGCGTACTGTTTCATATACTAGATTTACAATAGTTGGTAGTATTCAGTGTGCACTGTGTAGTATGCTAGTATTCCGTTCCGAACATACAGTATTTATTGTGTTCGCTTGAGTATAGATTTCTGCTCTGTGTGGCTCAGATGCCTTCCTATACCACTTTTGCATATTTGCATTAGCAGACTGAATTTTTAGAGTTGTCACTATATGTGCAAAGAATAATCTGGGTCTAAAATAAGAACCAGTGAACAACTTTTATAGTATTGTGTGTATAGTGTTTAATAATATTATAATATGAACACTGTCAGTCTACAGCATAACCCACATGAGCAGGCAGGACACACTGACCCACATCTGAAAGCAGAAAAGCCTTGAAGTAAATTCTGCAGAATTTCATGAAGCATGTCAACACGTTAACCTCTGCCTCGTACAGTGCTGTTTGTTCAGGGCGGGACTTTGTCTGGCCGACCAACTTCATACAGGATAGGGCTGCACGGTTATGACAAAAAACATAACTGTCGATTATTTGGCTAAAATTGTCATTGCGGTAATTAATTATGATTGACACAGTTTACATTGAATGATGTTCATACCATTATTTCAAGCAATTGCATGTCATATTTGTATATGAAAATAAGCTAAACTTAAACTGGAAAACTTTTATTGCTTTCATACAGTATAAGGCTCAAATGTTAACTATTCATTGGATTGGTTTCTTCCTTAAATGATGAAATATGCATGGTATTATAATGTTAAACTAAAACCATAATAAAAACAATGAAAAAGGATTACCTGTAGAAAGAAAAAAGAACACCTCTTAAACACTCAGAATAGCATAAGTAGACTTTGAACGATTGTTGTTGTTTTTTTAACGATTACGTAATTGTGGTATCCGTAATTGTAATTGTGATTAGAAATTGGATTCATTGTGAAACTTGTCATTGCAATCCCCTAGAAGCCACAGAAATCATACATTTACGTGGTAAAATGGGAGAAATGCAGGTGCATTAGATGCAGTCATATTTAATATTTAGATCATATTTAATAAATGAACACAGCATTATTTTTGTATTATGTCCTAAGTATTAGTTTTCTGTATTTTCAGCTTTGACTTTAATTTTGGTTGTTGTGCTTTTGGAATTTTTTTATTATTTTATGCATTTTATTAGTTTAGGTTTTTTTATGTTTCATAATTACTTAGTTTATTATGAAACATTTAAAAATGTAGCTATACTTAGCTATACTTACTTAAAAAAAAAATATATATATATATATATATTTACTGGTGCAGATTAAAATGACGTATTATTATTATATCATAATTCACTTTTTGCATATTCTTCAGATTCCGCTCTGTATCAGATATATTTGATTCCACCTCAGGTCGTATACAGCAGACTATATCTGATTGCCAAGATAAAGACTGTTATCTCTGTCAGTCAAACGTTATGGGTTTATGGCCACTGATAAAGATTTGCCAAAGAGGTGCATTTATCAAATATGAAAATGTAACCTAGATGCTATAAAGCACATTAACAAACCTTTGCACTCTGCAGACGTTCACAAAGGTTTCAGAGAAACAGTTCGGTCAAAAATTTGCCGTTCTGACCCTCATATTAGTCCAGACAACTAAGAAACCGAATCAGAAATGTTGTTTGGATAAACACGTTCCTTTTACTTCCTTGAAGAAAAAAAACTTGCAGCCTCGGGGACGAGAAGGCGTCTTGTTTCTGAATCTAGGTCATCACTCACCTTTAATTGTGTAGTTTTGACAGTCGAACTAGTGATGCTTATTTCTAGATTCTGAAAGTAATTCTTTTTTTGTGACTCTCAGGGCGTCTATGGGACGGTGAAGCCCAAGGTTGACAGCACTGTACAGTTCGGACAGAGTAAGCACATACTCACTGACACACACACACACACACACACACAAGTGAAACATGCTTACTGGACCTTTTCAGTGAAATGTCATAAAGTGAATCTTTGCACTGTCATCTAGACAGTTATGCCTACTTGAAGAACCCGCCGTCTGAGTTTTACCCCAGAGCCGGAGTCATCGGATTTGCCGGGATACTAGGCCTTTTCCTTGGAAGAGGTAGTGAATTAAGTTTTAGTGATTACTTTTGCAGCCTGCATTTTATTTGAAGGGACCAAACACACTGCAAAGTATTTCCTGCTCAGTATTTTTGTCCATAAATGTCTTAACGACATTTACTCAAGATGCAGAGTGACTTAAGATATTAATTATTTAATATATATATATATACTGTATGCATTCACAAAAAGAAAATCATATATTCTTTAAATTAGTAATATATATATATATATATATATATATATATCATTATAAATGTCTTTACTGTCACATTTTATCCGTTTAATGTATCCTGTTGAAAATAAACATTTAAGCAGTAGTGCCATTTTTAGCATTTTTTTGTCATTTGAAGGCTCCAGGCTAAAGAAGCTGATCTACCCGACCGGTCTAATGGCTGTGTCTGCGTCCATGTATTATCCTAAAGAGGCTGTGACTGTGGCAAAGGTAGGAGAGTCTGTGTGTCGTGTATGTTATTGGCTTAAGGGTTGCGAGGTGTTATCGGGCCTGGAAACGAGAAAAAGGAGGAAAAGGCAAGGCGAGGTTACGATCTGTAACTTTCCAGCAGTTCAAAACAGCAGATGAAACACATTCCTAACCACTCCCACGGACACCGAGCGAAGCTGCATCAACACCGTGTCTAATATAAGCTGTTTGTCTGTTTGGATTGTAACCGATATAGACCTTGCAGTGGAAAGCGATGTGAATATCTCTCTATCTCTCACCTCACACACGTCCTGCTGAAACGCTGTCGGCACACAATCTGATCAAAATCTCTCTGAAGGGCTGTTTCAGCGCTGCGTGTCCCCATCCTGTCAGAAACGCTGATGGAAATGTCCTGAAAGGCCAGCGGGAGCACTGATTAAAAAAGAAATCGGCCCAAAATTAGGTTGTTTTCACACTTGGTTTGAACCCAAGGTCAAGGTGAGGCTGGGTGGCACGAGACAGTTTGCTGGTAGACGCAGGAAAAGACATCATCTGGCCCCAAAATTAAACCGACAATGTGTAGGTGTTATTATATTATAGGCAGAGAGAAATCAACATACTGTACTCAAGTACAGTATCTCATACGCTGCAAAAAGTGATTTACGTTCTCTATATCTTTGCTATTTTCCAGCAAAACAAAAATCTATACATTTTTAAATGAAGTATAATAGCATACAATATCCATCCATCCCTCCATTCTTTGTTATACAAATTTGTTGTTTTTTATTATTATTATTATTCTTTTTGAGTCTTTTTTTTTATTATGCTTATACCACAAAGAAAAAATTGTCAAGTGGATCAGAAAAATAAATATAATTTTAAAGCATAATTATGATACAGTTATGTTTACAAATATCATATTTACCAAGCATTTATTGATTTCTTTAATACATTTATTCCCCTTTTATAATAAAGTGCAATACATGCTTCTGAAAAGCATTTATTAATTTTACTGGCAGTGCATCGTGTTTAAGACCAGATTTCCAAATGCTATAAGCAGTTATGGCACCCACCAACAACATGAGGGCATTCCGCTGTAGAAACACACACTATGACAAAAACTTGAACTTGTACATAAAATCTCAGTGTGTGTGTGTGTGTGTGTGTGTGTGGCGTTTCACTGAAGCGACCCTTTCTAATCTCTCCTTATCACAGAACACAGGAGACGCTGTATACGACTGGTCGCTTCAGGCTTACGTTGCTTTGGAGAAACTCATCAAAGACAAACCTGCCTCAAAGAAAGTGAGCCTGGCTCTTCTCACACAGATGCTTTTATCCAAAGCCTTTTACATTGCATTCAATATCGGCATTGTTTTGCATTTCTTAGGAATCAAACCCACAATCTTTACTGTTTAACCTACAGAAAGCATTTGAAAAACTGCAGGTATTGTGAAGCTACCTGAGCACTTTTGTGTTGTGTTTTAATAGGATCAAGCTGAAAAGAGTTCAAGTGGGGAGACCAAAGCTTAGGTACAAACTACTGAACATCATAAACCGCAGGGAAACACAACACAGATCCACACAGTGCAGATACAACATAAACAGTTTTGTGAATGAAGTTCTGAAGTTCACACAGGTGTCCAGCAGAGCATCATCCGATTACAAACAAACACATTCCTTTTTTGTTAAATGTTTTTCTTTAGATTTTTTTTTTTTACATGTTTTTCAACTTGCATGCAATGACATTAATTAAGCACTACTGAAAAGCACTGCAATTTAATTGTAACTAAATGTGTTTTTGTGAAAGATTATATATATATATTTTTTTTTTTTTTTATTTTTTTTTACCATAATTGCATAGCAAAAACACCTTTTTTTTAACTGGAAAAGTCCTCATGACAGTGGTTTGTTTACAGGTACACCATCGCCTCTCAGATTGTTTCTCTGGCAGTGATGAGGATCTCCATTCCTCACATTCATGACCTACTTTTGCACTAGCCACTTCCTCTTTCATCTGTCAATCGTCAGACGGGAGGTAGTGGCCTGACTGGAAACTTCTGAACTTAAACTGCTGGGATTGTATTAAAACATTGTGGTGTACCAAAAATAGATGTGATGCTTGTGTGATTTCTGACTAAAATTTTTGCATATATTTGTATAAACATATGCAATTATATATATAATTGCTGTCAAATGATTAATCGCATCCAAAATGTTTTTGATCACATAATATTTGTGCACTGTATATGTTTATATAATTGCACACACACAGTAAATAAAAATATAATGCATGTGTTTGTATTTATATATGCATAAAAATTTATTTTGGATGCCATTAATCATTTGACTGGAGTAATATGTGTGTGTGTGTGTGTGTGCGTGCATATAATGTATAGTGTGCCAGGTTAGGAGGAAACATTGTCTTTATTGGAAGTTAACATGTTACTGTCAGCACAGTTTCTCAGACTGAACTTCCTCTTCTTGTGCAAAAAAAGCAACTGCAGCAGTTAAACAAGCTCTAAACTAGTTAGATGTCTGGTTGTTTCCAAACAGCAGCATCGTGCGATTAAAGCACTTCCTGAAAGAGGTCATGGTTTCACTTACTAGTTTCTACCATATCTGTTAGAAGAAGCGAAAGAGAAGTCAACTGAAACATCCTGAGCTACAGAAACAAAACATACATTTTTGTTTTATAGAGGGTTAACACACGGATCCAACAGACCTTTCACTCTGTCACTCAGTCTGTTTCTCGGAGTAGAAGCTTTATTTTATTGACTGATACACTGCAGGCGACAATGATCGACAATAGCTGTGCGGTTGACTAAAAATGATCCTCCTCTGCGGAAGGTTTCCTCCTGCGCTCACGTCTACTTGGATGACATCTTGAGTAGGTTGCACTTGTCAATCTCGTACAGACGCCATCCCTCCTCGTGCGAGAGATCAGACGCTCCGCGCCGCTTGTAGAACTCGATGGATGACGTGTTCCACTCCGCCACGATGAAGTGCATGCCGCTGCATCGAGTCTTCACAGCAGTCTGCAGACAATCACAGAGAGAAAAATAAAAGAATAATCATGCATTTCTCACTTCCTCGGTTTAGATAAATTAGTTTTAGATAAAAATCTATTATTTTAATTGATCTACACCCAAGGCGGCAGGCCAAGAATAGAAAATAAAACATCTAAATTATTTTAAATATCTATTTTATTAATTGTTTTAGGTTGTAATATTATAAGTACCTCACTCAGCATCTTCAGGATTTCAGAACCCATCCCATAACCTGAAAGAAAGCAGCAAAAAATAAATCAAAATTTGTCATTAAGAACAATCTAAACTATTATTGTTGTTGTAGTTGCTCATTTTAATTAGAATAGATGATTTTATGAAAATAAATGTAAACACATTATTATTAATAATAATAACTACTATTATTATTATTAATATTAATAATTATCTATTTTATATTTAGTGTGATATAATAATTATATTAATATTAGAACAGTAATTATGAATATTGCCATTACTATAATATGTTTGTGTGTGTGTGTGTGTGTGTGTTAAAATCAACATAATTATTAATACTAATACATATATAATTACTGTTACTATAATTAGAGAAATACATATACTAATAGTGGAAACAGATGGCATCTCTTCAGACCTCTGAACTCCTTCATCACATAGAAGTCTTCCAGATAAAGCAGCTTCCCGATCCAGGGGTCATAGGTGAAGTAGTACATAGCAAAGCCAACTACTGTATAACCTGAGGAGGAAATCATACATGAGGATGATGAACCGGGGTTAAAGCGGTTAAAGAGAAGAGAAAGAGGGGAGGAAAATTACTGGATTCTGATTCAGCGGATCTGACGTCACCACGTGACGCAGAGCGATAAACTAACATTTCCATCACAAACGTAGCAATAAGTGTAACAATACTGTAAAATAAACAGCTGTTTTTGTAACGAAGTCAACATTGATGTTTTTCCTTGCCTTCAACGGACTGTCTATCTTTCGGTACTTCAGCGACGACGCAGTGATAAAACGGATGATCTCCGAAACCGTCCTCGAGCAGCTCTGGAAAACGAACATATCATCATCATCATCATCATCATCATCATCATCATCACATAATCATATACATCCATATGTTATACAGCGAAAGTAAAAGCGTTTTATTTAAAGAGCGAATAACGGTCTGTACCTTTCTCGGTCAGAACGACCTGTTCCTCCATTTCCTCGAACTTTGCAAGTTCCTAGAATTAATTAACAGATCGAATTACTTCGTCAACATGTAAACACGGACAGAGAATTATTGTTTTAAAACACCGCTCATGCGCATGCGCCGTAGCCGTGTTTGTACCTTTATGAGTCGCAGTATGTCAGGCACGTCCTTGGGCTCGGCTTTCCGTAATATAAAATTGGCCATTTTCTTCTTTTACTCTTCTTCCCTTTTCTTACTAGTCCACGGTATGTGAAAAGTAGTAAGATTTGTTTCTTCATTCGGTTCCAAGGGGGCTACCCTCAGCAGAAAGTCTGGGTTTCTCACCCTGTCAGTGAAGAATTACATCAAGTCTAAAGTCGCTGGCAGCGCTTTGTCCGCGAGCTGCTCTCCAGCGCGATTTATATGGCAGACGCTGACGTCAGCAACCGGAAGTACTGAGTTAGAGCTTAGCAGATCTGACTCACATCAGTTGTACATCAGGGTAACCAGTATAAACCAGAACAAAGAAGATAGTGTGTCAAGCTGCCAGCCAATGAAATACGAGACACGGCATTTATAAATATTTCACATTCGCAATTAGTTTTAGTTTGCTCTTTTTTTGGCCCTTGCCCTAGAGATCACCAACCACTGCTAGCAAAATATTCTGATCGATTGATTAACTTAATAAATTGGTAATAATACAATTAATTAAGTTCACCTTTAGCACAACAATGAGTGAAAAATTAAATGTAACTGCTTACAACTTTGTTAAAATTCATTGTATTAATTAAATAATTGTATATATATATATATATAAAAATACAACTAAATACAAGTAAAATAAATAATAACAATTAGTTACATTCACAATACACTTAACAATCAGTTACAGCATCTATTATAGTATTTTTAGTAGCTGAAATTTTAGTTAAGTATACATTTTAATTATAATAAAATTTGAATGCAAACAATTACAGTTAAAAGTAAAATGGAAAAACTGCAACAAAACCGATGATGACCATTACATATTTTTAGATTTTTTGGTTGTTTGCAAAAAAATTGTTTTAATTTGGAGTTTAATCCCAGATTGTTTGTGTGGTTTTAGAGTTTTGTGACCATGTCAAACTACGGTGGCATTGTCACATACTAGGCGTGCCCCAGTTTGCAAACTTGCGAAACTGCACTTTTTTATCCAGTTTTTTAGTACCAATAATGTATTAGTGTGTTCACACTGCCCAGATGATGCAAATTCTCAGATGATGCACCTAAATAACTGGAAAAGCTATCAGAGTCTGATGTTGACAACATGTTGACATTGATGTCAGTGATGATAACACAAACTTCTTTGTACACTAGACAGTTGTGCACAATAAGTGGATAGTGTGTAATTTGGATCACAATTACTATCATTATTCCACTAGAATATTTTTTTTATGAGACCTTACATACAAAAACAAGAATGTTATTTGACTGCAGTCCAAAGTGAAATAAAGTCTCCTCAGGGTTAGAGCTCGCCCTTAGGGTGTCAAAATATCAAGCTAAGACAGGAACAACATATTTCACAGTTTGCACAAAAGCGTATTGCCAAACAAAACTGCTAGCTTGTGCTTGCGAACTCGGTCATCTGTGTGATTGTTGGGCTTGGTTCTGTTAGTTATGTTTTGCTCATGTATCTCAGCACAAGCTCCTCCAGTGTTTATCTGGTTCCAGTACAGTCCACGAGCCGGACTGTATTTGTGAATGGGATATAATCAGCACTCATTCACATCTGCTCTCGGCCGGAATTCTTGTCTGAGAGACTTATAGGAGGTTTCCCCTGACGACATGGATATTAAGTCATTTCCAGAACCCTTGACCAAACAAAGCAGTCATGCATTTGGAAAATAAGGTACAGACCTATTGAAAAAGTTGAAACAAATATCCTGAGGCGTGCGGATGTCTCAGAGGTCACGGGCAGGAAGGCTTGAGTTTCCTTTAGTCAAACGCTAAACTGAGACGTTTGAGGAAAAAAATCTGCATCACTGATGACGGTCTAAGATAAAACATCTCCGAGTTGATACATAGTTTTTAATAAAGCAGAACAATCGCAGGAGCCGCACATGCAATCGTGGACATGCCTTTACAAATAAGCAACTCTCAATCAGTTTGGCTCTGTTCCTGGGAATGTGTCAGGAATCTCTCTGAGAGCATTGCACTCCCACTTCACACGCCAACAAGCTACAGCTGGACTGAGGAAAACTTACTTACTGTTACTGTTAGATATTTGTTTAAATCCTAAATATGAGCAAACACCTCTAATAAAACAGATGGTGGAAAACCATTGTATATAAAAGTTGTAGGCTATGTAAAACATTAAAAAAAACCATCAAAACTGAGCATCTTCCCCTTAAAGCGCCAGTTGAGCAAAGTTTACCTCAAAAACACTTTTTGAAATTACTTGTGTACTACGTCCAGTGGCGGTTCTACACTAAATTGCTCCCCGGGCGAGACTCCCTCCCGGCGCCCCCCGATAAAAAAGAACAAGAGAAAACTTCATATTCTTTAAACACCACACGTTTTATTGTAGTACTACTACATGTACTACAGACCAATTTTTTCAAAAAATAAATAAAATACTCATAACTTAAGTACAGTCTGTACAAACAAATATTATTTTACACTAAAGAAAATTATTTATTTATTTCACTGCAGAACAGAAAACACAAACTGAAACTAAAATCTGACATTTCTGGCCTTTCTAGATGCAAAG
>JAUMHQ010000053.1:26641580-26654486 GCA_032361165.1 Enteromius paludinosus
CTTAGCGGCACAGATTATTATTTTTTCCTCCAAGTTCGTGTGCCGCCCCCCACGTGACATGAAAAAATGCCGCCCTGTGCGGCCGCCCCGTTCGCCCATGCCAAAAACCGACACTGACTACGTCACTTAACCAGTCCTGTTAACCTGAGGAGGGGGGGTGGGGTTTTTCATCCTCTGGTTTCTAGTACTTTTGCAGCATTGAGAAATGTAGCCAATCAGAGGTGTTTCCGCTAGAATCCATTCACAGATGTTAAATACCCGGTTCTATTTGTTTGCGAAGCCCATTAACAAAGTGCCCTTATTATGGATTTTTGAAAATGACGTTTCATGCAGTGTGTAACAGAGTTCTGAGTGATTAAAAACATCCTGATTTTTTTTATATATAAAGGTGCACTGTGTATTGTTATTGTCTACAAAAAAGAAAAAGTTGACTCTGAATCATTGAAAAGAATTTTTTTTAAAACGAGTCCCAAGATGTTTCCTGTTGAGTCTGAAAAATTAGCATATTGCCGCCCACTTGTTAATCTTTTCGTGTTGGTCGGAATGAAAATGCAACTTCATTCAGGTTTAGGGGCATTAAAAGCTCACAAACACTAATTTAAATGAAATCGACCAATCACTGGACAATCCTTAAACGACTCGTTTGGGAATTGTTGAACAAATAAGGTAAAAATAAATGCATATTATAAGAAAATGATGGTGTTTTTGACCTTGCATGCATTTCAACCTGTTGTATGGGACTCCCAAACACCGAAATATTAACCTTTCATAACCCATAATAGGCGCACTTTAATAAGAGTTTCATTGTGTAGTTCATTGTACTTCATCAATTATAACATAACTTATAAAGTTTTTTCTCATCTGGACTGATCTTATTTTAGGGTTAGCCAAAAGTAAAAGGCCTTAGGCTGAAGGAAATGTAATGAATGTGTGTAAAGTAGCTGGATAAAGTGGAGGCTGCAGCTCAAACAAAAGCCATTCTGAAATCGCAAGAAAAGAAAGTTCAACCTTCTTAAGTAAAAATGAAAGAAAGCAAAATGAAACATCATCACATATTATCTTAAGCTGTTTTTGCTCATTAGAATGGTTAAATCGGATCATCAAAAGTAAATACAAATATTAAAATAGGATATTTGTTTATATTTATTTATTTTGTGCAGGTTTGTGTCATATTCTGCGTTTGCTTTTTGAGGAAAACTGAATCTGGTTTTGTTCAAGTGAGATGAGTAAATGCATGTTTATATTTATTAACTACAGTAATGTTTCAACAGCACATACAATGCCTCTTGTACTTCCCTTAACATGGGGACAGGACAGCTGTCAGTCACTAAATGGGGTCAAAACAAAGTAATTAGCGTTACTTATTTGTAAAAGCAATTCAGATACTGTGCACAAGTCTTAGGCCACTAGTATTTTTCACCAATTATTTTTGCCATTAATTGACGAGTGTTTAAAACTTTGAACAGTACTGTAGCTTTCCAGGTCTCACTGCATTATTACAATTAATGACAAAAATAATGTTTGGGAATGTAAACTGCTATTTCCACCTGACACGCTACCGCAAAAGATAGAAAGAACCGACTTAAAACCATGAAAGTGCTTTAACTGGTCTTGACTTTAGAATAGTTTTGTTGTTTAAAATGGAGAAACATTAGATCTCATGTCAAAAATGAAAAATATGAAGGAATCAAGAGGAAAAAATGATGTTCTAAACATTTTATTTGAATATTTTCAGTATAATTTAAGATTGAAGTACACAGAGAAGTAAATATGCCACTTACATAAACATCGGTGCATTGCATAAGTTTGCATTATTAAACCACAAAGGAAAAGTGCAGATATCTTTTTAATATTTGTTAATTTTTTTTACTTCGAGACAAAAATTGTAAATTACACATCTGAAGACAGTAGTGGACTATTAACCTTTGTCAGCCGTTTTAGACTTACACTATAACATATAAAGGGGACAGTCGAATTATGGGTAAGAATAAATCTTTTTGGATGCAACATCAAACCCTGAAGGCTTTTAAATGATTTTTCCTTTTTTTTTTCAGAGATCTGTTCACTTCAGTGGACACCAGCACCTGAGGGCCTGAGTGATTTTCTGCAGTGTAAAATCCAGACATCCGTTTCACTCCTCATTGGTCATCTTGAGCAGGCTCTGCTTGTCAATCTTGAAGAGCCTCCAGCCTTCCTCCAGCGAGAGATCAGACGCTCCGCGCCTCTTGTAGAAGTCGATGGAGGGTTTGTTCCACTCCGCCACGATGAAGTGCATGCTGTTGCACCGAGTCCTGACCGCCGTCTGCAGAAAACCAGTCAATGATTGAGGAAACGGATTGAGTACAAGATATACTGCCAGGACAAGATTAGAGGTGCTGTATAAAGCTGGATCATTAACCTGGGACTAATCATTAACTAGCATGGTAAACCTTGAGCTTTAGTGCGCTTGTGAAAAAGAAGTACACTTCTACTAAAATTAAAAATAAAAAAAGTTGCCATTTCAAAATTCCATACTTTTCCAATCTCGCTTCATACAGCATCATTTTCAGCTTTCTATTTGGCAAGTACAGTTATCTGTAAATATTTTCTTTTATTTAGTGATTTTCTGACAGAATGCATAGTCCCTGAAATAATATATATAATATTACTAATAATAATAAATACAGATTTTTGCATGCACACAAGAAACTTTTTTGCGCCCTTGAGAAACTGCTTGCATGTGCATGGGAAGGATTTGCATTCTTATGCATTAGTTTTATATAACCTATTTCCAGTATGTATCACTGCCATCTTACTATGAATACAGCAAGATGCAAATGAATTAATAGAGTAAAATTTCTAAGGTCTAATGTGCAATTTGGCACATCAATGCAGTACGACTGCATGCATTGCCCTATTTGCCAAGTTCAAGGGACTCTAATAGGGATGGAAAGTATGGAAATGCAAATATTTTTCCATATTCTGCTGTCTCTTCCAGAACGTTTAAACGTACCTGGCTCAGTTTCTTCAGGATTTCAGACCCAATTCCAAAACCTAATTTTAACAGAAGGAAAAGTCTTTTACGTGACAGTGTCTCGTAAATCTTGACACACTGAAAACACACATATATATGGTCACATTCATACCCCGAAACTCCTTCATGACGTAGAAGTCCTCCAAGTAGAGAAGTTTCCCAATCCAGGGGTCATAGGTGAAATAATACATGGCAAAGCCAATGATCAGATGACCTGGAAACACACTTCAGTCACTCTATTGTTTCCAGCAACACAAAAGCAATTTTAGCAACTTTTAAAAATTAATTTCCTGTTGTTTTGCAATTTGCTTTGGTTTGCTGAAATTAATTTTAGCTGGGATAATAAAAACAACCCTGGCATACACCACAGTCATGTTTAATTAATCCATCATTTCACTTTTATTATGTTGATTTAAACGCTTATACAACGCTGCAAACATAATTTCTGACTTAGCAATCTTGTTTTCCAGTACAAATATCCAATCAACATACAATTACTTGATAAGCATAATAATAAGGGCTGTCAAACGATTAATCATGATTCATATATTATTAACATAATATATGTGTGTACTTTGTATTATGTACATATACAAATACACACACAAACATATTTTGAAAATATTTCCATTTATATAGTTATATTCATATAATTGATATTATATATAAATATATTAATAAATAAACATAGCATGCATTTATATACATGAATGTGTGTATTTTGTAAACACAGCACACACAGATATTTTATGTAAACAAATATTTATTTTGGATGCAATATAATACATTATAATATTTTTTCAAGTACAGTTGTAATGCAATTTTCTCTTTTTTAAGTTAACATGTCTTGATTTGAGAATATTTAGATATTTGTACTGGAAAAGTCTCAATTTTGCAGTGCAGCCGAGTAGGGCTGGGAATCAAAACAATAAACGCTGTCATGGCAATTTTAATTGTTTCCCAAACATTGTCCATTTGTTTGTCCTCAGAATTCTGAAAGACTCATGAATGATTGGTTCCCTGTGATTCCCATCCCTAGCTGTACGGCGCGTCTGGCAGACAGCTGTTAGTTTGGGGAGTATGGTATAGTGTGCTGTAAGGCTGGGATGTCCCAGCTCTTGTGGCCTTACCTCTGGTTTATTGTATATGTTACGCTATTGTAAGCGATCTTTCAGTTACCCTCCCCGCCCATCCATGTACACGCCACGGGCAATGTACATGGCGAAGCAAGAGACTGTATCCTGAAGACAATAAATTACAGAGGGGGGATTGGATGAGCTCTCTTGGCAAATGTCAAACAACTCAAATTCTCTGTGTCAAATCTTCAGACACTTCCGACTCCAGTGTTCATGTTACAGCGTTACTTCAATAAACCGTTCACCCAAACCTATCTACCATTATTTACTCACTCTAATTCCTAAACAGTGATAACTTCTCTAAAGCTACAAAAAGGAGTTTTATGCAATGCAATCCAAGTATTTACATTTATTTATTATCTAATCAAATTATTTTACAACAGTTATACATCAAGATACAAAGTAACTAGTATTGTGTTCCAGAATGTCTAAGTGTTTGTAATGAAGTGTTTTTACTTTTTAAGTCTGCTAATGAGGTCAGAAAAATAAACTAGTTGTTCCTCTAAATTAGGTTTAAATTAAGCAGGATATAATTTATCTAAGACCATTAGTGGATATTTTTTAATTATTTTATTTATAATTTCTTTTTTAACTTTTACATTTTTTGTAAAGGGTATGTTATACTTTTATATTGAAATTATTTTATATAAATTGTTATTTATAATTTAGTATACTGTCATTTTTTTTATTATTTATACATTTTTATTTATTTATAATTTTTATTACATAAGTGTATTTTATTTGACTATTTGTGATCGGATCATTCACTTGTTGAGTAGCAGCACTGACAGAAAACAAGTCAAACTTCTTAATTTAAGAAAAATAAAAAGTCTGAAAAGGAAAATCATACATATATGCCTAAACGGTATACATTTGTAAAAAAAAATTTATTGAATGTAATTTTTGGGTGATCTAGTAGTAATGAGCTACATGCACGTCATATTTACAGTATATGTAACATGCATGCTGCAATGCAAAGTGTTTCCAAACAGCTCTGCATGACTAAGCACACAAACACTCTTGGGAAATAAAGTGTGGGTGGGACTCTGCTGATGCGCTCGCTTCAACCTGATACAGAAACAAAAGCAAAAGAGCATATAGTGCACTGATCTGCAGCACAGGTTGAGTCTTACCGTCAGTGCTTTGGTGCTGTTTGGGCACTTCAGCCACGATACAGTGATAGAACGGGTGATCTCCAAACCCGTCCTCCAGCAGATCTACAGGAGCAAACGAGCCGTTAGAAGAAAGAAACACAAGCTACAAACTGTCAAAACGTAATTGCATTCACCCCTGACTGCGCTTACCTTTCTCAGTAAGAATAACTTGATCCTCCATTTCCTCAAATTTGGCCAGTTCCTATGAAAAATGCATATTCAGGATTGAAAATGATAAAAGGAGGATTACTAGCTAGTAGTGTAACTCTTCAGATCTCATTATCACAACATTTAAGATTTAAATAATAATAAAGTAACATTTCACCCAAAGAAATTGCTAGACAATTTCACAATTATAAAGGAAAGGCATGTAAAGCATGACATTTTGATGTAGATAGACTAAAATATTTTTTCTTACAAAACATAATCAAACAATCTATTTTTTTTGACAGTGTGGCTACCCAGCTTTATATTGCTTGAAAACTTTACCATTAATACTTATTATAAAGGATAATAGCAATACAATAAAACATCAAATAAATAATATAATTATAAAAGGAATAAATAATAAATTAATTCTAATTTGGGGGGGAAATATTATTAATAAACAGCACGTTAAACATTTAATTAAAGTAGAAAAATATAAGCTTCATTTACAAGTAAAAAATATATATATTTGAAGCTACGCCGTTTTTAATCGCTTTAAATAGCATCAAACTGAATTTCACACCTTTATGAGTCGCAGTATGTCAGGCACGTCTTTGGGCTCGGCTTTCCGTAATATAAAATTGGCCATTTTCTTCTTTTGCTCTTTTTTCCTTTGCGGACTAGTCCTCGGTATGTGAAACGTAGTAGGATTTGTTTCTTCATCCGCTTCTCAGGGGCTCACCCTCAGCTACAGGCTGGATATCAGCTGTCTCCTGGTTGGAAATGCATCCAGTGGCTGGTGTGCAGAAGCATCTGCTGGACTCAAAGCTGCTCCGTCTCCTTTTATTGATGCTCGGGGGGGCAGAAAGCCTCAGGCCACTCCCAGAAAACTTGAGTCCTTTCTAAAAAAAAGTGGCCTGTTTGTTCACTCAAAGCAGCATGGGTTAATGTTTATCATTCTGAAAGGATCATCACTGTTTATGTACTTCACTTTAAAACAGCAAATCATGCAAAGGTCATGTCCTGCATACGTAAGGATCCTGATATACCAAATAAAGCAGACCTTTGAATTTGCTTATGCAATCTAACAAATTGTGGGCAATTGTGTGCAATTACAATTGTAAAGATTTAATATTGGTTTTATTCTATAATGTATGAAGGATATGCATATCAAAGCAGACTTGCTGTTGGCTGATATATACATAATAAACTTTAATGACAAAACAGAAAATAAAAATATAACATAACATAATGCATCTAATAAAATTGTACATATTTACTCAGAATTCACAAAAACTGAAAAATGAATTTAATTAAATAATCAATAAATATTCAATAAATAATTGACAAGGCTGTCAGCAGATAGACATCAAGGCTGTCAGATAGACATCATTATATAAAAATTATACATACAAATAATATAAACAGCAATATAAGTAATAATAAAAATATAGAAAATTTAAATTAATCATGAAATGTATATATAAATAAATTATATAATAATAATAATAATAATAATAATATAGATCAATTCTAAATATTAGGGCCAGAACCTAGAAAGTCAATGCATATTAGCATTTTTTTAAACAAGCAAATCTGATATATAAAAATAAAAAAGTCAAATATCAAAATATATAGTCAATAAAAGAAATAAAAAATAAAACACAAATATTAAATAATACCAATAAAAATAACAATGTATATATATAGAAATATTATACATGAAATAAAATAATATACTAAAAAACTAAATACCAAAATATATGAAATATCATCAAAATATAATGATAAGGATAATTTCAGATCCTTTTGCATTCTAGGAAGGCCAGTTGAGAACAGATGTAAATAAACTGCTGTGCTTGCAAATATAAATAAATAAATATAAATATTAAAGTATAAAATGAGTTAATCAAATAATAAAAATAAACAATACTAATACAAACGAACAGTCAGTCAATGCAGCACTTTCCCAAAAATATTGAAACAAAGGTTTAAAAGTCATCATGAATATGAATACATCTCTGAAGACTGAAGGAAAGCTGCATGTGAATCTTCTATCACATGCAAAAACTGCACCAGGAAGTTGACCGTGGACTGTTTTGCCATGACGTACTCTTGTGTATCATCAACACAACTACAGTTACAGCTGGTTCGAAGAAAACTACAGTTACAGCAGAAATGTAGGACAAAAGTGGAAGATATTTCTCAGAAGCTTTCATTAGTCACACCAACTGCCATGGTATCACAGTTCCTGCTGCTCACCTGGAAATGTTTCTCTTACATGCTTCAAACAAAAGCGTCTTAAAAATAACTATTAAGGGATGAGGATGATAAAAAAACGGTTTGCACATGAAATTGGATGACATATTAATATAGCTAGTAGCCTATTAAAACAGAATGTCCTGACTGACTTTAAACGCCGATTTGTCCATATTTTTGTGAAACATGATACTGATAGCATATTCATGGAAAACGTTCCAGAATTTTCGCACCACACCTTTGACCCCAACATGTGACTGAACTTTGCTGCTCATACAAAAATACAGACCTTTACAGTGAAAGCAACCTTTCCACCTCCAATGAAACATTAAACAAACAGGTCCCTTTGCTCTTTCTATTTTGAGATCATGAATAGAAAATTATAATCTATAATACATTGCAAACAATGACAAATTGCTCCAAGCTCAGCAGTTCATTTACATCTGTTCTCAGCTGGCCATACCTAGAATGCAAAAGCATCTAAAATGCCACATAAACACTTTGAGAAATCCGATTTAGTCTTTTTACTACATGGTTCCTGCTCCACATGATCAATGCATTTCCACAGCTATCACATGTGTAGTGAAGATTTTAGCATTTTAAGCGTCCAATTTTATTATTATAGAAACATAATTTTAGTAATTTCTCGATGCCTAAAATCATGAATTTATGTCATGACCGTGGAAATCTGGGTATTTCGTAATTATACAGTATATCGGAATACTTCATAAAAAAAGATCATTTGAAGCACAAGTTCAATTTAACTGAAGATTTCATAACACTGAAATGGTAATAGTTATAGAATCAGTAGTTGCATTGTTCCACATGCATAGCTTTATTGTATGGCAGTTCATACATCTGCACTTTGGCCTTAACATCTGTCTGGGACGGGGTCAAGAAACAGCCTTATCTAGTCTTCAGCAGCGTGACACTGTTATTGCAGCTGTGCATGTTTGCAGTAATACAGGCCTTTCCTTTCCCGCTCAGAGTCATTGTATGCTTGTAGTTTAGTCTCAGTTACAGTGTAAAGCAATGGCAGCAACTGCAAAGCATCACACTGTTCATATTCCACATGTTTCTTTTTAGAAAAACACCTTGTTTTGTTGGGGTTGTGCTATAAAAGCTGGTTCTACATCGCCCTCTAGGGTCAGATAGATCAGTTGCATGTTTCTAGATTCAGGATTCCCTTTCGGTCCAGCGCCTCTAGGCCCTTCCCAAGAATGCCTTTCCCTCAGTGAGCCTTCTTGCACAGACCCTGTGAAAGATCATTAGGGAGGACCAGGATCTATTAGTTGCGCCACTCAAAACCACCCAAACCTGGTTTGTGGACCTCAGGCTCCTGTCCACAGCCCCTCCCTGGATGATTCCCCTAAGGAAGGGCCTTCTTTCTGAGGGGGTGGGCACCCACGTCCCAACCTCTGGAACCTTACATGCTGGCTTCTGGACGGGACTCTGTAGAACTCTCTGGCCTTCCCCAGGCCACGGTGGATACCATCACTCAGGCTAGAGCCTCCTCTACGAGGCAGACCAACGCTCTGCTTTCCTTCCTTCAGGAGAAGTTGGAACGGAGGTTGTCCACTTCCACTTTGAAAGTTTACGTCGCCGCTATCGCAGCATACCATTATGCGGTGGACAGGCTTTTTCTAGGAAGACACCACCTGGTTGTCAGGTTTCTTAAGAGGTGCGAGAAGGCTGAACCCACACCCAGACCACACCTAATCCCTTCTTGGGACCTCTCCGTCATCCTTATGGGACTACGGGGAGCTCCCTTTGAGCCGCTAGACTCCGTCGAGGTTTCGTCTTTAAAAACCTCACTCCTGATCACGCTCACCTCCATGAAGAGGAAGTGAGGCCTGCACGTATTTTTGGTCATTGAACCATGCCTTGAATTTGGCTGAGCTTTCTCTTACGTTTTCCTGAGACCCAGACCTGGTCATGTGCCCAAGGTTTCCACCACGCCCTTTTGAGACCATGTGGTGAACCGGCAAGTGCTGCCTGCAGAGGAGGCAGACCCGACCCTTGAGTTGATGTGTCCCTTTCGCGCTCTGCGCCTGTACGTGGAACGCACCCGGAAATTCAGGAACTCTGATCTGCTCTTTGTTGGCTTTGGAGGTCAGCAGAAGGGGAAGGCTGTCTCTAAGCAAAGGTTGGACCATTGGGTGGTTGATGCCATCACTCCGGCCTACCCGGCCCAAGGTGAGCCGTGCCCCCTAGGGGTGAGAGCCCACTCCACCTGAAGTGTTGCCTTCTCCTGGGCGTTGGTGCATGGCACCTCTAACAGACATCTGTAGAGCTGCGGGTAAATGTAATTCCGGGAGGCCGGGTGGGTGTCGGCTTGCAGCGCTATTCCACTGGATCAGAGCGCTTTGTCCATGTTCTGAAGGATTTCATCTGGTTCCTCTGATGCCCCATGGTTCTAGCTAGCGGAGTAGCTTGGACTCAAAAAGCATTTGGGCCTCCTACGTGACACAATTCGGGCTGTGGGGCTTTGTATAGGGACTTTGACGTAACGTCATAGTGACTGACTGAAAGGCAATGTCTCATTTACGTATGTAACCCTTGTTCCCTATAGGAGGGAACGGAGACTTTACATCCCTCCACCCACAAGTCGTACTGCGCTGGGTAGTCGATTGCGATCGGCTCCTCTGCTGGAAGCTAATGGTGGTTTGCGCACCGCCATCTTATACACCCGTATGTCCGGGGAGTGGCAAAATCCACTGGCCAATTCCATTTTCTCCAAAAGTCAGAGTCGATTGGTCTCCCAGGCCGGACCCCAAGACGTCAGTCAATGATGTAACGTCTCAGCTCCATCCTTCAGTGAACGAGGGTTACATACATAACCGAGGCGTTCTCACACAACTTTGACCAATGAATTTCCATTGCTAATGATTTAAAACCATAAACACAGTTGGGACAGATATAATTTGTGTTAAAGATAGCAATTTGTACTTATTAATAGATTTACAGTAACCATTTTACAAATTAATACAAATTTAAATTGTCCATTTTCTTTTTAAAATGTTAGTAATTTTGTGTTTGTGTATTTCCATGCAACTTTTATTACTTAAATTTCAGCGTTGGTACTTAGTTGTAAGTACATGAAGTTAATTTTGTACATGAAAATGCCAAGTTTCCTCATTAATTAAATCAAAATAAAAATGAAATATTATTATATTAAGGATTTATTTGATTTTAGTTCATGCTTATTTCATTTTACAAGTGTTTGTATGTAGTTTTATTTCACTATAATAACCATCATAATCTTCAATACCAGAAAGTTTTTCTAAAATCTTCAAAATGTTTTTTTTTTTTTTTAATAATTATAAAAACATAAATAAAATAAAGCTAAAATTGAACTAGTTGATGAAAAAGTCAATGTTACTATAATGAATTTAATTTTAAAATCTTATAAATTGCACATTTAAAATGCTAAAATCCTCACTATACACATGAAAGCTGTGGAAATGCATCGATCATGAAGTACAGGAACCTTGCGATACTTCAGATAGAACATGAAAAAATCTGATTTCTCAAAGTGTTTACGTGGCATTTCAGATCCTTTTGCATTCTGGGAAATGCCAGTTGAGAACAGATGTAAACAAACTGCTGAGCTTGCAGCAATTTGTCATTATTTGCCTTTTGCAGAATATAAATCTAGACAATCTTTTTTTTTAACAGACACACAAACAATCATACACGCACAGACACACAGTCAGACTGCATGTTTATCAAAACTCTCTTTTTATTCTGTGCTTCAGAAACAGTCATCAGAACAAACATGTGTAGTGAAACATGAGTTGAGCATATCAAAGTTTATCAAAGTACTTGAGTTTGCCTGCAGGGTCTGGGATAATCTGTGTGGGAAGAGAAGAAATACAGTAAGATACTGTAACCTGTAACCGTACACTGAAACACACACACACACTCTCTTACCGTATCACTGCCAGGCTTCCATCCAGCTGGACACACTAACATCAGAGAGACAGAGACGATCAGTTACACCAAAACAAAAGCCTTACATTATATCATGCACACTGAAATACAAGTATGCACAATATAATCTTTTTATATATTACAATGTTCTGGTGAGTAATGCATAATACATTTAGAGACTCACTGATATTGAGTGGCATATCTAAACACTTTATTCCACATCTCAAGATTGTATTTTTCTCCTTATTTAAAGTGCTCCTAATTTGGCTTTTTTAAATGGATCTTTCCCACAGTGTGTAACAATGAATGGAAACATCCTGTAGATTTTTTAAAACGGGCCCAATATGTTTGATGTTGAAGTCAATATGAAAAATTTGCAGACTTGGTCTTTTCCTGTTGGTCTGAATGAAAATGCTAATTCATTCTTCAGTACTAGGTGCCGCTTTTGGAAATTTGGAAAAATGAATTGTTGAACAAAGTAAAAAAATAATAAAACATGAAATTAAAATGTTTTTCACCTTGCAAAACCACAATATGAACTTTTTGTAACCCATAATAGGGCACTTAAAACAGTCGTAAATATATTTTTAAAAAAAAGGTATACACTTTTCTGCTTTAGATACTTATAACTAATTAAAAAGATAGATTTCTCTTGTTAGCTGAACTTTCTCAATCAAATTCTAAAAATTAATTTTGGACATTCAACTATAACCAGTTATATGGAAATAAATGCAAAAACAATCATTAAAGGTTACTCACACATATACACATATACATACATACATATATACATATACATATATAAGTGGGTATGGAAAGATGGAAAGTATTCAGACCCCCTTAAATTTATCACTCTTTGTTAAATGATTTTAGCCAATGCCTGCAATACAAGTTATTTTTTCCCCCCTCCCACACAGCACCCCATATTGACAGAAAAACACAGAATTGTTGAGATTTTTGCAGATTTTTAAAAAAAACATTGAAACATCACATGGTCCTATTCAGGAAGGATGCTCAGTATTTAGTAGAAGCGCCCTTCTGATCGAATATAGCCATGAGTCTTTTTGGGAAAGATGCAATAAGTTTTTCACACCTAGATTTGGGATCCTCTACCATTCCTGCTCGCAGATCCTCTCCACTTGGATGGTACACGTTGGTGGACAGACATTTTTAGGTCTCTCCAGAGTTGCTCAATTGGGTTTAAGTCAGGGCTCTGGCTGGGCCGTTCAAGAACAATCACAGAGTTGTTGTGAAGCCACTCCTT
>JAUMHQ010000053.1:26654586-26669564 GCA_032361165.1 Enteromius paludinosus
ACAGCAAAGGGTCTGAATACTTAGGACCATGTGATATTTCAGTTTTTCTTTTTTAATAAATCTGCAAAAATGTCAATAATTCTGTGTTTTACTGTCAATATGGGGTGCTGTGTGTACATTAATGAGGAAAAAAAATGAACTTCAATGATTTTTGATATTGCAAATGGCTGCAATATAACAAAGAGTGAAAAATGTAAGAAGGTCTGAATAATTTCCGTACCCACTGTATATCTAGTAAGATATATGTCTACCAATTTCCCATGACCATATTTTTTGTTTTGGTAAAAACTTTTAATCTCAAGCAATGTATTTACACCAAAATATTTAAGGATTTAAGTAAATTAAACACAAAATCTCATAAATCATTGTGTTAACATGAGTTAATGTCAAAAGTGTGTCATCAACGTAAGATGTGAAATGATTAATAACATACCTTCTCCGTGTTTGTCGGTATACTGGAAGGCCTGCACCAGCCGGAGGGTCTCGTCAACAGAGCGTCCCACCGGCAGGTCATTCATGGTGATCTGTCTGAGGACACCTTTATTATCGATGATGAAGAGTCCTCTATAAAACAGCAGAGGAGAAAAAAAGAAAAAAACACACACAACTCAGCTAGCACGTAATTCGTGTAATACAGAAACACAAGTCAGGATTCTGATTATTTACTGAATACCTATCTTGATTTGACCAATAAAAAAAACACAAATTGACAAACACATCTGTAAAGTAGGGTAAAACATTTTTAAAAGCCTGGTTTGAGTACCGGAGTGTGTGTCCCTGGTCCTCAAGAAAGACGCCGTAGTCTTTGGATATCTGATGAGTGAGGTCAGAAAGAAGAGGGATTTTCATTGGTCCAAGACCTCCTTGTTTCCTGGGTGTGTTGATCCTGATAAAACGAAACCAGCGGTGAGTCTATTCATTGTCCTCATTCATACCACAATTACGTCCATGTTTAGATGAAGTAGTGTGTCCTCACCAGGCCAGGTGAGTAAACTGAGAGTCCACCGAACAGGCAACCACCTCTGTGTTGATGGCCTGAAACTCATGCACACGATCACTGAAGGCGATGATCTCAGTAGGACACACAAATGTGCTGTGAATCAACACACAAGGTCAAAGATTCTGAATAATTAACTGTCTATTCTGCTCATCAAGGCTGCATTAACTTGATCAAAAATACAGTAAAAACGTGAAATAATATCACAATCTAAAATTGATAAAATAACATACATTTATATTTTTATAAGCTGAATTTTCAGCGTCACATGACCTTTCAGAAGTCATTCTTATCTGATGATTCGCTGCTCAAGAAACATTTCTGATTATGTTGAAAACAAGTATTTTATTTTAGTGGAAACTGTGATGCACTGTCATTCATGCAAGACAAAAGCATTGGATACTCTTTTTCAAGGATGCATTAAATTGATTGACAGTAAAGACGAGTCACGTCACAAAAGATTTTATTTTAAATAAACGCTGCTCTTTTTAACAAAGAATCCTGAACAATGTGTCACAGTTTCCACAAAAGCATGCACACCCGTTTTCAATATTGAAAATAATGCATTTATTGTATAGTTGATCAAATGAGTGCAACATCAGTGAACATGAGACTTCTTTTTATGAAGATTTTTAATAAAAGTATTTTGTGCATTCAGGCTAATGTAGTCAAAGCATGCTCACAAGTCCAGAGGGTAGAAGAAGAAAACTAGGTATTTTCCTTTGTAATCTGACAGTTTCAGCTCCTTGAACTCGCCATTGATCACAGCTGTTCCTTCCCAGTGTGGTGCTGGTTTTGAGACTAAAAAGAAAGGAACATAACACAACATTCATTACTCGAACAAAATCATATACCAACATCTATTATAAACTCAGATATTCAAGTGCATGTGCCTGAATGTGATCTACTGTCTCTTTAAGAGATTCAGTAGCATGCTGAAAAAAAAACCTGTCTTGGATCCAAGTCTTAAATCATGACGTGTCCTTAAAAATCATTGCACTTTCGTACACAACATAGACCAATAACTGTTTACATGACCTGCTTTGCACAAATAAACAGCACATACTAATATCTCAAACAGTAATGGGAATTAATTATTCAAAACAAATTAATCAGATGAGTTGTTATGCTGACAATCCTTCTGAAACAATTTATGCAATATTCATTATCGCAAAATAACTTTTAAATCAATTACACAGACGTCCAATTCAAATCCGTCCACATGTTTATCAAATAATAGAGCATGCTAACAGGCTAACAGCAGTGCACTTTGACAGCTGTTAAGAGACATATGCAAAATCACATAACGGATATTTTAAAATATACATTTAGAACGAAATTTTAATTTATAAGTAATGCATTGAGCATGCATATCATTTGCATATTCATAAATGCGCGAAACGCACTTTTGGCTTTGCTCAGGTGTAAGGAATGATCAGAGACGGGGACGCGGAAAGCCTCTCCGGGATAAACATGTCCACCGGCGTAATTATAACACTCCTGCTCCTTCTTCACGTCTGCACCGTCACACAAAACCGACTCCGTTAGTAAAAGAAGTGTGCAAACCACCCCGAGCCATTCTTTGGTCATTTTAATGCAGCGACTGACATCCATTGCTAAGTCTAGCAGGAAGCACGTCTCTCTTAGTTTGATTATTATTCCTCCTTCTCCCGCCACGCACAGACGTCGTCGATCTGTATGATGATTGGATCGACTGAGCGGGTCTGACGGCGATCTATATATGATGTAGAGATCTGGGGGTTTCCATCCGTACCAGCCCACCATTTCCAATCATTTATTTATTTTTAATTCACTCAGTCACGCACCATTGCATTATTCGTTATTTATTTATTTATGTTCACATTTATTAACCAATTATTTTGTAATATCTGTTGTTATTGTGTTTATAGTGCATAATATTTAATTTCGAAATTACCTGCCTGGCCAAAATATTGGTATGAAAACGCTGGTAAATTTTGAAAAAAAGAAAAGAAAAACAAAAAAGAAAAGATAAATGTCCGTCAGCGTGAGATTCGGTCATCCGGTCACACAGCGGCGCAGCAGTTCCGTATATGATCGTCACTTCCGCCGCTTTTGGTCAGGACAGTCGCGCGCTGGCGGGAGTTCATCGTGTGAAAGCTTTTTAAACCTATTAACTGGTTAGTATTGGCCACACGGTTATTATTTAATGTTTCTTCACCAATTCTTAACATCTTCTGAATGTTATACGTCATAATATTTCAAGTTAGTCTGAGCGCGTGGCTCTTTGTCGCGGTTAGCGACTTTTCCTTATATAACTCGACGGAGCCCGTACGAATAATGTTTCGCGCCTGATGTTCTTTGTTAAATTTGAATCGCATTAGTTTCTTTGAAGATTTAAAATGCTTGATCGTATACATTATACTGATTTTTCTGGTTAATTTGGGGATAATCAGGGGATAGCCTCTTCTATTGTCTCCGATGTAACGTTGATACCTAACGTTACTACTTTGTTATAGTTTTTAGGCTTTTGTATTAATTATTGTATCATTAACTTTCTTCAACACCATACTCTCTGACGAGCTATTAACGCAAATAGGAGGAGTCTAGTCGAAATTTGTGATTTAAATGCGGTCTGCAATAATAACCACATTTATCTGCACTCTGTTGTGTTACAGCAAAGCTTTCCTGAATCTCGCCCTGATTAAAACAACATGGCCGACAGCGATGATGAGTACGACCGCAGACGAAGAGACAAGTTCCGCAGGGAGAGGAGCGACTATGACCGATCCCGAGAGAGAGAGGACCGCCGCAGAGACGACTGGAATGACAGGTGAGAAAGAGGGAATTAATCTTCTGAACGAACCACACTTCAAACAAAGTATTACGCCCACAGATTGTCTGAGAAATGGAGCAGAGATTTCTTGTTTACTTCTGACACTTTTACAAGGCTGTAAGAATGTCATTGGGGAACAAAAAAAAAATACTTACGCACTCCTAATTGTATGCATAATGTTCTAAAAACATATGAATTACATAAATTACTTACCCAGAATGAAAGATTGAGAGGTCTACATTACTAGCTTTTTCCATCCACGTATTTTTGTGCAAATTTATGATATAACATTAAAAAAACACTGGATGGTACGGAGCCCCTTAAGGGACATAGTGGAGGAAAAAAATCTGGGTGGGTAAAAAAAAAAAAAAAATTCAAGGTGGAAAGAATTTAGCAAAATGATTTGCGTTCTGTGGCATAACCAGTTGAGCTTAGATAAACACTTTCTGTTTACTTGACACTTCCAGAGGATAAGACAGCTGCGTAATGGAGCAGCTCTACATCACTAGAGGGGGTGCTGCAGAGACCGAAAGCAAGAGCGATCATAACGCGCGTATGGAACCATCAGCTGTCACACGCTCTCGCAGTTCTTTGATGTTATACACCGACCGGTGGCTGCAGCGCCGCTTTAAGTCGAACACATCTATTGTCTGAACAGATGGCAAAAAAAGCGCAAAGCACTATGCAGATGCCTCGCGACAGAAAAGGTGTGTTCGACTTGAAGCGGCGCTACAGTCATGTCCGAGGCGCTTGACAGCTGATGCTTCCATACGCGCGTTATGATCGCTCTCAAGTCGAACACACCTAATCCCTTTTCAGGTGTCTTTCACTGAGGTCAAAACTGTGCCCTCCTCCACCATGTCCCTTAAGGGGCTCCGTAAGATGGAAATGTCAAGATGTGCAAAAATTGTAAAAAAAAAAAAAAGTGTTGATTTTGCATATAGATGACAGTGATGTAGAAATACATTGTGCATTTCTGACCAGTAGTTGGCAATATCATGTGGGAAAGAAGCTCTACCCAATATTCTGTATGTGATATGCATGTGACTGCTTTTTCACAAATTAAGTTTGTGCAGTTTTCAGGCCCCCAGAACACCATTGTCAATTAAATTAATGAGCCAATTTAATTAAATATATATATATTTTTTAACACAGCTTATTTAAATACCCCCATGAAGACATGCATAAACTATAATGAAAACATGCTTATAAAATAATGAGTAAATTTTGGTCCTTTCTTTGCTCTGGTCTGGAGAGACTTGTATGTTTGCATATTTTTATATGTATGTATTGTGTTTGTCGTTTACTGGCGGCCCTCGGCTAGAGAATGGGACCGAGGCCGTGAGCGACGCAGCCGAGGGGAGTATCGGGACTATGAGAGGGGCAGACGAGAGAGATTTTCCCCTCCACGTCACGACATGAGCCCCCAGCAGAAGCGCATGAGGAGAGACTGGTAAGAAAGTTGTAATGTTTTTTTGGTGGCAAATTTAATTTGACAAAAATGGTTTACTATAAGCATAAAAATATCAAGCATGCATAAATAGTGAAGATAATGTCTATGATGACTTAAAATATTTCCAAAGAGGACAAATGCATATTTAAAAAAAACAAAACAAAAAACTTCTGCATTCTTCTCAGGGATGACCATGGAGGTGACCCTTACCATGGTGGCTATGACCTGGGTTATGGAGGTGGTGGAGGACCCAGCTACGCCCCTCCTCAGCCGTGGGGTCACCCTGACATGCATCTAATGCAGCCTCATCATGGAATCCCCATCCAGGCCAGGTGAGCAGGAACGAAACCAGCAGCTCTACAGTCCACCAGCGCCTTGTATTTTAATCTGTTAACAGCACTTCTCTGGTCTTCCTCCAGGCTGGGAAACATCCATGATATGGATCTTGGTCCTCCCCTTCCGGTGATGAAGACCTTTAAGGAGTTCCTACTGTCCCTGGATGACTCTGTGGATGAGACAGAGTCAGTCAAACGCTACAATGAATACAAGATCGATTTTAGGCGTCAACAGATGCAGGACTTCTTCCTGGCCCATAAAGATGAAGAGTGGTACGATAACAGTTACTGTTTTGGGTTTTAGTGTTTTGTTTTTGTACTGTTTGTGCATTAAGCTAGTGATGGAGGAACAGCAGGTCCCGCATCTAAGCACAGAAGTGGCCAAATCCAGCTTCTGAAAATGTGACTGTTCTGCTAATAATAATAATGTGGATTTGGCTGCACAATTCCATCAAATATGACTTTGACTATCATATAGTGTAGTTTAAGTACTACAGTCTGTTGTGTTATGAGGGCGAAGTTTCATAAAAATAGGCTTTTAAAGTTGTAGTTCATCCAAAATTGGAAACCGTTTATAATTTTCATTTTTGCATGAACTATTCCTTTTAAATCTTGAGTGCTTTATTTGCTCCTGCTTCTAAATGAGTTCTGCTGTCTCATCAGTTTGTCTCCACAGCGACTGAATTGGTCTCATCATTGACTTGTTTCCTGTGTTTTTAACACTCCTTTCATTTCAGGTTTTTGCATAATGTTTATTGGTTTACAAATTAACGCAAATCCTTCTTCCCTCCATCACCACAAGGTATTGGAAGATGAGAAAAGCTCTTGGACCCGTCGCAGGAGTCGCTGTTAGTTAGTCAGGGTTTGCACTGCGCACAATGCAGCTGCCATTAGAATCCAAGTACCAGGGCTTTTAGCTAGACAGTCGAACACTCGCGATCCGAACCTACCGTCGCATTCACGGAAAGATTTTTTTATTTTTTTTTCTGTAGTGTGTGATGCCTTTCTTCCCCTTTTTTCTTTTTCGTTTTTGATATTTGGATCGATCAAACCCCCCCCCAAAAACGCAGAAATGGTGTGTATGTACACACTCCTCTGAGAAGACCGCTCTCAGTGTAAATGTGTTGTAATGCGGGGAGTACATCAGGTAAATTTAGTGCACACAATGGAAATTGTTTCACCCACCTGTTTTGACTCTCATTTCTTGATAATTTCTCAGTTTATGTTGTCGTTTTTTTACTTATTTTTTGTTTCTACTTCTTTGGTGGTGAGTCTACTTTACTGTATTATACACATTTAAACACAAGAATTGTTTGTAGTATGTGTAGTAAGACTGACAGTCTAAGTAATTTACCCAACAAAGCTCTTCAAAACCTAGTGTGCTGCCAGGCGAAATGCTGCCTTCTAAGACAGCAGTGAATGATGTGCAGTGCCCTGCGTATGCAGCAGTTTTGTATTCACTTTACTCCGTTTATTTAATTGGAGTAGTTAATCTATTTCTTACACACACACAGATTTGTTGTAATTTCTGTACACCACTATAGACCTTAACCAAACTGTGACGACTAATGCTTTTAATAACCCTGAATATGTGGTCTATCAAGTATCATCTCGGAACGATACATACAATGCTGTCTGCTGTCTTAGAATCTAGCTAACAAAGTCATTTAGAAGGCATCAAATTAAGTTTGTTCCTTTTGGGATGTACTTCACACTGGGAACATGTTTGTCTGGGTAGCTCACTGGTTTTAGAATAGAGCCACAAAGTCATATGACAGGGTCAATTAGTGTGGGATAATGCAATTAATGGTTTGCATTAGATTTTTGCATTAGCACTTTTAGACATGTTGAAGGCAGGATATAACTAGCAGGTCTCTTGGTGACTATTTAGAGAGGTTGACCTCAAAGATGGTTGCTAACATGCCATTTTTTTTATTTCCCCAAACACCCCATTTGTCCCTCTTTCTCCTTTCTGTCAACTTGTCAGGTTTCGTTCGAAGTACCACCCGGATGAGGCTGGAAGGCGTAAAGCAGAAGCCCATAGTGCTCTACAGAATCGACTGAATGTCTACATGTATCTGATGGACAATACCTCATTTGAATCGGTCTCTTTGGACATAGAGCATGCTCCACAAATCACCAAGATTTTAGATGCAGGTAAAGAGAACTGCTTTTCATTTGCTCGTTTCAGGGTTTCTGCAGAGTATTGAAATTGTTTGATTAGTGGTAAATCTATGGCTCTGTGTATCGCCCAGCCAAACTTCTGTCCTATTTCTCCAACAAAAATAAATCCAAACACAGCCACAGCACTGTTTTGCACCTCTGGGCAACATGACCGTGTTTTTGTTCTTGAATGAATCAACTGTTTCAAACTGAATGACTCTTATTAATACTGACTTGCTGCCACCTACTATATCACAAATCTTAATTGTTTTACATTTCAAATATCAAAACATTGTTAAAATACAAATTAACTGCAGGTTAGCATTCTATGTCCCCCTCAGCTGCATTAAACTGTAAATGCATCTAAATGCCACATTGCAAAGATACATTTTTGTGAAAACTTTAGTTTAATATGGTATTATTGACATTGCCTTACCCCAGTCATACGGTATATAAAGTCTTAAATTTGAGCTTGAAAAAATCCTACAGAAAGCCTGTAGTTTTAAATGTCTAAAAATGTCATTTCAAACTGTGTCCATTGGTAATAAAGAATTATGGTGGTCAGTTACACATGCCCTAAAAGCATGTTTTTCGTTTGTCTCTGTTAGCTGTAATAAAGATGGAAGGAGGAACGGAACATGACCTTCGCATCCTGGAACAGCCCACCGAGGAAGAGGAGGAGCGAGAGAGACTGTCATCTGGTGGACCTGGTTCTGAAGCTCCCAAACGGGATGAGCCCAGGCCTGCAGATGTTGAGCGCAAACCCTCGACTGAAAAAGACAAGATGGTAAGTGAATGTTGCGTAATAGAGCAAAAGATGTTGGGTAGATCTTCGTAACACTGATGGTGTGTTTTATAGGGTGAGGGTGATGAGGGCACTGAGAAGGATGCAGCCGCTTCTGCAGGAGGAAGTGAAGGGGAGGAGAAGACTGAGAAAGAAACACCTGCTGAACCAATCCCAGAACCCAAGAAGGTGAGTTGGCTGCCTTGGGTAGAGCACGTACCATCTGTTGGGTCAAACTGTTTTGTAACTTCAATAGATGTTAATCTGGTGCTTTGCTGTTCTCTTTCTGTCTTTAGCTAAGCAAGAAGAGAAAGAGGAAGCACAGTGGAGAAAGTGAAGATGAAGCTAGTGCATCTGACAGCGACTCTGATTCTGACTCTGACTCAAACTCTCACTGCTCGGAGAAACCCTCGGAGAGAGAGAGAGAACGGGATGAGGGAGAGGATAAGGAGGAAGAGGAAGAAGAGGAGGGGGAAGGTCAGTGTCAAGACTTCTGATAATGAATCATCCGTGTCAAAGTGTCGTGATTGTGACATCTGGTTGTTTGTTTTTTTTTTTAATAGCTGCTGATGTAAAGGAGGGAACGGAAGAGCAGAAAGATAGGGAGAAGGAAAAGGAGAAGAAACCCAAGGACGATCAGCCTCCACGACCTCGACCTCTTCACAGGACATGCTCTCTCTTCATGAGGAGCATTGCTCCAACCATATCTAAAGCAGAAATTGTGGCTGTACGTGTGCACAAAGCAATGCAGATTCTTGCTGTTACTGTTTATGAAGCGTTCTCTAAATGTTGCTGATTTATTTTGGCAGCTGTGTCGACGTTATCCTGGATTTATGCGTGTGTGTTTGTCAGAACCGCAGCCCGAGCGTAGGTAAGTTGAACCAAAGTCTATAGAATAGCCAAGACATGTAGCATTCTGCGCATGCACACTGACTGATCTCGCCTGAGAAATAAGCCTTTTATAACGCTATTTGAGAAAAAGAAACATTTATTGCAGTTGATGCCAGATTTCATTCGTGATTTCAAATATGAAATTTAATCGTAAGCTTAGTGAACAGTTTTGGAGAATTTGATGTTCCCCATTCAAAGAGATAGGAGCTGCGCTTGGATGCCTGAGAGGCGTTTCAAAGATTGCCACTGAGTGACATGACTTATCTTATGACGACTTGGCTCGGCACGGCTCAGTTCGGCTCAGTTTAGTACCGCTTTAGAGTGGGCAGGATTATTCACGTGTCGTTATAGTTGTGCCGCCTCTACTGCTGTGACATCATCGTACACGCACCACAAACACACAACAATGGAGCATTTTTCATTCTGCGTCCCCCCCATCAAGCTCTTGCTGGATCCGCTCCTCGGTATCAACGGGAGGAACGTCTGTACTTCCTCCATAGACCACGAAACAGCCATTTTTGATTAATACAAAAAGGTGCGTTTCTTTAAACAAAAAAGTTGCCTCCGGTCCTTCGCTGGCTGTGCTGATTTAAATCTAGCGGCTCTGTTGTGTCTCGTGTCGCAAGTTCAGTGACCCAGTAATGATGATTTTCTCCGGCCAATCAATGACTAGCAGAGTTTACACGTCACGTTTTGGTAACTGTACGGTATGCTTGGAACCTCGGCTGAGGTGGTACTAAAAAAAGGACCAGGTACTGTTCCCAGTGGAAAACCCCCCAAAAGTGAGTTGTACTGAGCCGTGCCGTGCCGTACTATGCAGTGGAAAAGCGCCATTAAAGAGACTTTGGTTGAAGTTGGTTTCACTTCACTTTAGAGCAGGTAGTAGCATAGCTGAAATGTTTATTTTCAACTTGAGAAATTGAGAAATTTCAAACTGAGAATACTAAAATTGTTACATTTATTAAAAAGATTTAATATATCTTCCTGAAAAGAATAGTATCTAACTTCTCACTCTTCAATGACTGCATTGGAAATGAATGGGAAACAAATGTAGTCTAGTGGAAATTTATGGTACTGCACCCAAAGAAAAATCTAATTTGTGGAAATATTAACCTCAAATCTGGAAAACTACTTGCTTATATTTATGTATCTCATAACATTTTAAAATTGTAACAATTTAATAAACTTGTACAACTTTTTATGGTTAAAATTAAAAAATGGAAATTAAATTTTCATGCTAAAGCACAGAGTAGTTAACCAGATAAACTGATGCAAAATATTCCTCAAATATAAAAAATAAATAAATAAAAAATGGTATATTCATTTAACTGCAATAAAAAACTGCCACATTAGGAGCTCCACAGAGATATCATTAATTTAGTTTTCTGCATTAAAAAAGGTTTGCTCTCAGGTTATTGTTATCTGGATATGCACCAATATAAAATTTTTTGCTAAATCATTTCAATTTTAAAATAGAAATTGTGTGCTCTCTAAAAAGCAAAATGTTTCCATCTCTGTGACTCAGGTTTTTCAGGCGTTGTTGGGTGACCTTCGACCGAGGTGTGAACATCAAAGAGATCTGCTGGAACCTGCAGAATATCCGGGTGAGTTATAGAATCACTGGCTTGAGGAACCGCAATAAGTAGCACACGTCTTGCTCAATGTCTTCTCCTGTTCCTCTCTGAGCAGCTGCGGGACTGTGAGCTGGCTCCTGGGGTCAATCGAGATCTGGCGCGCCGTGTGCGGAACGTGAACGGAATCACTCAACACAAGCAGGTTCTCCGTAATGACATCAAGCTGGCTGCTAAACTGATCCATGCACTGGATGACAGGGAGAGGCTCTGGAGCCACAAACCCAGAGAAGAGACACACATTCTGGAGGTATTCTCACCTGTAGAATTATAGAAATGTAGAATTTTATTTTCACATATTAAGCTTTTTAATGTGATTTTTTTTACTCTTATTTCCTGAAGCTCCCTGCTCAGAACCCCATTTTGAAGAACATCACCGATTACCTGATTGAGGAAGTGAGCGCAGAGGAGGAAGAGCTTCTGGGGAGTGCAGGAGGAGCTGACTCAGAGGAGGGATCCAAGGAGGGAAACCCCACAGAGATAACGGTGGAGAGAGATGAAAAACTTGTCAAGGTCCGAAAAATTGTGTTTTCGTCATTTCATCAAAATCGGGAGATGTAATGCACTACACCATCCTACATTTTATTTGTGGCATGAAAAATCCAGTTCTTTCTACATTTTTAAGGTGCTGAATCCAACAAAATTACCCTTTTTTTTTTTTTCTTGGAGCACATCTCAAGTTTTTTAAATTGAGATTTTTTTATATCATGAATAAATAACGTTTCATTGATGTATGGTTTTGATGGTGCAGAAAAACTGTAAATATTGTGAAAATTGCCTTTTAAACTTGTCTAAATGAAGCAATGCATTTTACATTAGTTTAAGATCAATGAGAGTAAATGAGAATTTCAGTCTGATTTCAGTTTGATGTTTAATTCGGGAGTGTAATGTGTTTGTCTCCTCCCAGGTGTTGGATCGTCTTCTGTTCTATCTGCGTATCGTGCACTCTATTGATTATTACAACACCTGCGAGTACCCGAGTGAGGACGAGATGCCAAACCGCTGCGGCATTATCCATGTGCGAGGGCCCATTCCCCCCAACCGCATTACTCACAGAGAAGGTAAGAGCTGTCTTTACTGCTAACAACTGCCTGTGCTTTGTTTCCTTTTGATTTCATCACACTTCACCATTAAATGATCCCATGTAACAAGAAACGTGAGCTGATTTGGTTGACTTGTGATCCTCTTGTAGTGGCTGACTGGCAGAAGACATTTGAAGAGAAGTTGGGACCCTTGTTCAGTGTGAAGGAGTCCCTTTCTGAAGATGAGGCAGCAAAGATGGGCCGCAAAGATCCAGAACAGGAAGTGGAAAAGTTTGTGTTGGCCAACACACAGGAACTGGGCAAAGACAAGTGGCTTTGTCCTTTAAGTGGCAAAAAGTTTAAGGTGTGTGAGATAGCATGATCTGGTATCCTTGGTAGTCCAATGTATTTTTGATTTAAATCAATAAGAATATGAATCTCTGTCTAGGGCCCAGAGTTTGTGAGGAAGCACATTCTAAACAAACATGGAGATAAGATTGAGGAAGTAAAGAAAGAGGTTGTCTTTTTCAACAACTTTCTGATGGATGCAAAAAGACCCTCCATCCCAGAAATGAAACCTCCACCACCTCCAGGCCCAGGACAAGGTAAGCACACATCGATCTTTTGGATTTTTATATTAGAAAAGAGAAAAAACATCAAATTAGCATCTCGCAAACATTTCTATTTTTTCTTTCTCTTGTTAGGAGTGCTTTCCCCGGGAGGTCTTCCATTCCCACCTCAGGGTCCACAAGGTCTCATGGGATTTGGCCAGCCCAGACCTCCAGTGATGGGTTATGGAGGTGCGTGTTTGTTGAAATGGCTCAGTCAGAGTAAATATTTGTGTCGAAGCTTTCACAAATTCAGGAAGTCACGATGTGATTGCAAAATTGCATCTCAGTTTTTCAACAGGGCTGCAACCCCAAAACATTGATATCTAGCATTGTATAATATAATATAAAATATATATTATGTTTTTTTTATATATATATATATATATATATATATAATCTCTCGAATCAAATTGTTGACTATTCGAGGAAACCCCTAAAATATATAAATAAATAATAGCAACACTTTGAAACTTGCTCAAGTTCTCTACAGAATTGGGTTCTCACAGTTGAGCCAAATTTCAGGTATTTATATATTACAGTCCTACTTTATATTAGGTGGCCTTAACTACTGTATACTTGCATTTTATATTAATAATTTGGTACAACTTGCACCTTAACCTACTCACACCACCACACCTGTCCCAATCCTTACCCATATCCACCTTAAAGCAGCAAAGGTGATTTGCAATCAATATGAATACAAGAAGCACATTGCACTTCAGTGCGTAGTAGTTAAGGCCATCTAATACAGTGTAAAGTAAGAGGAAGTCACTGAAAGGAATTTTTAATTAATGCAATGATAAATATTCAAATCCTTGTGGTGCATCAGTGAAACATATTTATTGATGTTTGTTTAACAGGTGGTCCTCCTTACCCACCCAACCAGTACGGCGGAGGCGGCAGGGGCAACTACGACAACTTCCGTGGACAAGGCGGTTACCCGGGAAAACCTAGAAACAGCCGGTGAGTCTGTCGTATTTCAATTCTGTTTTAATTGTTGTTCGGGAGCAGATGTGATGTTTTGCACAATCTAATTAAATGTTGCTATGTCTTTTCCAGAATGATGCGCGGGGATCCTCGTAATATCATTGAATACCGTGACTTAGATGCTCCGGATGATGTAGACTTCTTTTAGAGCTCCAGTTTTATTCTCTCCATTTTAATCTTTTTTTTTTTTATTTTTCTTTTTTACACCGCTGTCTCTGCTTTTTGCATTCATTCCAGAAGCTGCCCCTGACTGTCTTCTCCTGTGTGCTCTTATCATGCTGAAGTCAGCACATGTCCTTTGTTGAACGTCAATGCATACTCAGTGTTATAGATATTGAGCTTGTACCTTTTTTCTTCCAATAAAACTTTGATTTGGAACCTTTTTGTGTGCTGTATTGGTTTTTAAAAGGAATTAAATTTAATATAAAGTTTTTAATTTAGTTATACATTAAAGTGCTTGCAATGGAACTCAGCTGTTCGCATTGCACAGGGGATAAAATAATAAATGGGTAGCTTGTATTTTTATACTGGGAAGGAATAAAGTAGCCAGTGTATTTGATCTGTATCTTTAAGGTAAATCGTCCTTCACTAGGGGAATGAGTTTCTGTGAGTGGAGTTGATGGTCAGTAAATAAATTAAAGTAGTCTTATGTTTTGAGAGTGTGTATATGATTGTTTGTTGAAATTCCCTGTGTTATACTTCCATTCTAGGGACTTGACACTTTTGCATCCTTGGGGCATTTCTGTATATTAAAAAAAAAATTTAGTTCATATTTCACCAATATTTCTTTTGGGAGTGAGGGCAAATGCTTTTCTGTAGTAATGGTTCATCATCCTCCAAATGTGCTCACTAGAGTTAAACTTGTGTTTAACTAAGAATATTCCTTAAACTTTGATTGATCATATTTACTGTGTACATGTGTAGCTCCAAATGTTAGACACAATAAGTTTACGGTAAGTACTTACAAGCAAAAATGACTAACTATTGTGCTCTATTGCTTTTTTTTTTTTTATTATTGCTGAAGAGTAACTCTTCTCCTGTATTCTACTTAACTGATGTGAATTATTTTTTTCTTCACGCTAAGGTTTATTCATGTCGGACACATGTGTACATCTATACAGGTCCTTCTCAAAAAAATTGCATATTGTGATAAAGTTCATTATTTTCTGTAATTTAGACTTTCATATATTTTAGACTCATTACACACAACTGAAGTAGTTCAAGTCTTTTATTGTTTTAATATTGATGATTTTGGCATACAGCTCATGAAAACCCCAAATTCCTATCTC
>JAUMHQ010000053.1:26672454-26683623 GCA_032361165.1 Enteromius paludinosus
AAAGGTCTGGTGCTAGGTTTGGATCCCATCCACTTCCATTAAATGACTACCAGACTGCCACGGTTAAAGTTAAATATATTTGTTTGTGTTCTGCTGAGGAAAAAAAGTCACCTACATCTTGGATGCCCTGGGGGTGAGTAAATAAACATAAATTTTTCATTTTTGGGTGAACTATCCCTTTAACATCTAATAAAGTAAAAAGCGAGACCTACATCTTTGAAAGAAGCAAATCCATTATTAAGATGTTTTTTAACTTCAAACCATCACTTCTGGCCAAAATATGAGTCCATAACCTATAATTATGTACCTTCCTGTGGAAAATTGCACCCCCTGTTGTTCTTGGTCACATGGTCTTTATTAATTGCATCATACAGGTACTGACAGACAGAACCCAGGACCTTAAGACATCTCTTAATGATTCACTGGAAGGGGACATCAGAGACTTCCTCATCAATGAAGCTGAACTTCACACGTACGATGACCTTACTAAAGTCAACCCGGTTACGCCTTCTACAGGTACAAAGCGCTTGGGATTTCCGTCTGTAACTATATTGGTCATTTTTCATCATTGGCCTTATGATGTTTCTTGCAAGTGAAGAATGTCAAGGTGTTTTCTTTGTCAATTGAAATGATAGCATACTTGCCCACATTACAAAATTAAGCATCTTTTTATCTTAACATTTTGACTTTCTTTTCACAATTGCTAGTTAAATATCTTGCAATTTAGACTTTCAAAGTCACTTGTTTACATCTCTAAGAATTGCAAGAAAAAACTCAGAAACTCAGAATTGCAAGGAAAAAGTTCTAATTGTGAGTTGTTAGCAGTGCTAAATGCCTTCTTGTGAGTCAGTGTTGAATTACAGCTGTGGTGTTTTGTGTTTGGCAGTGCTGAAATGTCTGCAGGCCAGGTACAGCGCAAAGGTTTTCTACACACATGCTGGCTGCACGCTGGTCGCCCTCAACCCCTTCCAGCCCATTCCGCACCTGTACTCTCTGGATGTGATGAGGGAATACCACTCCGCCCCTCAACCTCAGGTAAACACGCTCAAGTCTATCAGTACTCCAGTGTTGAAATATGCAAGTTATTCCATAATTATTCCATGCTTTGGTAGAAAAATGTCGACTGGTTTGGTGTTTAAACCCACCTCTAATTATTTGTTTTTTAAATGTTGTCTTTTGAAACGAGAGATCTGTCCCTCCCTTTCAAATGCTTTTAATGCTTAACAGATGACAGGGCAATGTTTAGTCAACCCATTTGTCTTTTATCCTTGCAGAGGACAGTGTCAAAACAATGTTTGCACACCTGGTCCGTTCAATGAGATGCAGGTTCAGTGGTATTAAATGTAAAGTTAATGAGTCAGTCATTAACTTTATATTTAATACAGCAGCAAACAATCTTTTTTTTTTTGCATGTTCTTGTCATCTTATCATTAACTTGCACAATAATTAAGTGAAATGTAAGCTGTTAATTGATTATTAATGAGGTTTGAACTTCTCACTTGCCAATGTGCCGATGGCCAGTAACCTTGACAACGCTTTTCTCTGCATGTTTATTTTGACATTAAAGAATGTTAATGAAAAAAACCTGCATATCAGGAAGTTAGATAAAAATAAACTGCGGCCACCCTAGATATTGACTAAACATTTAAGGACATTTTCTGAACTGGTAAAGGCAGGTTATATTATATGCACGCAAGCATTTACTTTCTCAAGCTGATTTACAGAAAGCAATGCTAAAGCATCCTTTTGTACGCAGGAGTTTAAGCCACACATCTTCATCGTAGCAGAAGAAGCTTATAGGAATGTGCAGGGCCAGGTGGAGCCCATGAACCAATCGCTGGTTGTCTCTGGAGAAAGTGGAGCTGGAAAGGTAAGTGATGTTTGTTTGGTGTAATTTCGTAATTCAGGTTTTCCAGTGCTTGTGCTTTACAGCTACTGCATTGTATTAAAGGGGTCCAAAACAGGCCTGGCTCAATGTAAACATCTCAGTTCTTTTATCCGTGTTGCTCTACTCTTAAATGCCAGTCACTTTGTAAATCTGCATCACATTGTGACTGATTCATAAAGCATTCCCAGCTGAAATGTGCTGCTCTAACGGTTCAGGGCAGATTACAGTCACCAAAATGCACCTGTTAAAATTAAACCCCCTGCATGTTTTGCAATATGCTTTAGTCTCTAAAATTAAGGAAATATTAATTTCTCATTATTTACAGTCTTTAAAACCTAATATTTCAAGTATGTACAGAACTACGTTGAGGACTGATCTGAAAACGGTCACATCTCAACATGATTTCACAACTCTTATATTAAATATCTCTTCAGACATGGACGTCACGCTGTCTGATGAAGTATTATGCCACTGTAGCCACCTCTTCTCAGAAGTGCCAGGACACCGTAGAGAAGATAGAAAGACGAGTACTGGACTCCAACCCAGTAATGGAGGCATTTGGTGAGAAATACAGGGAGCAGTTGATGTTTCGGTCTCCTCTCCTTCATTACATGTTTTCTAAAAGCTTTTATTTTCCTTTTCCTTCTTCCCCAGGGAATGCCTGCACTTTACGCAATAGCAACAGTAGTCGCTTTGGAAAATACATTCAGCTTCAGCTCAACAGGTCAGTTATGCTTTCTCTTTGTTTCACACATGGACCTAAAGAATCTTGTGATTTGGTGTAAATGTCTGTGATTTTATAACGCAGCTCTCAGCTGCTGGTTGGGGCATCAGTGCAGACGTATCTTTTGGAGAAAACCAGAGTGGCTTTCCAAGCACCAAATGAGAGAAATTTTCACATATTCTACCAGGTAAATTAAGACTGCAGTTACAGAATTAACCAGGAATAAAAAAACGACCAAAGTATATGCTGTCACAAGCCGCTTTTCCACTCAATTATCTGGAACTATTTGTTTTTTTGCTTGAAGATGGTGAAAGGAGCCACAGAGAAACAGAGACTGGAATGGATGCTGCCTTTAGAGCAAGACTTTGTTTGGTTGCCACATGCTGAGAAAACCTTAGAAGGCAAGGATTGTTCTTCAGGAATTTGTATTTTGAAACATGAAAGTCAGTTTTATGAGGAATTTGATTATATTTGACATCTTGCATTCTATTTGTTTGTGTATGAGCAGAAGACAGTTTGCAAGAGACAGTGGAAGCAATGATCAACCTTGGCATTGATGAGGGGAAACGGTCACAAATATTTAGGGTAAGTGATATATAAATTATATAAATTATACCTCAATGATTGGATGTTGGTTGGTATTTGAGTAGGTTTTTATACACTGATTACACCCTGTTGTTTGGACTAATTAATTGAACTTGTTAAATGACTGTAATTATGTGATAAAGGCCGTATTTATATAGTGGGTGGAGACACTAAATAACTCACTGAAAGAAAATCAACTTTCGATTTATGAATGTGAATCATCATGTAGCTTTTGATGGAAGTTATTTGAATTCATGCACCAAAATAACACAAGAAAATGAAGTGTAAACTACTTTGTTAATGAATCAATTATTTTGAATGACATGATTGTTGTCTTTTTGGAAAGATCCTTGCAGGTCTTCTGCAGCTGGGGAACGTGGACTTCAGTCCTGCATCAGAAGAGGCTCAGCCGTGTGATCTTGATGGCCACTCAAAAGGTGTGATGTGTTTCTGTTGTATTGTTTATTTTAAAAACTAGGTTATAACAGTGGATTAGGCAAGAAGCATATTCCAGACATGATAAGGCAAAGTACTTTTATGGATGAGACAAGTTCTGGGCTGCGACGTGTCCTTGTTACATTCCTCCTCACTATTCACTGTAAGACTTTGCTATAAACGCTACTGGTCAAAAGTTTGGGTTTGTAAACAATTTGTAATGATTTTGATTAAAGCATCCTCTGCTCACTAAGACTGCATTTATCTGATCAGTAAAACTGTAATATAAGGACGTGTTGACATTAGTAGCTTATTGATCTCTGTTCTCCCTCTAGGTTTCCTGCAGAAGACCGCTGACCTGCTGCAGGTGCCGTTAGACGAGCTGCAGTCGTGTCTGACCGTGAGAGCTTTACTCGCTGGCAAACAGAGCATCCTCAAACCTTGCTCTCAGTCAGAGTGCGGTGTCCGCAGAGACTGTCTGGCTAAAGTCATTTATGCACAGTGAGTTTTTCATTTGTATAAAGATGCTTACAGCTACAGTAAAACAACAAATCTTACACACACAAACACACTCTCCACGGTGCGTTTCATATATAATAAAATGTCGAGTTTTGCATGTTATAAAATCCAGTATACTTAAAGCAAGTGTTGTAGAGTGCTGAAGCGCAAATATTTTTAATGAGCACATTTCATGTCTTGATTTTGTTTTCATTCACAGGCTGTTTGACTGGTTAGTCACTTTCATAAACAACAGTATGTGTGCAGACAATTCCACGTGGTGCAACTTCATTGGTACAAATTCTAACTATCGCTAAATATACTGCTTACTAGTCAGAATTTAATGTGTCAAACATTTATCTTTTTTCCTGAATGGATTTAAATTATTTCTGGGTGCTGTCTTCTTCAGGTCTGCTGGATGTGTACGGTTTTGAGTGCTTCCTCCTGAACAATCTGGAGCAGTTGTGCATTAATTACGCTAACGAGAAGCTGCAGCAGCACTTTGTAGCTCATTACCTGAAGGCTCAGCAGGAGGAGTATGTGACCGAGGGCCTGCAGTGGTCCTTCATACGGTACCAAGACAACCAGGGCTGCCTGGACCTGATTGAAGGCAGTCCCTCCAGCATTTTCTCCCTGCTCAATGAGGTCAGCTTGCGCTTCTCATCTCAGAGAGGGGAAATCAGAAAAAGATGTGATGTGTGCTTGCATCACAAATGTAGCGACTGTGTTTATTTATAGTGATTATTTAGCATAGTGAAAGATTGCACTAATGAGTTTATTCTTTCTTTCCTTCGCTTCATTTCTGATTCTTTGGTCACTGTCTGTCTGTCATCAGGAGTGTCGTCTGAACAGAGCATCAGATGCGAAGCAGTTTCGCGTGCGTCTGCAAAAGGAGCTTTCAGATAACGCCAGCATCAGTTGGGACAAACTCAGCAAAGAGCCCCATTTTACTGTGGCCCACTATGCAGGAAATGTCAGTTACCAGATCGAGGGCATGATGGAGAAGAACAAGGTGCGAATTATATTAGTCGTTGCATACATGATCTATGTGGCTTGTCTGTGCTGAAATTTCTTTCTTTGGGATTAATAGTTTATAAAGTGCCTGAATGTCCATATGTGTTTTGTAGGACCCGGTTCCCCCTGAGATCATCAGTCTCCTGCAGAAGTCCCAGGATTCATTGCTGCACAGTCTCCTCTGTAACAGTGACTGTGAGAGCAAGGGGTCTAGAGGACACAGTAAAGTGGTCACTGTCGTCTCCAAATTTAAGGTACAGATTTTTAAGAATAAAACTTTTTACTGTGTAAAAAGTGTATTACGTTTGTTTACTTGATTGTTTTTGATCTTAATCATTATGATTCAAATGATAAGATGATTAGACATAATTTTGTTGTCCCGGTGCAAAGGTGAAATTTAAAGAAGACAGATACTGATACAGATACTGCAGTGTTTTTAGACTGAGCTGCATCCGTGTTTAATAAACTCATTTTTATTTTTCTGTGAATATGCAGAACTCTCTTGAAAGCCTGATGAAGATTTTGCACAGCACCACGCCGCACTATACTCGCTGCATCAAACCCAACCCTGACTGCAGACCGCTCACCTTCAAAAAGGAAGAGGTATGAAACCCAGTCACGATTCCCTTGAGAGTGGCAGATTTATAGCCTGGTTAGTGAGTCTCGTTTTGCGTTCAGGTTATCGCTCAGCTTGAGGCCTGCGGGATAGTAGAAACCATAAACATCAGTGCAGCAGGATTTCCCATCAGGTAACACATCTCAGTCTCTATTTAAATTAAATTCAATAAAATTATTACAGTATCAAACTAAATTATTTTTGCATTATTTGTACAGGGTCCCGTATGGCAGTTTCCACCAAAGATACGGGCTGATTGCAAACACCGGACTAACTGCACAAATGAACACAGCGAACAGTACGTAGAAAGTGATGTGCTTAGAAAGTACTGTCTGTTTTTTCTGTTCTCCTGTTAAATAACTAAATCCTGTCTTTTCTTTCAGTCTCCTTCTCTCATTTCTTTCTGTCTTTAATGAACACAGTGCTTAAAATAATGTGAATCTGAATTCCTCAGGTGAATTACTGCATGCTTATTTAGTGGATATTTTGCATGCATTGGTGCATTTGCTTGCCTTTTCTTCTTCCACACTTCACTATTACCCTCTTACGAATGACTTTTGTAGAAATAAATAGATGTTAGTTCAAGTGGTTGAATTTTTTTTGCACGTGGTTTCATGTCACTGCTTGTGGGGCCTGATACAGATAAGAATTTCTCAGGTGTGCACATTAGTTGGTTGAACACCAATAAAAATAAGTTTTAAATCTCCGATAAATCAAGTGATCTCGGTGATGTTCCTGAAGATCTACCTTCCTGTAGAGACTAATTCTAATCAAACACACTCAAGCCAGCCAGGTGTTGACAAGCCAGCTGTTGAAAAATGACATGTGTGTGCAGGATTGGGAGTAGAATCTACAGGAAGGTGTATTCATGGGAACGGGACTGGACATGTCTGCTCTAATACCTCGACCCACCAAGAGTCAAAGCAAACTTTTAACTAAACCTAATGTACCTATAAATTGACTGATTTCAGTTGAGTCAAGGAAAGACTCCTCAAGTGATTAGGGTAAAGTTTTTGACTAATACATTTCATTATACTACCCCAATTGATTTATCACAGTACATTAGCAAATGTTATGTTTAATGTGCAAATGAGGCATTATATAATTAGCTTCACATAAGTATGCATGTATTTCAGTATTTTTACTCATATTTTTTTTTTTCTATTTTTTAGTAATAAACTATAAAAATCAGATGAATAATATATTATGAAACCAAACTGGAAAAAGCTTTAGATAGGGAATTAAGTTGGTTTTTGTTAGCAAATTAAACTACTTAAATGTGTATTATGTTTTTTTTCCTTCCAGGAGTCTTAAAGAAGACATTTTATGGAAGCAAAATACCCCAAAATCTTAATATTGACCAGTGCATGAAAAGCAGTGTGTTGCCTTAAAACACAATACTTTATACTACAAACTGGATTTCTAAAGCTCAGCTTTCCATCACAGGCACTGAGATGAGCGATCAGGCTGTTCTGGGATCTGCTGTAGAGGATGTGCTTAATGTGGTCCTCAAGAGACGCTCCACAAACTCCTCCCTCAGCCCTGATGACAACAACAACATGGTGCACTGTGGCAGGACCAAAGTGTTTCTCACACACTCCCTGGTAATGTGCATTCTGATTGCTTGTTATTGAAATGCTATTTGTAAAATGGCCGTTTGCACTGAGCTAGCTGTTGAAAGTTCACTGAACTCTTTCATTCTGTTTACTCGGTCTCAGCTGATGCAATCACAAGCTGTAGGATGGCTTTTAACTTGATGTCAGTAGTTAATTTATCATGTGTCGTGCAGCTGGAGATGCTGGAGGAGCACAGGAACAGGGTGCGCTCGCAGAAGGCGTTCTGTATTCAGTGCTGCTGGCGCAGGCATCAGACCCGTCAGCGTAACCTGAGGACACAGGCTGCCACCCGCTTACAAGCAGGTTAGGATTTAACATCTTTCATTTGTGATTACAGGTGGTCATTTGGGGGAAAACTGTAATTGTGAAATGTATTTATTTTTTTACATTGATTTTTTTTATATTTAGTTTCAATTTTATTTATTTATGTTTTACACACACATACACAACAAAAAGTTTAACAAAAATCCCTCTAAAAATATGTGGTTAAATATGGCTAATTTAATGAATGAATTAATAGATATATAAATTGTTGTTTTTTTTGTTATTATTATTATTATTATTATACTATTATTATTACTTCTACTACTACTACTACTACTACTAATTTAAAATATAAAAAATAAGTAAATATAAAACAAAATAAGAAATACTACTATGGAAATATTTCACTGTAAATTGAAAAAAAAAAAAAAAAAAAAAACGTTAATTATTTATTTTTGCCCGTCATCAGTAAAATTACAATAATGACATTGTGGCAGTCTTATTTTTACCATTACGTGAATCCATAGATTTTTTTATTTTGACTGAAAACTGCATGGAGAAGTCAAATCTTGTCTTTTGTTGAAAAATGATTCTCACTGCAAATAACTGTGCGACCCAGTGACTGTGCATTTCTCTCTGATCTCTGCCTGGCTGAAGGAGCAGACATCTGCTGTGCGTCTAGACGCTAATACCTGATCAACTTCCTCCTGATTATCCCTGAAACACAGAACAGAGCAGATGCAGCTCACCTGAGGCAAACACCTGCTTGACTGAGATCAGTAGAGCCAAGGGCCAGATCAGACCACACTAATTTTAAAGTGCAGACTTTACAGTATTGAAGGTGTAGGGCTGCAGCATGATTAATCAAATATAGAATGAAAGCACTGTGTTTATTTACTCATGAACAGCTCGTTGTGTGCTGTGTTTTCTGTGTCTCAGAGCGTGTTGGTTCACAGCAAATGCTGCTTATCACAAACTCCATATCTGCATCTGTCTGAGTTTAAATCAAAGACAAAATGGCTCTATATCAAGTATTTCTACAGTATTATATAGTGTTTTTAACTCTCTTTTTGTGTATCTTTTTCATAGGTGTGAGATCCTGGCTGGTCAGAAGAGAGATTAAGAAATGGCACAAAGCTGCATCGATCATCCAGACCAAATGGAGGCACTGGAGGGTAAGCATTGCGCTGATTTTTATTTTAATTATTAAAGATGATGGACCGGACTTGATTTTGTCTGTTGGGAATTGATTGGATTGTGAAGACAGTTCAGGGATGGAGGCAGGTGTTTGGAAGGGAAGGAAGATTAAAATAAAAACATAACAATTATCAAAAAGTTGAATCTGGATCAGAATGATCTGAATGTTTTGCTATCCAGGATCAGGTAACTCGTCTTACTTTGGTGTTGGTTTTTCAAAACAAAACTGGATTGGATCACCCTGATGCAGATACACACTTTTTGAGATTTCCAAATCTGGATTACTAGTGCTCTACAGAGCCCCTAAAGGGACATGGTGATGGGAAAAAATGAGATGGAGGGAAAAAAGCCAATGTTTGGTACTATTGTAATTACACAAAGAACTACTTCTGAATGGTCCAGCTCTGATGATTGTGCCAATATAGTTTACAATCAGTGATTTAAAAACATTAAATTAACCCTCTGGGGTCTGAGGTGATCTATATACTTTTTGTGTGATATTAACAGCTTTTTGAGGATTTTGGGATATATTGCATCTTAAAAAAATTTATTTTTTGGACCAGTTTCAAAATGTTCTTGAATTCCACCCTTCCACATTAATAATAATCCTGTTTTTTTTTTTTTTATCAAACGTATCCCAATCTTACTAAAATGTCTTGAACAGCACAAAGTAAGGATTTAATATCCATATTAAAAACCAAGAATGGATTTTGTGTTCTAACCCCATTTCAGAATCGTTTTTTTCTTTTGAACAACCCATTTACAAGATTTGACCCAACACAGTGGCCAAAATCCGATCAGATTGCTTTTGAGCAACTGGTCCCAAGGGAAAATTTAGCTTTTATTTTTTTATTTTTGACTAACAGAGTGCTGCACAGCAGAGATTTCCTGTTTAAATTAATGGTTTTAATAAATTGTATTATTACTACTACTTTGAGAAGTACATTATACTATTTAATAGTAATTTATATTATTTATACTAGTAATTAATACTATACTATATAAAAGTGTTTTGGTGATTTGTAATTGTAAATAGCTTCAGTTCTCCATGTTTTGTGGTTCCTCCCTGACAGGCGTGGATGGATGCGTTAGCTGAGGCAGAGCTGGATGATGCTGAGGATTTCATTGAGAATGAAGCGTCGTCTTCGTTGCCGAAGCTGGACCCTCTGCTTAAGGAGAGAGGCTCGGTGCAGCTCTCCAGCATCCAGGAGCCTGTGCTGGTCAGAGGCTGGCCCATCGGTCTGGCCATGGCCTCTGCTCCCAGCATCACTGTCTCTCTGACAGCCACGGGTTTCCAGCGGATCATGTCCATGATGGCCTGTCTGAAGATCCCGTTCAGACACGGCGAATACAAAGTGAACACCAACCAGCTTGACCAGGGTGTGGCATCTATCAGAGCTCAGCCACGGGTAAGAGACGCTTTAAACATATGGGCTTTCTTTCTTCTGAATGACCAATACAGCTTACCCTCAATGTCTGTTAGTAATATTAATATACTCTCAAAGTGTTTATTCATATTTCATTTTCATTTATGCATTTATTTTAATATTTTCAATTTTAGTAATTTTGTTATGCGCTTTTGTCATTTGTAGTTTGTAATTTTTAAGCCTTATTTTTATTTATATTTTTCTTTAAGAAATTTTGGACTAGACTTTAATTTGTTCTTTCTTTTGTTTTTTATTTATATTTAATTGTAAAATTTTAGAAACTTTTTCATTTTATTTAGTGCCAATGTAACATTTCTTAGTTTTAGGTTCGTTTTTCATCTGATATTTATATTTAATCTTACCTTTTATTTTTATATTTTACAGAAAACATTTTAATAGATTTAGGTAACAATAGTAAGTTTTTTTGAATATTGTTTACTCAGAGGTAGATCAAGTTATTATATTTTAATTTAGTTTTCTTGGTGAATAAGTGCAAGAAACATGTATTATGAAATTTAGTAAAAAAGTATTATACACAATTGTATTTAATTTTATTTGTAGTAATTTTGTAATGTGCTTTTGTATTTTTTTTTATACCGCTTATTTATGTAATTTTTTTTATTTTATTTTAACTTTTATTTTTAAGAAATATTATTTTAAATAATAATGGTTTTAGTAGACAATAACACTGAATCAAGTTTATTCAGTGCTGTATTGTTGTAGTGTTGATAACCTTTGCCCTCCACTAATATTGGCACCCTTGGTTAATCTGAGAAAAGTAAATCTGCATTGTTTATCTTCTTGATCTTTCATTCAAAAGATTCACAAAATTCTAACCTATCATTGAAGTAAAACAATTGAAAATGGGGAGAAAAACTCATGATAAAATAAATGTTTTTCTCCAA
>JAUMHQ010000053.1:26698834-26714285 GCA_032361165.1 Enteromius paludinosus
CATGTCGGAGCAAATGAGAATCATGAGGTCAAAGGAACTGCCTGAAGAGCTCAGAGACAGAATTGTGGCAAGGCACATATCTGGCCATGGTTACAAAAACATTTCTGCTGCACTTAAGGTTCATAAGAGCACAGTGGCCTCCATAATCCTTGAATGGAAGATGTTTGGGACGACCAGAACCCTTCCTAGAGCTGTTCGTCCGGCCAAACCGAGCTATCGGGGGAGAAGAGCCTTGATGAAAGAGGTAAAGAAGAACCCAAAGATCACTGTGTCTGAGCTCCAGAGATGCAGTCGGGAGATGGTTGACTTTCTAAAACTTGAAGGACTCCAAGATGGTGGGAAATAAGATCCTCTGGTCTGATGAGCCCAAGCTAGAACTTTTTGGCCTTAATTCAAAGCGGTATGTGTGGAGAAAACCAGACTGCTCATCACCTGTCCAATACAGTCCCAACAGTGAAGCATGGAGGTGGCAGGTGTGAAAAACTTGTTGCATCTTTCCCAAAAAAAGACTCATGGCTGTATTCGATCAAAAGGGCGCTTCTACTAAATACTGAGGGTCTGAATACTTACGACCATGTGATATTTCAGTTTTTCTTTTTTAATAAATCTGCAAAAATGTCAACAATTCTGTGTTTTTCTGTCAATATGGGGTGCTGTGTGTGCATTAAAGAAGGAAAAAATGGCCTTAAATGATTTTAGCTGCAATATAACAGAGTGAACCATTTCTTGACCATTTTGTTGCCCTGCTGATAGTCCTCTTTCATCTCTGCTCTTTTCAGTTGGCATGGTGGATTGTGTGTGCATGCTGTCTGCTGTGTAACATCGTCACTTTCCCCCCACCTGCATGCTAATACTGTGTGTCCACTATTAACGGCATCATGCGCGAAAACTCTGATGACACCCCGATTCTCTCCTCCAAGAAGCGCCACAGCGGCTCTGATCCGTGGCGGGACGTGGAGCGACTCCACGCGGCGTTAGAGGTGGAGCGCAGCCGAAACCAGCAGGCCCACCGGCGCTTCTCTCTGGAGCTGCGGAGGCAACGGGAGGAGGCCCGTGAAGAGCGGGAGCGAGCTCTGAGGGAGCTGACCTACAGACACGAGCAGCAGAAGACGCTGGAGCTGCTGAGGCAGCGGGAAGCTCTGGGCCGGGAGCGTGCAGCCGAGGTCCGGCATCTACTGCGCTGGCGGAGTCAGGAGTTGAAACGCACCGAGAACTTGACGCTCAAGCAAACCCAAGAAGTTCATCGTCAGCTAGCGGATGAGATCTCGGGTGGATTTCCTTTTCTAGGTCTCAAACCTGGATGTAACGGCAACGGTGCAGCTTTTCGCAAACTCGAGGAACTCTTAAAGACTCTGCTTGCTCAGTCAGATGGACGCCAGGTGGCTGTGCTTCGGCGTCTCCAGCAGGAAGTGGAATTAGAGAAGAGCTACTTCCTGTGCCACCTGCTGGAAGCCCATAGTGGGACGTCCTGCGCCGTGAAACGCTCCAGACTGAGGTCGAGGAGTTGTGTGCATCTGCTCCCGCAAAACCACTTAGATTCCTGTAAGGAAGGAGAACTCGCTCTGTTCCGGTCTCGTTCGCTGTCCCAGACATCCCGAAGCGAATCTTCGCAACCTATGAAGAAGAAAAAGAAGCAGGATTGTGAAACTTCTCCTGTCAGCTCATCTCCGACTGAGGATGGAGATCTTCTAGAGGATTTACCTGAGCCGTGCTCATCTGATGAAGGGTTGGAGAAGTGCTCACCATCCAGATGTTCAGAGGACGATATGGATGATCTGGTAAGAACTGCGTTTTTGTCGTTTTGTTCTTCAGGGCTGCTCTGAATGTTCTTTGAAGTGTTCAAGCTGGATTTCATGCATTTTTGTGTTCGGAAATGTGCCATGATCTGCTATGCAATTTCTGCAGTGCTCTCAGTTTTCTATTTCACCTGCTGTCATAACACAAATCAGTTCATTTAGGTCAGGGATTGTAAAAGCAGCATTGGCATGTGTTTGCATACTTGGATTTTTCCAGATTCACTTGCTTAGTTCCAGGATAAACATGGGTTTTGTTTAATTAATCAAGCTTGAAATTTATCCAGCTAAGTTGGATAATCCAATTATTGCAATTTCTGAAAACTAAATATACTAAGTATTGTATTGGTTTGGTTTTATGTCACACACACACACACACACACACACACACACACAGATTTTATTGGTTTATTGCTTTATTTGCAAAAACCCTGGGAAGTCATTTTGCAAGATGACATGAATGCACGGACCACATATCACTTCCTAATATTTATGACATTTAAAAGTCAAAGATAGACAAAACATCTTTGTTTTCATAATTACACACACACACACACACACACACACACACACACATATTCTCTCTCTACCATTTAAGTAAAAAAAAATCTCTAATCACAAAGGCTCCATTTATTTGCTCTAATATACAATAAAATCAGTATTAAGTAAAATATTATGAAAATTTGAAGTAAGTGTTGTGTATTTTTTAATATGTTAAAATGAAACTGATTTCTGTGATCTAGGCTGAATTTCAGCATCATTACTCCAGTCTTCAGTGTTACATCCTTCAGAAATCATTTCTGGTTGTAATCAATGGCGAAAACAGTTGCGTTGCTTCATATTTTTTGTGAAAATTATTATATATTAAATTTTTTTCATTATTTGAATTGAAAGGAAAAACATTTTATTTATTTTTTTAAGAAATCTTTACTGTCACTTTTCTGAATATAAAAACTTTTATCTATTTATTTTAATATGACTGACTCCTTTTAATTCTAGAGTATTTTGTATTTTTGAACCACAAATTGTTTGTGTGCGAGTGATTTTATCAGAGCTTGTGTGGTTGTGTCCTTCTACAGATTTTTATCACATCCTGCAAACAAAATAAGCATTAATTGATACCCTTCTTTAGATTGTGACAGTACACATAATCAATCAGGAAGTGTTCCCTAAACAGTCATGTCAACTTTACTGCATTTCTGCATTATTTTTGGTCTTTTAAGAAATAGTTCACCCAAAAGTGAAAATTAGCTGATAATGTGTTCACTCTCAGGCCAACTAATGTGTAGATGAGTTTGCTTCTTTATCAGATTTGTAGAAATGTAGCATTTTATCAGTGTCTCAGGAATGGATGCTCTCCAGTGAATGGGTGCCGTCAGAATGAGAGTCCAGATAAAAACATTGCAATAATCCAAACTACTCCAGTCCATCAGTTAACATCTAGAGAAGCCAAAAGCTGTGTGTTTGTAAAAGGAAAAAACGAATTCATCTTTAGGATAGTTTTAAAATCAAACCATTGTGTCCATTATCTGTGATGCTGCTTTCTCTACTGGTTTTAGTAGAGAAAGAAAAATAAATTTTTGGATGTTGTAGTTTCTTTGCAATGAATGCATCACTATTGCTTTTGCTCAGTCCACAGTGAATTTTAGAGTCTTGAGTAAAAAAAAAATCTATTTTTATTGTCTAATGCAAACCATGAGCAGAGAGCGAGTGAATGTGGTCTGCTGGTGCTATGAATAATTCATGTACAGAGAATAACAGTCTACTGCCACTGTGAAGCCGCAGACTAAACTGTGTTGCTCTCTCTTCAGAATTGATATTTTTGTGTGCCCTGTGCTTGGAGAGAAACAGATAGTGGCTAAAAGTTGAAACTTTGGACACTGAGCAGTTTTGCAAGGGCTCTTATGATGTTTAAGCTCTGGATTAAAGGATCTTGGTTCAATGAAAGCACAAATTCTTTTTCTAATCTAATTCTCAGTTGGCTTGATTACCTCACTCACGGGCTATATAACAATGGTTTAGCTCAGTTTATTTTTCATCTTATATAATGATGATTATGTGCACATTTCAGGTCTAGAGATTTAACATCTGATCACAAATGCTCAGTCCTTGTTTTTATTGAGACAACAACTCTAATAAAAGAAGTATTATTATAGAGTAAAAATATAGTTTGCAGGACAATAATTTTTATCAATACAATACAACTGATACATGTTTTAAATCATCTTTTGTTTATTTAATTGTTGCATAGTAATTTCATTTCAAATATGATATGCCATCGTCCATCGCGATGTTTCACATTAGACATCGTACGATGCCAAATTGGTCGACATCACCCAACCCTAGGTTCCTGAAGTTGTAGGAAGTGCAAATCCATGTTAACCGTGTTGTCCACTGACCTTTCTGACCTTTCTGCAAACTGCAATGGCTCCAGTGAGGTGAAACTGTAACGGATCTTATGAAAACTGAAGCCAGAAAAGCTTTGTGGTATCACTCTGAGGTCTTGATAGCTTTTGTTTTAAGCTTTATTAAAAGGCTTTTCCCCGATCAGAGAACCAATGTTTGTATTAAAATATGTAGGCGACTTCTTCATTTTCCACTTTTTGCAGTAAACTTAATCGGCAACTAATGAATTCATTAGTATAATGTGTGGATTCATGTCTGTGTTTGTGGAAGTGAGGGATTAAGTGAACGACTGTTTAAATGAGTTGGAAGTTTACAGTCATTTAATTTGAGACTGTTAGTATCATGCCTGTCAGAGAAACTGAAGGACGCTGCCACACAAGTAAATCACATTACAGGAGACAGTTGAGTCACTGATGTCTCTAATTGTACACTTCCTACTGTTTAGAGAAAGAGCACGTGAAGTAGCATGCAATAAGCAATGATAAACATTTGATACAGTGGTATGCTTCATATTGTCGCTTGACCTCACAATGTTGAATGTTTAATTCAGCATCAGAATTGTATGCATTTTTGTGTGCAAACAATGATCAAATTATTGTCATAAGATTTAAAATGAAATGTGGTTCATGAAAATGAACGGTCTGGTTTTGTGCATTGCTTTTAGCACTCTTGAATCTTTCATATTTTCATTAAAAGATGCATGCATATTTAATTGTGCATGCTTTAATATTTTCAATGTGCAATTGTGCCCAAGTATGCATACTGTATTCTGCTTCTATTAAAGGTAGTAGTGTTTTTGGTGCTGTGAATCTCAGTGTGAAGGACCAGATCAGAGCAAATAACAATTCATGTGTGATTTGGTGTCAGTTCAGCAGTGTGCTCTTGCGTTTAGCATCTTGTGTATGAACATGTATTTGTTTTGAAACTGCAGCAGGATTAATATCGCAGACAGCATTAGGTTATTATAATCTGATCTGTTTAAGAAAGACTTTAAATAGCTTTGAGTATACTATGGTATTGTAGGTATGCAGTGCAGCTGGTGGGATATAAGAAGCCACTGACATGTGGGTGGTGTGTGTTTATTTGAAGAATTATACACTACCATTCAAATGTTTGGTAGGGTTTTTAAAATATTTTGGAAAGAAGTATTTTCTTCTCACTAAGGCTGCATTACTTTGATTTAAAAAACAAATGTTGAAAAATGATTACAGTTTGAAATGGCTTTTATACTTGAATATATGGTGAAATCTAGTTTGTTCCCGCTATTTAAAGCTAAATTTGCAGGATCATTCTCATATTCCAGTCTTCGGTGTCCCATGATTCATATTTTTGTGCAAAACATGATCCATTTTATTTTTCAAGATTATTTGATGAATAGACACTTTCAATTAATTGCATGCATCCTGGCAGAGTAAAAGTACAAATTTCTATATTTATAGATATAGATTCCTTTTCTTTTGTCCTTCACGGATCTCTTTGACGCAATGATACATGTGAATAAATATTCATGAATAGATTAAGTTAAATAGATCTGGAGCCAATTCACCAACACAAGTCTACGTTTTGTTATCAGTATTTTTGGTCTGTTTCGCCCCCACCCTTACTTCCAACCTCATTCATATTGGTTGTCACTGCAGTGTCGTGACAGAGATTGTTGTTTTGAGGTGGTGTGTTGCTAATGTTTTATTTTGAGCTCATAGAATGGCTGGGGTCTGTTTTTGGCATTACTGGGTCACCCCCTCCATTCCCTCCAAAAACTGGTGCGAGGTTACACAGAGGAGCTCTGAATTATTGATATTAGCTTGAGATCAACCCAAACAGCAGTGTGACGGCGGCAGACGCACATTCACTACATGACAAAGACACGATAGAGCATTCATGTGTCTCAAGATGTTTCCTGCTGGAGAAAATAAAGCCTCTGTGTCTGGAAGACCTGCTTCTGAACTTCATGTCTCTGTTGTGAGGTCGTTGTCAAGATTTTTGGTTTCATGGAATCATCAGTGACTGGTTCATGAGTCCTAACTCTGGTTTTGCCCCGTTCTCATCTTTTTCACCCCAGTGTAACATTGGGTCTTTGAAGTTAAGTTTTAAGGATCAAGAAAAACTATATATTTATAGCTACACACACACAGATGCACACACATTAATAACCTTAATGAACCATACACACATTAAAAAAAAAATAATTTATTAAATGCAATACAGTATTTTGTTCATTATGTATTGTTCATTATTTTATAAGTTAGGTCAATCTAATTTATATAATGCTTTTCACAATGCACATTTTTCCAGAGCACCTTTACAGAAGATAATGGTAAAGTCCAATACCTTCATGCCTTATAGTCACATTTATGAGATTAGAACTGGACGATAATATACATTGTGTGCTGATGCATGCTATCAGTCAGTTAAGATTTGCGATCTCAACTTTATATTTGTATCTCTCTGTATGGTGCATGAGTCAGCTTACTCTGACTATTTGGCAAACATTCACTGCTGATCTGATTTTCCTCCCTGCTTAAGCCAAGACACTGATGATAAATCTTTTATATATTGGAAAGAAAAGCAAGCCTCTGCTGCCTGTGCTTTCGCTCTTGGTTTTGCATTAAAGATCTAAATTAGGACGCGTCCATCCTTCATGCTGTTCTGCGCCTGAACTTCCAATTAAGAAATCTATTTCAAAAACTTAAAAGAAATTGGGATCAGTTGGGACGTCTAATGAATTCCCTCTGTATTTTTTTCATTGCATGAGATGTTCCTCCCAACCAGTAAAATCCATCTGAATATAAACTGGTAGTAATTGAAGAGGCAGCCACAAGCACCGCAACCACCCCATGAAATTGTGTCTCTTTGTGTGAAGACCTGACGTCTAATGAGATGTTAATGGAGCGCGTGTTTTACCTCAGACACACTCGTACGGGGGGTTTTCATCGGCCTGAGTCGGGTTCTCCTCCCCGCGAGGGTTATACTCTATCTCTGTGTGTGTTTGCTCAGTGGAGAGGCAATTAGCGCAGCATTTTTCCATACGAGAGCGAGCCAGTTGAACTCCACAGAGGTGGATAGCATTGCAGGATAATTAGATTTAAAACCTCTAGGGTTTTCACCCCTTTATATGTTTCTGTATGTATCTGTCCATCTTCAAATTACATGACTTCCGTAATTATAATTATAGTTATTCATGTTTTAAAACATACCTTATTTTTTTAGATATTCCGTTTTAATTTGAGTCATTACCTACAACAGCAGAATATCAACTACCAATGACTGAACAGCTGAGAATTGGTAAAGTTTAACTAATACTGACATCAGTCTTTTTTCCGGCAGAAAAAAAGACTTGCACCTTATAAGTAGTTCAGTGTAAGACCAGTAGCATGCATTAATACAGTAAACAGAGTCAGTGTTGATTTCAGTGACAGAATCCCTAGTAATAATGCATTGTGGTTGTGTATTTCTATATTTCCGCACTCTCCTGTTTAATTCCACATTCCAGACACTGTACGTCATCACTGCCATTGTCTCTCAATGCTAATATTGGAGAAAGCGCGTGTGGCCGTCCTTTGGTCCTTTCCGTCGAGCAGCGCTGCCTCTTTGACGATCAATAGAGCAACATCATTCCAGCGTCATCTCCATGGAAACCATCTTGCTCCGCCACCAGGATTGGCTCCCTCCCAGAACCTGCTTGAATGTGATTGGAGGACCCACCCCCCCTTCTCTCTCTCTCTCTCTCTCTTGCTTGCACGCTCGCTCGCTCAGCCACACGCTCTCCTCCTCTTCATCTTAATGTTGTTATCTTACCAAACACACATTTAGGCAAAGCACTGAGATCCAGCATGACCGCTGAAGCATCACTGAAAAGCAGGATCGCTCCTTCATGAACTGGCACATTCGAGCTGAGGAGATAAGGATGAGAGGACGGCGCAATGAGCCGAGTGCAAATCCAGTCGGTGGAGAGAGAGGAAATTAAGAGACCTGTTAGAAAATAAGACGTCACCTTCTGCGTTGGCTTCAAACTGGTCTTTATACAAACCGGCTGTCTATTTTTTTCAGTCTTTGAGTCTTTTGTATCAACGGCAAGAGGAGGTCGAGCAATATATGGATGATGGCAACACGCTGGGACTGAACAGCATCAGAGCTTCGTCTCACGATCCAGGATTTCATTTTGTACCGGAAATGCATTTTTTTTTTTTTTACAAAGCGTTGACGTTTCTGTCATTCAGTTTCATATAATGGAGTTATTTTGAGAGCGATGTACTTGATTTGAGGTGATTGAGCTTGGTAATGTCTCTTTAAGAATTTGCAACAGCTGTGCTGATTTTTCTTTTTTTTTTTTTTTTTTTGCATTTTCACTTGCATTAATGAATTGTTTTGGGTCGTTGATAAACGTCTTATTGTTGTGCATTGACAAGCTGGAGCAGAAGAGCTTTTGATTCTCGATGAAGCGTTTCTTCAAGGCTTGGAAGATTAATAAAAAGTGTTGTTCTGCCTCCATGTCCTTAGTTGCACACATACCCTTCTCGAGACATCCCTGAAAAACGTCTTTGAGCTCATAAACAGAGTAATGCACGACTTATGTACTAGGCCAGACCCCCCCGAACCACCTCAGAACGGTTCACCCACGCCGGAGATGAGTAGCGGTGAACCCGAGTCTCCGGCTGGACCCGGGCATCCCGACAGAGCGAAGCCAGAGGAGCGAGCGCTAGCTTCAGAAGCACTGAGCGGGATGAACCTGGGATCCTCCACCACGACTAATGGAAACGGCAGCATGACGGTGCCATCCACCGTTCTGTGTAAACGGCATCATTCTCTCTACGAAGGACTTAATGGATGTGAAGCAGGAGGCTTCGGAAAGGTGCGTTTTCTGGTTGAAAATATGGTTTCTGTGTGCAGAATGATTTCGAGGGCCTCTCATAGTCTTTATATTATGCAACCAGTTGGATCCATACTTATTTTTTAAGGCCGTTTAGTCTTTTTTTAAACCTTGATTTAATATACCATTGCATTGTCTTGCTCTATATATCACAGTGTTCTTTTTTTTTGGCCATTCAATCATTTTAACCCCTTGATTTATGTAGTATTGCATTATCTTGTTCCATATGTCACTCTGTTAATACTTTCATCCTTCATTAGCAATTAATCTTGGGTTTTTAGGTTTGAGATCTGTAAACCCTGAGCTGACATTTTTGAAGTTGCATATTTATGACGTTAAGTAATCGTGCAAGCATAATCAGGATTGTTTATAGAATATATGTTTATGTGGTAGTTCACATGGTGTCTCTGTAATGGTTTGCATGCGAAAGCTGAAACTAAACCCACTGTGTGAAAGTTTCTGTACTAAGCTCATGAATATTTAATGAGGAAGGTGTATGCAGTTAATGATTGGTTGACTGTTCTGGAACTCTCCGTAGTGCGGCATTCTTTCACACTTTTTCCAAGAGTTAAAAATTTGTGCGAACCCACTTTTAGCATGTAAAATGTTGGCTTGGCTTGACCCAGGATTAAATCCTAACCCAGGTGTGAAAATCCCTGTAGTATTTCACCCGGTTGTTCCTGTGAATCCTAATCACATGCAGAATAGAGAGTGTTTCCTGAACTGTCGGTTTGATGCATGCATCTTGTCTGTAGTGTGTTTGACAGCAGCTAAATTCAGACGCAGTGAGTGACCTCAACCCATATTCACCGCTGCTGCTGCTGCAGACTCAATGTGGGACAGCGCAGGATTCACTTAATGCGGCCTCATTGAAAATCAATAGCAGCGCTGCAGATTGTCTTGTTCCTGTTACTGACCTCAGTGATCATTCTGAAGGTGTGAAGGCGTGGTTAAAGTGACCTTGACCTGCACACGTGTGCTCTTTTCTCATGTAGGGCAGCAACTAGTAAATCTGAACTCTCTTAATAGAGTGAAAGTAAGTATTATGTAGTTTTTCCAGTAATGAACCATAGCATGACAAAACATGACATCACTGCCTAATTAACTGATTAATCTTATTGCATTTGTTTGTTTATTATAATTCATGCACCAAATGAAAAATGATTTACACTGAGTTTTAGAGCTGGTTTTTAAAGTGAAATATTTAAGGTATCTCAAGTTTATATAGTTACACTAAAAGTTTTTATAATGCATTCTCATATGAAAATGCATCGCCATAAAATTAGTTTTCTAATTTTTAAGTATTATAACTTGAATAAAATTATTTATCTGATCATTAAATGCATTGTAAAGTGCATTACAAGGCATGCATTGAAACTGCTTCTGTAATGCAGTATAAATAAGTGTTACCTATTTATCTCTATTTATATTGCCCTCATAAAAAAATTACTTGACAGTTGTTAAACTGGATTTTTTCCCCTGAAAATTTACAGTTATGGATATGAAATTTGACCATGTATTAAAAAAAAAGTGTGGGCCCTCCAGTATTTAGTTTGCAGACCCCTGCTTTTTGTAAATAACAATGCAAAATGCTATTTTTAGAATAGGAAATATGCTGTCTCTCGCATCACATACATCATCTATAGTTAGATATGTGGTCTTGAAGAGGATCTTTTTCTCTTATTTGGACTCTGTCTTGACTCGGACTTGACTAGTGTGGTATTGGATTTGTCTTGGACTCAACAAAGCTGGACTTGACCACAGCTCTGAGCTGAAGTCATGCTGATTGTTGTGAATATGCTCACATAGAGCTCAGTTGTGCTGTGTTTGGTCCAGGTAGTATGCATTATTTTTATCATCCTTTTTTGTGCAATTTAAAGCTTGACGAATGTGATTGATTTGCAGTGTCATTCTTCAAAATGCCTCTATTTGTGTTCTGACAGTGACAGTGAGTAAATGAATTTTGGTTGAACTATTTCTATAAAAGGCTTTGAATTCTAAAGGCTGGCGCTCCAGGGCCAGAAATTGAAATGAGGGTTGAGAGGACGATTGGGAGCCTTAGAGGGAGGAGGGTGAGCTCTGTTAGAGGTGCTCCCATGGGAAGCTGGGATGGATGGATGAATAGAAAGATGGATTTTGGCTCATGCATGATTGAATTGTGGTGCCCTCACATCATCCTGACCGATTGGTGACATGCTCTCCAGCCCTGCGGGGGGCAGACACAGTTCAGACACCGTCTGCTTTAAAATGCCTTTCAGAGGGCGTCCAAATGATCATCCTGTCTCAGTCCAGTGTGGCTCTACACCAGCTATTTAATGCCGTGTTCTTAGTTATTCTCTTGTGTACCTAGTAATTCGCTGGTGTTTTCTCTGAAGTTTCCTTCAGCTGTTAGTTCACTAGAACACCACTAGTTTCTTGAGGATGATTGTTTGCTCCTCCGACACAGACCTTCAGTGAGGTGAATGTATTTTGTTCATTTGCAGTGATTTGAATAGATACTTCTGTCCTCATTTACACATCCTTGATGATTTTTAGGTGTTTAGCCATTGATTTGTGTTGCTTTGTGACAAGCTCCAAAACATCCTGGTTAAAATGTCTTCTAAAGCAACATAATGTTAGGTTTGTCTGTGAGCCACTGAAGTCTATGTGCATGTTTCTGACTGTGTGCAAATAAGTTCAGACATCTATATTGTTCAGGATGTAAGTCTGCATGTTGCAGTTTTTATTGCACATTCATAGTAGACATCAGAACCGATGTGTCTATTGTGCTGATAATTATCACAATATAATTTTCCTCAATAAAAACGATATAAAGACTTTGATAAATGTTCGATATAATGTTTATTCACCAGAAGTGCTTTAACTCATAGAAGAACGCTAGTTAGAAACTAGTTAGAAAAACATAGGCTATATTTTGAATGCAATGCAAGTGGTTCAGCTAAATGCATGAATACAAACCTTCTGAATCAGTTGCTGTACAGCACTAATAGAAAAACGTCATTGATGCAGGTCATGTTAGCAGCTTTAGTAGTGGCTCTTGAATATTTCTGACGTTCATCTATCGTAGTGAGATGGAGTGTGCTGGTTATTTAAAAGCATGTTTTAAGAGGGTTGATATGATGTTATGAGGCTCTAAGAAAGTCTAATATTACACCCCAGGACATGTGAACAAAACACATATGTTTTTCTCTCTCGCACCGTGTTTTTTTTTGTCTCCAGACTATTAATCTTCCTCTTGCACAGGCGGGCGGTCTCTGAAGAAATCCCCCTCTCCATGTTTGCTGTCTTCTCCTTTAAATCTCTCACTTTATTACATGCTGAGTCTGCTCTTTCTGCTTTTGTCGCTCCATCTCTCACATCCTGTGTTATTCCTCTCACATTTCTTTACTGGATCCATTTTGCTTAAAAGGCTGCTGTTAACAATGTTATTTTTGGCTGTGTGTCCCGTCCTTCCTGGGCTGAATCAGTTTTTGGATGGCAGAGGAAGCACTTATCAAATTGATTAGTGTATTTAGCTGATCTCAAGTAAGTGCACTTATTTCAGATGCAATAGCACTGCTGTAACCTGAAGTTCAGTGAGTTATTCAAAGACACAATGATGTGACTCTCTTCAAATAGAAATGAAATCTGATTTTTGTGGATTCCATTTCAATTAGATTTTAGTAATTGAAAAAGCATGTCTTCTTTATTTAAATATGCGAAATAAATAATTAATATGTTAAAATAAAGTTTGTTTCTAGATTCCATGGTTTATAAGCATTTTTATATATATATATATATATATAATGAAATGAATAGATTAACGGCGATATTTTTTTATCGCGTGATAAGAGTCTAGCGTTAACGCAGTGCATTAACGCCGATAACGGCCCACCACTAATATATATAAATAAAATAAATGGCTGATATTCTAGTAATATGCATACAACTAGTTAAGAGACCCTAAACCAATTAATTTAAATATTTAAATGAGTAACTTTATAGTTAAACTAAACATTTGTTTCAGTTTTTAATGACTGGATTCTGAAATTCTGTCAGATAGATTTTTCAGCTTCAAGGAACTCTCTACCCATTAGGGATGGCTCGATACCATAATTTCCCTCGGATGTTTTCAGACTACCCATCAGACTGGAACTAGTGATTTTCAGCAGCACATGTTTGTGTATAATATGCATATGCAGTATTGTCTGTAGAAGAGGTCTGTGCAGATTTGTAGGGCCTTTGCTTATGTTAAGCATATGCTGGATCAGAGCAGGCATGAAACACACACACACTCTCACACGTCGACACACACAGCACCTGTCAGATTGCCAAACACACGCTGTCTGCACGGGGTGGCCAAGGTGACACTTTAGCACAGTAAATCTCTGACTGAGAGCAGACCTGACATCTACAGTCCCGTCTCACACTGTGACCTCATTTATCCTAGCGTTTGAGCTTTTTATTGTTGTTGTAGTTTCTTTCATCAAACTCAGCCATACTTTAGTTGTTTGTGATCCTCATACAGGCTGTTTTTGTGTGTGTGTTTGTGGGCCAAAAACAAAAATATATTCAAGAATAAAAACAATATGCTGCTTGTTTTCCCCTCCAAAATTCAAAAAGTTTTCTGTTTAATTTAATTGCAATTCAGTTTTTCAGTGTAACAATATTATCAGGCATATTTACAACAAAAATGTATTTGACATATTAAATGTCTAATTACTTTCACCTCAAATTCTAATTAGTTGTAATTTTACATTTTTAAAATGTGCCACTATCCTAGGTTTTGCTCATTTGTCAGTAATTTTATTTTAAATTGATTTAAAGCACAATAAAATGTTATATCCTCACTTATACTTTTATATATTGTAATATATTATAATATGATTTTACATATTATAATAAAAATAACAAACTAAATAAACTGAAACGAAACCATTATTAAATCTATACAGACGGATGGAATAAAAAAGAGACCAAAATGCACACGCATGCGTAGACACACGCAAAACTAAAATATTAACTAAAACGAAAACAGAAAATATTAACAAATCTGGTTCAGATGTCAACATAAAAATCTTAATATGCTATTTCATTTTTAGGATGTTTTCTAAATTCTTTATTTCTTTGTTTAGTAGTAAAATTAAATAAGACCTGCTCATGTTCTTGACCAGTTCAGTGCTATTCAGTCACATAGGACACACATTTATTTAAAAAACACAAAATCCCATTTGCAATGATAAAAGCCTGTTATAATCTGTAATTCCGGCAAATCTTCTTAAGTGTCTATTGCTGTTTTAAAATATCAATAATTTCAGATTGGGTAGAGCTCTTTGAGAACATGAGCAATCCTGTTATCTGATTAATAGCACTGAGCTGTAAGACACCTCTGGGAGACCGTGTGTGTGTGTGTGTGTGTGTGTGGGTGTGTGTGTGGGTGAGTGAGGAGATTTGAAGGAGATGTGAACCCTTTATATATCGATCCGGATTCTCTGTTCTCCTCTATACTCTGCTTCTCTGCTGGAGCTCTCGGAGCAGATTGATTTCAGTTTTTCCAAAAACTTCTTCAGTCTGACATGACATGAAAGAGGTTTCCTTTAAAGAGCCTTTGAGTGATCTTGACAGCTGGACATTTTCAGCTCCGTTTGAAATACCCACTTTAAAACCAGCAAATAGTCCTCCTCCATTATCTTCATTTTCACACTCATGGATCAGGCTGAGTTTAGTTCAGGACAATGTCATTGACATCTGAACAGGACGGTGACTGGTAATGAGTCGTGTTTAAGGGCGTATTGAGTTTTTGCTCACATTATTATAGGTGGTTTCTTGCTATTTTGGGTCCGTGCTGTGGGACGTTACATGACAGGAGATCTGTTACTAGGGATATTTGAGGCTCGTGTCCTGGTTTTTAGCTAAAACTAAATGGCCTCATTCCTTAAATTCCTGTCTCTTTTCATGTGGCTTGTTTAAATAAAAAACAAACCTTTTTATTTGTATTCAAAAGTGAAAAATAATTGTCAAAAGTAATTTTTTTACAGAACATGCTACAGTAAAAACCTGTAAAGAATTGTAAGAATTTCTATAGATAAAAATGCTAATAAAAACAAAAAAATATTTTTTTTTTTAGAGAAAAACAGTAAAATGACATTACTCATTTAGTTTAAGCTAAAGTAACAAAATAACTCAACCTAAATAAACTTAAATCTTAACAAAGTTGTGTAGATCTATTTAACAACAACAAAAACACGCAACATGATTTTTAGCATAATTTCACCGTGTAAACTGTATTCTATTTTATTTAAAGGTGCCATAGAATGGAGAACTGTATAGACCTTGGCATGGTTGAATAATAACAGTTCAGTACATGGACATAACATACTGTGAGTCTCAAACACCATCGTTTCCT
>JAUMHQ010000053.1:26715196-26727554 GCA_032361165.1 Enteromius paludinosus
AACCGTTTCTGGGCATTTTTCCCCCTTACCTAAGCTACATACCTTCTATGTACATATCAGAGAACAATTTAAAATATCCTCGCAATGCATTCTATGGGACCTTTAATGGATTAATTTATTATTGTTATTTATATCATCAGTATTCTATGAACACTAATGATGATTGACTGCATGGGTTTCTATTTTCCATATGGATTATTGTGTAGGTACAAAGCAGGTTTTGATATCAGTTCAGGTATATTACCATTAGGCCTGTATAGTTTAATAACTTAGTATGCTGTTATAAGTTGTAAATTACAGGTGTCAACATGCCATTTAGTAATACCTAGAGTTTCTTGGCTGTCAAATTAAAGGAAAACCTATTGACTATTTATCGATGTACAGTTGTCCAGTGTTTTGGAGCTGGTAATCCTACTTTAAGTCGATGTGTAGCACTATTCTTATCCTATTTTATGTTCAAGCTGATGTATTTTTTGGCTGCTTTTCTGCTGCAGTGAGGAACTGCATTGACCCAGTTCTCCAGCATGACAGTAGCAAGAAAATTGTAGCGACACTTCACAGCTCCTTCCTTTCATCCAGGTGTGTGTGTGTGTGTGTGTTTTCACTCTCTGGTTCTGCTGTGCTGTCAGTCAGAGCTCTGTGCTGCTGTGAGTGTGTTCAGTCTGGCATCAAGTCGTGTCAATCAAAACTCAGTGGCTTCCACAGCCGCTCACACACACACAAACCCGAAGGGTTACCCCTGTTTCTGATCCCCCCTCAAAGGGGCTTTTGGGACTTTGGGAGCTGAACTGTCAAAGCAGATGTGAGCGTGACCCAAACGATCGCACCCGGCGCTCTGATGTTCTTTGAAAGAACGCTTGTCAGCTGATTCTGACTGCAGTCCAGTCCATCGGTGTCCCGTTTGGGGAATGCACTGGATGACAAATAAAGGAAACATTTCCACCGGATTGAAATGGAATCCAAATGTCTCCTCCCAGAACGCTTTAAAAACCCATCCAGAGCAAAACAAAGAGAATTCTGATGAACTCGACATGTCAAGAACCAGGGTTGATATAGTTAACTAAAACTGTAAAAAATACCTAGAATCAAAAGAAACTTTAACTTAACATTTTTGAGCATGATGCTAATGGTCTAATCCGTTTCAATGATCTGTGCTAAGCTGCAAGCTTATAGTGCTATCGCCAGACCCAGAGATCGGATTCAAAAACAGTAAAAAATTAATCCTAAAAATAGCCCTCATTTTCTTTATGCAAAATATTGTTGTCGCTCTGAGGCTTACATTCTTGGTGCAGTTGCAGTCATTATCCTAAAATGACATTATGGTACTTGGCTGCATAAGTGTTGCTATGCATATTGTATTATAACATAGAATAGTTGCTGATACCCCAGTGCATCCACACACACGCATTATACACTATGAGCTCATCTCATTATTGTAAAATTCACACAGCGTAATACTTTTCAGAAAAGATCAAAAGACTGGCAGCATTATTTATTTATTTATGTGTCGCATCAGAATGCAGCTGCATGAATATTAACGACGCCTCTGATTCTCTTTTCTTTCACCCAGGCGACTGAAATGTCTGACATGATATTTTTGTTTGGTTGGAAACATCACATTTGATGGGTGGAAATGCTTTGAACAGCATGAGGGAATGAAACGGCACTGAGCTTATTGAGTGTGTGTTTGTGTGTCTGACCAAATGTGCTTGTCTCTTATCTTCTGAGTGTTTCATCTCATTCTTTACACACAGAGTTCAGTTATTTACTGAAATGAGAACAATATTGTAAAAAACTCACAGCAACTATGCAAGCTCGTTTCCTCTATGGGATAAAGATTTTTATCTTTATCTATCTTTTTACCATTTTTTTATGTAGAGCTTTTTGCAATGCAAAATGTGTCAGAGCAGCTTGACGTTATTAAACACAGAAATGGTTTGTTTTCAGACAAAGCCAGCAGTTTAAATCTGAGCTTCAGCAAAGTCGGATTGTGCAGAGGACTCATCTGGTTCCTGTGGTCTTGTCCAAATGCCTTTCTTCGTAGGGGGATCAGTCTCTGGGGTATCTAGATGTCCAGGTCTCTGCTGATGTATCAGGGGAGTCGAGGTCATCTCTAGGTGCTGATCCACCATCTGATCTGGATACGGACTGGATCTGGGTGGCTGGGTGGGTTGCATTTTGGACCAGCTGGAGTTTATTAATTTTGCAGAACAACCGTGCTAGATAGCATTGCAATAATCTGTCCTTGAGGTCATGAACACATGATTTAACTTTTCTGAATTTGACACTGGGAACATAGGTTGTAATTTAGAAACATTATACAGATGTATAATTCTGGTTGCACAATTTACATGCATCTGTTTTTTTCAGAATTTAACATTAAGAAATTTTTGGTCACTATACATTCCTTTATTTTTGCGAATTGGTATGTTTGAATCGGTTTGTGAAGAAGTACAGAGCTGAGTATCATCAGCACACCAATGAAAGCTACAGTAGCACCATGTTTCCTGGTGACATCCCCAAGGGTAATATGTAAAGTTTGAAAATTAAGGGTCCTAGCACTGAGCCTTGGGGTACTCCATACAGCACTTGTGATTGGTATGGTCCCTCTTCATTCACTGCCATGAAATGATGGCTGTCAGATAAGTACGATTTGAACCATGCCAATGCACTTTAGTGACATGATTTAAAAAAAGGCAGCGTTACTTACAACACCTGCCTAAAACAATGACTGAATAGCTGCTGAATGGCTGTTGGTTACATTAACTAATATGTTGTGCAGTCTAGATGATGTCAGCCTAAGCAAAAATGAAACCGTTCTTGGGGCCTGTTCCATAAAACAAGTTTACCAAATAAGCCAGGCTTTTGGCAGATAGTCCGACTTATTTTAAACCAAATGAACTGGCAATAAGTCAGACTAACTGAAATTAGCCTGACTTATTTGGTAAACTTGTTTTATGGAACAGGCCCCAGGTTTATTAAGAATGCAAATAGAGGTAGTTTTGATTTGAGATGTTGATTTCAGTGTGGAGGCAGAGAATGTGAACAGACAAAGCCTGTAATCGGACCCATCCACCCTCTCGTGGGAGGCATGCAGCTTCTGAATCTCTTGCCTTTTCTGAGAATGTCCTGCATTTCCAATGTGTTTGCGTCGTCATTTGCGATTTTACTGGGTCGAGGTGATTCATCGGACACCTGAGCTCTGACTGCCGTTTAGCACATTGTATTGGACAAATCCACATCTGCAAGCAATTGTCTTTGTAAGCTACAGTGAGAAGTTTTTATTTAAATTATCATTTGGGGTTTCCAACAGTTTTATGCTCATGTTGATCTTTAAACACACATTAAATATATACATAAACTGTGTTTTTAATCAGTGTTGCCTTTTATTTTGACGGATGAACTTTGTGTTCTTTTTAATTTTTTTAGATTAAATTGTATTATTTATTCATTTCAGAATTTTTTGTCTACATTTAAAATTTTAATTATTAATATTTTTCAGTTTTGTTTAATATTTAATATTTTTTATGTATTAAATTTTATCCATTTTAGTATATGTATTTATTATAGTTTTTCTATTTCTAATGCGTTTGGTGTAGTTCTTTTTATTAAATTATATCCTTTTTATATAAAGCACTTTTAATTACCATAGTGTATTAAATGTGCTATACTATTGAATATCAAGACAATGTTAAATAAATGACAGCAAGACACATATAACTTGCAAAAGCAACAAGGTTTATCCTGACAGTGATTATATCCCTTTAGTCTCATGTGAGCGTATAATATTAAGCTTTGTGGCTATACTTTTGTAATGGTGTTTTTGTACTATTGCCTGAAATTGAAAGGATTTTCTGTGGTGTTGAACAGCATGTCACACATTCTCTCTAGAGCTTGACTTATGAACGTGGACTGTTCCTTTAATTATATTCGTGGAAGGGGCGTGTCTTGTGGTGTGGCTGTGAAGGGGGCGTGTCGATGATGGATCAGCTGACCTTTTGTGTTTGTCACCCTCATTTACTTTATTTCTGAACTGTGACCTTTACAGACGCCTTCAGTATCATTTCTAGACAGAAGGCCCTGACCAGCACACACACATTCATATCGAATGATGACTAACATTAGGAAAACAGCATCAGCGACAGATCGCGTCCTCTGAAAAACGTGTCCTGTCTCTGACCGTCCTTGGATGTTAATTCTAGTCAGACACGAACTGTCTCACTGACTTTAGTGTCAAGGTCTTGCAGCAGCTGCCGTGTCCTTGGGTGTGTTTGAAATATTTCACACTGCTATTTTTGCAATGTGTATTCCTGACATAGTCAGGTAACCTACAGTACATTACCACATGAAATTACAGCCAATAAGGTTTGTAAGACTTATATCAGTGTAACTTCTGATTGTTTGTTAGCATTTTTAAGCCTTGTGCACAGTCAACTGTTTTGTTTAAATAGCATTTTATACTTGCAGTAAAGATAGTTTCAAAGCAGTTTTATAGTAATAAACATGAAAGCAAAGGTTTTTGCATTAAAATAATGAAACAAATAAACTTCATTAATAAAATCAAATTGTAGGCTTTATGTAGTATATACTGCACTCTATAGTATATAGATTGGTGTTTTTAACATCATCAGATGTCACTGGACAGCTCCCTTGTGGCTAATTAAAGCTGAATTGGTGGGTGACGGGTTGGAAGTTGATGGGGACTCACATTGATCTGATCTGTTATGGCCGCTGTGAGATCATGTGATAGAACAAGAGCAGATTAGATCAGCTGTTTTCCTTACAGAATGCCTAATCCAACACTTCATTACAGTATCACCTTCCAGTTAGGCTAAGCTAACTGAGACCTGTTAGCACTTGTGTTTTATTTCTCTTTTGTTGATTTTGATTGCTTCCATTGGCCTCATTTGTAAGTCGCTTTGGATAAAAGCATCTGCTGATGGACTAAACGTAAATGTATTTCATAGCTGTGTTTCTGTTGGTTTGTGCAGTGCTGGCTCTCTCTCTGTTGGCAGTGATTATTAATCAGAGAGGTGCATTTTTGTGGCCTGTTGTGTAAGATGTAGTGGTTAAACATTTTACTCAGTTGTAGAGTTGTTCGTATAGACCCAATGCAGTTTTAAGCCTATAAATCCAACTGTATCATATTTGTATATCATATTTAAAGGACCTCTAAATGATGAACATAAGAACTTTTTTGCACACACAATTTACTACATGCCTTCTGTCATCAGATTTAGATTTTAGACGGTTTATATACTTTTTTTTTTATCAAGTAAAAGTCCTTTAAGTTTAATTGTTCAAATGTCCACCTGCAAATGGTGCTTCACGTGTCTTTTTGCTTTGAAATCTTTGCTGATTTTTAAAACGTAAACAAAATAACTTTGTTCACCTGGAAATATTACAATCAAAATCACTTACTGTATTGAAACCCCTTTGCTTGACTTGGTAATTATTCACATATTTAAAAAAAGGATCGAATCTGCTCATTAGGCTTTTGTACATTTCTCCGTCATCATTGCATTGCATTATATGGGTTGATCAACAAACTAAGCATTCAGTCAACTTTCTAATTGCTGTTCTAAGCTGTTTTTAAAAGAAAAATACTGAATATGTGTACACATCTCATGCCTTTGTCTCATTCTGTCCCTCACTCTCTCTGATGTGGCTCATTAGCGGCTCGTTTAACCCCTCATCAGTCCAAACTGTGCTTCTGGGACTCCCACAATGCATTAGTATTCTGTAAACATTGCTCACATTGGCGCTGAGACAGACACACATCTGCATTGACTGTGTTCACTCTCGTTCCGCTGGGATGTTTGGGTGACATTTCACTCTTTGGGTGACAGACACATGCAGGTATTTGCCAATAATCAACTTCTCAGTGGGAATTTAACCAGTCAGAGATGCGAAGAGGATGCAGATGGTCACTGATTAGGTTGGGGTTGTTACTGATGGCTCAATTGAATGCTTTTGGTCAAAGCTTAGTGACAAAAATAACGGAGTACACACCTCTCTCAAAAATGACTGTAACCTCTAGCAGAAATATAGCGAGTGTAATTTGTGAATATTTGTATATGTATTTGGATTTTGTACTTTTATAACTCACTTTTTAGAGATTTACAGACCGGTTTCCCTTCTTCCTTTCACTGCAAAAACACTTGAATGAGCTGTGTTGTACCAAGTCTCTGCCTTTCTCACACAGAACCACCTTCTTGATAGCAACCAGTCTTGTTTCAGAAGTGGACATTCAACTGGCAAGAGCGGATTCCAGATTTTCTATACTTTTTTTTGCTGGATCTGTCCTCTGCTCTGCTTTTGACACAGTTAATCCTCCTGGCAATCCTATTGCCAAAGGGCATCTCAGGAACTGCAGTAGGTCCTTCAAGGTGTCTTGGAGAGGAAGAGGCGTCCAAGTCACTACGTCTAACTACTGGGGTGCCTCAGGGCTCGGTTCTTGGACCACTTCTCTTCTCTGTCTTCATGGCATTACTAGGTTCTGTCATTCAGACACATGGCTTTTCATACCTCTGCTATTCTGAAACACCCAACTCTACCTCTCATTCCATCTTGATGATCCGACAATAGCTGTTCGCATCTCAGCGTGTCTAACAGACATTTCTTGCTGAATGAAGGACCATCACCTTCAACTCAATGTAGCCAAGAAAAAACTCAAGCAAACCCATCAGTTCATTACAGTTTCATCGTTTGTTGATTTTGATTGCTTCTATTGGCCTCATTTGTAAGTTGCATAAAAGCATCTGCTGATGGACTAAAAATAATTATAGTTTGTTTTATTTACGCTCTCAGAAATAAAGGTATGAAAGCTGTCACTGGGGCGGTTTTAATAGTACTTTTAAAAAGTACTTATTTGTACCTCAAATATGTATACTTTAAGTACTAATTTGTAACTTTAAAGGTACCAAAATGGACCCTGTAGGTACAAACATATCGCCCCAGTGACAGATTGTATGCATGCATGCATGTCTCGCTGGTGTTAGTACTGCCCTTCTGTAATGTTGCACTTGTCACAAAAGTAGTACTGAGTTGGAGACACTGGTTAGAAACACAGTAATTCACTCCTGACATGAAAGAGACATTGTGAGTTGCGCCATGAAATGCATTTGAGTTGAACAGATGGATTAATATGCTGCTCTCTGATGTACTACAGCTGAAGAACACATGCCTGTCTGCTGAGAAATGGAAATCACTTTCCCTTGTGTGTGTAATTAAAACTGGCAGTGGAATTTGAAGGCCTCTAGGCATCTTCCTGTCTCTGGTGATGAAGAGGGACCGTCCTTTATACGGAGTCTGTATTATTCTTTTACTATTTGGAAAGCATCTAAAAAAAACTTGTCCTTATCTAGTTGTGCCTATACACAGCATTGATTTACTCAACATGGAAAATGACCAAAGCGTTATGGATGTGAATGCATCAGCAGTTTAAGAGCGGCGCTGTTATCGTTTGACTGTGATGGGATGGACGGCATGGTTTGACAGCTCAGTGGGTGTTTCAGACACGAGGTCAGCTGATCTACGAAGAGCGGATGACACCCTACTGTGTTAATGGAGCTATTTTTGCACTTTCATTTTATTATGGTTCATTTGGGGTCTGCTGCATAAGCGTAATGCACTGAATGTTTGTCTGCACATACTGAGGATCCATCTGTCTCTGGGAATCCCTGACTGTAAGGACTGGATCTTATAGGGGAAGGTTGGCGCTTAATGAATTTGTACATTATCATTTTAATAATGTTTTAGAGTAATTCGAGAGTTTTAGAAGTGTTTCTCTAATTAATCTGTTTCCCCATTTTAATGCCTTTAAAGGTATTGAGATTTTTTACAAAAATAATAAATAAATAAATAATAAATGGTTATGTATAAAGCACATATACATCCATAATCCAACACAATACATAAATTTAACAACTATCTTACTATTAATAAGCAGCAAGGTGTTAGGAGTTCATTGAGACAAAGTCATGGTAATTGGTGAGAATTGGTCATTAAAATGGTTTTATCATAATAAGATTTTGCCCTGCTGCATGACATGCTGTAATCCTGATTGTATTGAGACTATAGCACAACTTCCCATGCTTAAATTATTCACTTAATTACATAATTGTGAGAGGAAAAAAAATCTGTATTGTGAGATTGCAAGAAATTTGTCAGAATTATAAGAAACAAGCTTCCATCATTTAATGATTGATTGTAATGTGCAGTTTATTTTAATGCGCAGTGTATTTCATAACGTGATGGATTTCATTTCTCTTTATAGTGGGTTTCTGTGTGCAGACAGTATGTGTGTGTCTCGATGCTTTAGGCCACTTCCGTAAATATCCTCCGTATCCTGCTGTGAAAGTGATATTAGCCTCTCAATATGAGGCGCTGTCAGGCATGGAGTTTGTAGTGCTGTATGAAACACATGACGAGATTAAGGGCTTATGTGCGTTTGAAGCCGTCGGGGCTGGGCCTGTTTGGGGGTGATGGGATTAGATGGCAAATACAACCCCCGTTCTTAAACAAGACACTAGACCCAATTACTGACCCGCTGTACTGACATGCCGTAATCTGATGAGTCTTTTTCATGCTTGATATTTAACGCAAGAGTCACAGCTGCGTTCTGTAATTGTGCTGTTAGTCATTGGAGATTTCTATATGCACTTCTTGGTTATGATGAAGTCTTTCGATTATGATTTGTGTGTGCATGTTCAATTGATCTGAGAGCTCTCCAAACTCTAGTACACACTCAGTGATAAGAAAACAACACACCAACCAAATGAACCAAACTCTGACATCAAGCACACTTGACAACAGTGGTGTAGAGCGCAGTTATATGAATTCCGGTGCCCCTGTTGAGGTGTATGTGTGTGTGTACTGAAGTCAGCCGATGGGGTGGTGATTATTTAGGCGTTGACCCTGGTATTTGCTTTATATTAGCATGCGATTATGAGTAGTATGAGGCAAGGACAGGGCTAATAACTGCTTAAAAGATCTGCTGTGCTTGCTGCATTTGAAATATTCTTCACTGATGGGGTCATGCTTCATTATCATAACATGGACTACAGCAAGGTTCAAGGGCTCAGAGGGGAAAACTCATGAAAATGAAACGCCTTTACGGTCAGTCACTGGTTTGGAGCATTTCAGTAGTCACACCAGATCCCTTTATTTGTGTGTGTGTTTTATAAAGAAGTTAGTAGGCAAGGATGCATTAAATCGGCCAAAATGGACAATAAAAAAATTATAATGTTGTATTATAAATAATATATAATAAATAATACATGTTTTTTGGTTTGTTCAACAAATAATCATAAAAAGACATATAATGGTTTCCAAATAAAAAATTAAATGATTTCTAAAGACTGGAGTAATGATGCTGAAAATTCAGCTTTGCATCACTCAAATTACATTTTATAATATATTCACATGAAAACCCTTATTTCAAATTTTTATAATATTTCACAGTTTTGCCGTTTTAACAGTGTTTTGATCTAATAAATGCAGCCTTTGTTGGCAAAAAGAAGACTTATTAACATTAAATCTTCCCAACCCCAAACAGAGTGTGAATGAAAATAAGAAAATGAATTTGTTTATTGATTATTGTCTTCCACCTTCTGCTCTTTTAAAATGTCAGGCCTGCATAGATTTGCCGTTTGGTTAATTTCTGCACTGAGCGCTTGGCTTGCTAAGGATTTATTATGGCGGCTGCAGATGGATAAATTCTCAGTTTGATGCTGCTAGTCAATAACCAAAACACTTTGTTAGCACCAAAGAGACCTTTAGTCCCAAACGGCAGCTTATCATTGATGTGCTGTGGATGCAGAGATACAGAAACTCATTTCCCTCGCAGAACAGAAGTGCCTGTTGGCTAACAATAAATGTGAGCAAAGGAATGCTATTTCTCGTTCACTTGTTGTTTTCTTCTTTCTAGCCACATGCAAACAGCATATTTTTAAAGCTCTTGTGGGTAAATGCCGGTGACCGATAGAAATGTGTGTGCTGTGAAAAATGGATGAAACTGGATGGAGAAACCTGATGTGATTTTTAGTGTTGCTGATGTCTGCATACTTCCTCGCGAAACCCCCAACACACACGCATGCACGCTCACACACCAATCCATCACCGTCAGGTATCCGCGACAAATCACGTGAGGGAAGCAAACGACACTTAAGGGGCTCTCTTCATGACTTATATATGAGTTTGGGGGGGATGAGGCTGGTATTATCACCCTCAGTGCTGCCGTAACCTCTGCCTCAGTATTGCCCGGGTTTCATTTTGTTCTAATCACTCTTTTCTAAAACCTAGTGAGCTACATAGGCAGGATTTGAAGGCATCATATTTGCAAATAAATAGTGGTATTTTATTCATTTTCAAAAAATATAGATAATGTACTGTTTCACCCAATATTTGCATGCATGTGTTTTTTTACGTTATGCAGTGTTATTTTAATATCGTTGAGAGATTGTAGTTTTTAGTTAATTTTTAGTTACATTTTTAGTAATTTTGTTTTTGTAATTTTTTTTTTTTTTAAATATATAAATGCCTGTATAACCTTTAGTAGTTATTTTTATTTTAGTTTCAGTTAGTGTAGTGCATCAAAAAATCTAAGTGCATCAAATGAGGAAAAAAAAATAGCTGAAATGCGTTTTCTGTATTTTTTTGTCAGTTGTTTATATTTTTCTTTATTGTATTAAAAGTAACAAAAACTATTTAGTTTTAGTTTGCTATAATAACCCTGCAGTTCAGCTACATTTTAATGTCAAACTCTGTAATTTAGTATTAATAAACTAAAAATGAACGTGTTTTATTACTGTTATTATTTGTAGTAGAAAAGCTATTTTGTAGTAGTATGCTAAATGAAATAGTAAAAGTCACACACACACACATGCATATAGAATGTAATATGCAATAATTTTTGCATAAACTTAAAAAATGTTAATGCTAGAATTGCTAGTATGTTCATAGAGCGTTGCTTAGAAGTCAGCTGCCTTTGTAGGCTGTAGACAGCATGCCAGGGAACAGAGCTATTGTGTTTCTCCCTATAAAAGGATCAGAGAAGACCTCATCTTCGTCCTCAGGGTATTTTTGGGTTGTTGTTTTTTTATTATTATTATCTTTCCCGTATTGCTGCTCATTTAGGATTATATTTTGAATCAGCCACACTAGTCTGGATTTTCAATTAAATGCGTTAATCACCGCTCAGAGGAGACGTGAAGGCATGTGGTGAAGCGGTCAATATTATAATCTTATTCTTTGTAATATGTGCTGATGTGAAGATCAGGAAGGCAATAACAGAGACATGCGGAGTGGGAGTGTTTAATCATAGCAGCGGTGGGTGTGTGAGAGCGGATCTGGCTTTGTTCGGCTCCACACACAGATGTGAGCTAAATAAAGGAGCCGTTTCCACGCAGACTATAGATGCACATTTGCAGTTTTCTTTACCTTAATCTTGCAGATGTTGATCATATGCTAAAATTATGACCTTGTAAATAAAGACAGAGTTAGAGCTTGTTCCTGTAAGACTGAAACTTTGCATGTCAACTTATTCTACTAACCCTACACCTGGCTAATCTGAGCGTTAGTAGATATGGAGTTGACATGTAGTTACGTCACTAGAAGTTTACTCAGCTATGAGGAATGAATCACTAGTGAAGTATGAACGAGGGCCGGCTGCATTAGCCCTTTCTGAATGAGTCAAGATGAGGTGAATGAGTAAGCGTTATATAAAAGGCTAAAGCTCCTCACACACAGATTCACCAAGTAGATGAGAGAACAAGAAGTTGTTTTTGCATGTGTTTGTGGCATCAGCGTTAACATATGACAAGGTCTTGGTCAGAAAAACGGTCGAAACTAGTTATCACAAACTAAATTTGCTTGCTGTTTGTGCGGGAAGACTTTGATAGAAGTGGAGTAGAGTAATGAAATTCTCCAAAATTGTTGAATATGATCTGCTTTACATGCTGTGGAGTAACCCGCAGAACTTAATGACTTCTTTTCACTGCACAAGTGTGGAAAATATGATGGCATGGCTCATTGTGTGGATGTAGGTCACAGGAAGCTGCTCCAAATACTGACTCTGAGAGAACGAGCTCTGAATCAAAGAGCACATGTTGGAAAAAAAAACACACCACTTAAAACTTGAGGAAGTTAAAGGAGTGTGTTGAGAGGAGCTGAGCACAGATACGCGTCCGTTTGAAGTCAGATGAAAGGCAGCGCAGAATATTAATGCAGTTGATTTTGACTCTAGGTTGCATGCAGTGAATTGAGGAAGGATAGTGAAGAGCAGAGGTGGAAAGTAATGAATTACATTTACTCGCGTTACTGTAATTGAGTAGGTTTTTTGTGTACTTCTACTTTT
>JAUMHQ010000053.1:26730195-26741709 GCA_032361165.1 Enteromius paludinosus
TAATAATAATAATAAAATATCCAGAATTATTTTATAAAAAATTATATATTTTTGTACTATAATAATAATAATAATAATAATAATAATATATTGCTTTATAATCCTATAAACACAACATTTGGGCCAAAATGAAATGTTAATTAAGTTCCACTAAAAAGCAGTTTTCTCTTTTTTTCACAAAAGAGGCCTAATAGAACCAACGTTGTTGGAATGCTCATAGTTTTAAAGATAAATCTTTAGGTCTGTTCCTCACAATTCCTCTGTACTGTAACTAAAAGTAATAATTCAGATGTAAGAGTAACCGTTCAGCCCCGATCTGGAGTAGTAAAGCAGGTCATACTTTCAAAGCAATTAAAATGATGATCCCAAATGCTGGACGCTGAACTACCTGTCCGTCTGGCATCTGGACGTCCTGGCAGCAGACGGTCTCGCTAGACGCAGGAGATTTGAGCAGGACCCGAGCTGTGGTCTGGTTTGGGTTCGGTCGTTAGAGGAGAAGCGAAAGAGCAGCAGATGCTGTTACAGAGCTCTCTACCAGTGTTTATTCCTGCAGAGAACTGCATTGCAGTCTTATGTTGATATGATTGAATTCACAGAGCTGCGAGTGGACTTTTGCTAAATGACTTGCGTAGGCCTGCAATTGCTGCATCTTTTCTCAGCTTGTTTGTGGAGTCTGTCATATGATCATGCATATTGACTCTAGAGTGATAGCATCCCAGCTGCCCTCCCCAGCAGACGTCTGGATTGGCATCTGAAGAGTCAGAGATAGCAGTAGGATGAGCAGCTGGTCTGCGTTCATTTGATGGGATAGTAAAACCCAGTCGACACGAACAAAAATAGTGTGTTGGTTTCAACTAAATCAGATGAAGTAATGTGTATATTGCAAACGCATCAAGAGAGTGAAGTTTTGATGCTTTGTGATGGGAAAAACTGGAATTATCCTTAGTGGTTCTGCCTCGTGTGGCTTATTCTACTCTATACCGTTCAAAGGTTGAGGGTCAGTTGAAACATGAGACACCAAGGTTGCATTTATTTCATCATAAATAGAGTAAAGAAATCTACAATATGTGAATATATTGCAAAATGTCATTTAAGTCAGTGATGAATTTTGATGGAATTTCTGAAGCTGAATTTAAAGCATCATTACTCCAGTCTTGTGTCACATGATCCTTCAGAAGTAATTCTAATATGCTAATTTGTTACTCAAGAAACATTTCTGATTATTATCAGGGTTGAGCTGCCAATTATTGTTGTGTGCACTGATACTAATTGTTAATTTATTTATTTGTACTTTATTTTTTGATGAATGAAAAGTTCAAAAGAAATATAAATATATAGTGACGTTAGAAATGCTGGTAAACACTCTCATGAGGTTCGTTAGTTAACATTACTAAACAGCATTAGTTAACATGAACAGTGCTTATACAGCATTTATTAATCTTAGTTAAAGCTAATTTTAACATGAACTGAAAATCACAAGTTGTGTTTGTTAAGTTAATGCACTTTGAGCTCACATGAACTAACAAACAGTGAACAACATTAACTAACATCAATAAATACTGCAATAAATGTGTTGTCAATTTTTCTTCATGTCAGTTAATACATTAACATATGACACCTTATTGTGAAGTGTTACCTAAATGCCATTTCAGATCAAATGAATACGTCCTTGCTGAATAAAAGGATTCATTTGTTCAGCAGAAAGCATTGGTCAGATCGTGTCTGCTGTGTGCAGTCCTCTGTATCAGTGTGTTTCACATCGAGGCTAAACATCTCTGTGGCTTTATATTCGGTGAAAACACCCTCCGCCCTGAGATGACACCCGTTCCAGCTGGCATGACATGAACAAAACACACGCTCTGCTGAAACCAAAGCTGTCACCCTTCAGATTCGCCAGCGGCCTACAAGATGAGAAATACAGAGCAAACGAGGAAGGAGCGCTGATGGAGTATTTCTGACGTTTTGGGCAAATTTCTGATGTGTCGTGGGTTTTTTTCATGAAAGGCTGAAGCTGTGATGAGGCATCTTCAGTATACAGATTTACCACAGTTAAAGTTGAAGTCCTGTTGGTTTAATGCTTAAAAAAGCTTTACTAGATTTATGATGACTTCACAATAGTTCCTGAATTATTTATTGCAAATAAATTAAATTGTCATATTTAAGGTGTTTTTCAGTGGGCAAGCTGAACACATTAACTAAAGACCAGCACTTTGGCTGTAGTGTGGTGATATTTACCTCAATTAAAGAGTTTTCCGCTTGATTTGGTATCTAAAAACGCCCCTTTCTGGTTTGTGATGTTATTTTGCTGTATTTTCTGCTCTTTGCACCACATGGTTTGTCTTCTGCATCTGCTCCTCTCTCTCTCAGCTGTGACTGAACTAAGCTGGACGGACTAGATCTTCCCGTTTGTGCTCAGACTGATCTTCTGGTGTGTTTGCTCTCCTCAGAATGGCAGGGACTATGGGTTCCTGGTGCGGCAGAACTCAGAGCTGCTGCGGGCGCTGGAGGACATGGAGAAGTCATGCAGCGCTCTCAGAGAGGAGAACAGGATACTGGTGAGTCTCCATCACCTCAGAGCAGTCCTGCAGATCATTTAGAAATACACACACATGCATGGATGTATTTAAGAAAAATATGTTATGTTGATATATTAAATACTGTATATTTCTATGTAATATATAATATATTAATAAATATTTGATAATTTGGAAGAATATAAGACATGTGTTACTGCTCACAGTTTATTCTCCGGTACTAACTCTGTAATGCCTGTGTCTGGTCAGAGGAAGAGCAGTTCTCCAGAGACGGAGGAGAAAGTGAAGAGGTTGAGGAAGAAGAACACTGAACTCGCCGTCATCGCCAAACGTCTGGAGGAGAGAGCGCGGAAACTACAGGAAGCCAACCTCAAAGTGGTGCGTGCAGAGTTATACAGCTTCTCATGTGAGCCTGGAGCATGAAAGCAGTCCTATGCAGCACAGGTGTATCTGTAGCAATAGGCAATAAAACATACAGTATGGGTCAAAATGATCCTTTTTCTTTCATGCCAAAAATCATTAGGATATTAAGTAAAGATCGTGTTCCAATAAGATGTTTTCTAAATGACCTAATGTAAATATATCAGAACTCAATTTTCAATTAGTAATATGCATTGCTAAGAACTTCATTTAGATAACTTTAAATGCCACTTTCTCAATACCTTTGGCACCCTCAGATTCCAGATATGCAAATATTGTCCTGTTCTAACAAAGCTTGGATAAATAAGCTTATTTGCTCAGCTTTCAGATGATGTATGAATCTCAATGCCTGGTTTTGTGGTTCTGGGTCAGATGTGATTTTCTGTTGTTTGTTGTCATGCACAGGTTCATTTTGAGGCTATTCTGCTGAAAGATTTTAATACCAATACATATCTTCCCCCCCCCCCCCCCTCCATTTCAGCAGCACTTCTGTTCCTTCTGTAAAGTTCATATGTAATTTTCACAGATTAATGCAGTTTTTTTTTTTCCTAAAATCATGGTAAAAATGTAATTTTTTAAACATTTTGATGGATGGAGTAACAAAATAAGAAATCTAAATTCATAGCCGTAAAATTCTAAATAGCCCTTTAATTCTAAAATGTCACAAATCAAACCTGGTTTGAATTCACGTTTATATTTACAGCCGTGGCAAAAAGTTTTGAGAATGACTCCAATAACTAACCAACTCCAAGATGTGATTATGAAAGAATGGGTTGCTATCAGTCAGGATTTGGCCCAGAAGCTGATTGAGAGCATGCCCAGTCGAATTGCAGAGGACCAACACTGCAAATACTGACTCTTTACATAAATGTCATGTACTTGACGATAAAAGCCTTTGAAAGGTATGAAGTGCTTGTAACTATATTTCAGTGCATCACAGAAGCAACTGAAACAAAGATCTAAAAGCAGTTTAGCAGCAAACTTTGTGAAAACTCATATTTATGTCATTCTCAAACGTTTGGCCACGACTGTAGATGCAGATTTGTGCACATTTAATTCAATCATGCTTTGTCCAATTGCATATTTCAAAATAACATTTCAGAAAACGTGTGATGCAACACAACTAAATGTACTGTGATTAAACAACTTCAGATTCATATATATCTATCATTAGTTAATGTTTTGCCCCGAAATGCATTTCAGTCATCAATGCAAAAGGTGCAGTCGATCTTTTAGGTTTTTCTTGCAAGTCATGAAGACATATCATTGATTTTACACTTTTAATGTGATAGACGATGAGTAAATGATAGCAAAATATAAACTATCAGTTTATTTTATTACTGTATTTTTGAATTTGGTATTATCTGACCTTTTCCCTTTGAATGCTGTCATTTAGCATCTTTTGAACTGAAAATACAGACCTGAGGAACCCGCCCAGTGTTTACTAATGAAACACACTCGTGACTCATCCAGGGCTCTCTTTTGTCTCTAATATAAAACGGCAAAGTACAGATTGAGCTTTTGTGGACTTCTGTTGAGTTCGTTCTGAATGACTTTGACTAGTTAAATACATTATAGATCTGTTCTTAAACAAGCTTCTGTTTTACAGTGACTTTGAGCTTTTGATGCAGAGTAACAATACTGGTTACATAAGACAAGACAAAACGACATATAATACAGAGTGAATGATGAAGAGTGTGTGTGTGTGTGTGTGTGTGTGTGTGTGTGTGTTTGGACATGAAGACAGCGAGTCCTCTCCCGTCACCCCTCTGTGTGGTTCATTGTAACTCTAGTCCACCTGTATGGCCACCTGTCAGCTCCCAGGTGCTCATGGGTAATGACGGCCGCTCACAGCACAACACCTGTTACACACTTGTATCAGTCCTGTCTCTTACACACCCTTTGTTCCTAGTTTAGCTGATTTTGTCTTTTAGTTTGTGTTGTTTTAAATGATTCAGATGTTAATATACTTGGGTATGTTTCTCAGTGTTTCCAGAGGAGCAGTATATTAATTTTCATATGAATATTAAGTTTATCTTGTTTTATTGTTATTTATTTGCAGTTAGAATTATATATATATATATATATATATTTATAAAAAGTAATAAAATAAAAATATAAGATAAAAAGTAACAAAATGTGGAAACATTCAAATCAAGAATAAAACTTTAAAATAAAATTTTAGTATCCTCACTTTTATAATTTTATAATTTTTTTTTACTTGTTTTTCCCCATTTTTACAGTCAACACTATATTAAAGCTCTTTCTCTTTTTATTTTTTTTAAATTAGCAGTTATGTTTGAACCTTGTAGAAACCATAATAATAATAAATATAATAATAAAAAGTTTAGTGGTCAATGTATGATTAGTTTTTCTATTAATAATAAAATTCTGCATTATTAGCCCTTTAAATTGTTCAATCAGCGATGATATCATATGTGAATTTTACATATAAAACATTCTCTCGTTTCCTTTATTAAAAACCAAGAACAGCATGTAATTGGCTGGTTTATCTGAAGGCGTGTCCTTTGTGATGGGTGAAGTGCTGTGATTGACAGCTGGAGTTATTCCTAACACCGGCTGTAGCTGTAGTAGATGATTTCTTTACGAACTCCTGCTGTTTCCAGGTGAACACCCCGATGCCGGTGAAAGCGGGCGCGGTGGAGCAGTACAAGCGTGCGTTTGCCCGTCAGAGAGCCCGAGACCTGGCGCAGCACGCAGACACACTGCTGTCTAAAGACAAACAGATCGCAGCGCTGCAGCAGGAGTGCAGACAGCTGGAGTCTCAGCTGGGACCGGGGAAGGTATCTCACGGCAGACAGCACTACTACTCTAGCTTAAAGTTCTCCTAACAGGTCGACATGCATGAAGGCCAAAAAACATTGATTTTTACCTTGCTTTCTCAATGATTCGTCCAATGATTGATTTTTCCAAACCCCTCTGCTGATTGGTTGATTTCATTTAAACAGTGTTTTTGAGCTTTTTAATGCTTCAAAAGCGGCACCTAGTGGTGAAGACCAAAGTGAAAAGTCCAGCAAGTGGGCGGCAATATGCTAATATTTAATTTCATTCAATGATTTAGAGTCGACTCTTTCTTTTTAGAGACAATAACTTTATACGCAGTGCTCTTTCAGGATGTTTTCATTCATTTAGAGCTGTTTTTATTTATTTCATCTATAATAGGGGAAATTAGAAATCAGTATGGGGACGGTTGCATAAACTGCTTACACTAGTCTTAAAAAGTTAGCCAACTTTCATGTAGACTGGTCATAAATGTTTAGAGTCACTTATGTTGGCCCAATTTTAATCAGAAAAATGAGACCGATAATCTCCTGGTCAACTGATAGTTTGCCAAACTTTATTTTATTTAGATCTGATATAGTTTTCTTATTTTATTATTATCATTTTTTTAAATGCCTGACCAACTTGAAAAATGAATGAATATTTAATATTTATTGTTGTATTTACTAAATATTTATAGCATGAATATTATCAAATCGAATTTGCTCAAATACTTCTTCTAGATTTGTTCTCCGTTCCCTCATGCATTTTCATTGCTATGACTTCTGTTGCCACCTGCTGGAGATATCATATACTGCACATAGTCAGCGTTCACTGAACATGCTTTTAGGACAACCTGGCACAGAAATTAATTTGTCACACGGCAGGACTATTTATGTGAACTGCTCCCAAAGCTGTGAATGTGTGAGCGTCACTGAGATGATTGATCACTCTCTCTGTCAGGGTCCTGTGGGAGTCAGTGAGTTTGAGCTTCTCCTGAAGGAGTCTCAGAAGGAGGTGTTACGTCTGCAGAGGCAGCTGTCTGTCACCCCCACCAGAGACCAGCGCAGCAGCCCCACAGAGAACCAGCACGGAGACGCCAGGGTGAGAGCAAAAACACACGTTTCCCAACTTCAGAGCTCTGATGCAACACAGGAATGCTTATATTATATAATGTGTTATTTATTCCTTATTTCGCTAAAAATATCATTGTAGCATTATTGAGATGTTGGATTTTTTATTAATATTTCTGAGTAGTTTTTCTGTTTATTTTGCACTTTTTTATTTTACGTGAAAATATTTAAATAAATAAATGATACTTTTAAATTATACTTTTTTTTTTTTTTTTTTCAGTGTTTATTTTATTTCAAGATAAAATTTATATTTTTATGGTCTAATTTTTTATTTCATATTCAGCCTCTTTTAAAATTGCAGTTCTTGGTTTGATTTTCATGAAAATTGTTTTCCTTTTTGTCGAGTGATAAACATTTGTGACTATTTGTACATATTTTAAAATATAAAAAAAATGTCTGTACTTTTGCTCATGTTTAGTTGTTTTCCCAACAAATGTTTTGTCAGCTGTATTTCAGTTAATTTTTATTTTTATATATATATATTATTACTTTTTTTTTAACACGTGCAGCTCTTGTTTTAAATTTTGTGACAGTTTTGTTAAATTGTCTACAGTAATTTGTCATTTTAGTTGTTGGTCACCTCGTGTTAAATCTAGGTTGTGATTCTTGTGAAGCCGAACCAGTTGAAAACGTCTGTCCTGCATGACTCTGACCAGTGTGGTGTAATCCTCTCAATCCAGTGGTGAACAGCTGTAATGCTGTTATTGCTCGGCCGTTTCTCTGCGCTCTGAAGTGTCATTGATATAAACGGATATCTAGAGGATTCTTCCTGAACTGAGTTATTTCCTCTGTGAAAGCAGTCGGTCAGGAGTCAGATTATATTATGTGTGTGTGTGTGTGTGTTGTCTGTTCCTGTGGGTTTTTTCAGGGCTTATTTTGTGTTTACCCTCAAATGAATGTTGTTTCTGCTCTTATGTAATGGACTACACCATAATCTGTAATACTAGCTAATGAGCAAACTCTATATACTAAAACCTGTGTGTGTGTGTGTGTAGATGCTTTCCCAGTGATGGAGTTTGGGCTGGGACTATCTGTGTATGGCAGTCCAGGTGGAATAGACATGTTTGATTAGTTAAATTTAACTGTTTTTCCAGTTTAGTTTTTCTAGTGTTACAGAAATGATCGCCTGTACAAATGTGTGATAAAGTGCTCTCCTTCAGGCATTTCAAGATGTAGATGAGTCTGTTTCTTCATCAGATTTGGAGAAATGTAGCATTGCATCACTTGGATCAATGGATGCCCTGCAGTGAATGGGTGCCGTCAGAATGAGAGTCCGAACACTACAATCTACAACACTTCAGTCCATCAGTTAACATCTGGAGAATTAATTTTTATGATGTTTTTACTTCAAACCGCTGCCTGCCTTTGGCTAAAAGAATAATGATTCCTGTAGTAAAAAATGGTCTGGTGTGAATCAGCTCTAAAAAAAATGTAGAAAATGGATTTAGATGTGAGAGACAACAGGTGATGGACTTTGTTGAGTCCAGAAGCCAGAAGCAAGTCCTACTGATGGATTTGCTTCCTACAAACATACTTGTGGATTATTTTGAGGTTTTCATCAGCTGATTGGACTCATTCTGACGGCACCCATTCACCACAGATGATCCATTGCTGAGCAAGTGATGTAATGCTAATGTTTTCTCCAAATCTGATGAAGAAGCAAACTCATCTACATCTTGCATTGAATGAGAGTGAGTTAATCTTCAGCAAAGTGTCATTTTGAGGATGAATGATCCCTCCTATTAGGTCTTAATCAGGTAGAAGGCATCAGTCTGTCATCAGTATGTACGTTGTGTGTGTACTGTGTGTGTGCAAAAGGCTTCTGCCTAAATGCTTGAGGTTAGTTAGTGTGTTAGGCCAAACCTCTAACCAGTCTATGTTGCACTTACTTTACTGACCATTTGAAGTTTCAATCTCAGCCATCCTCACGTCTCTGTAAAGCCCGGATGAGAATGGCAGTACAGGGTAATCTGGTCATTTGCGACACGCACGCGCACACACACACACACACACAGAAAGAAAGAGGCCATGTTGTGTGCGCTTTAATCCCCTTTGACAGCAGAATGGTACGGTCCCATAATCCTCTGGCTGTTGCCGTGGTAGCATTGAGAGGGTTTTGGATGGTAGGTACGACTTCAGCCCAAAGCCAACCAAAGATTCCCGCAGCCGTCCCAAACGCGGACACTTTGTTTTCCGTCGGCTCACAGGACAGGGGTAGGTCACTTTTACCTGCTGTGACGTGTTCATACTTTGAGCTGTTGCAGAGAAGAGAGCATCCTGTAGCCGTGATAGTTGCTTGAATGCTGTAATGATGTAACATGCATGTTGGAAGAGTGTGTGTGTGTGTGTATACGCGTGCCGTCAGCGCAGGAGCGATTATAACACTCACCTGTCCTCATCAGCAGACGAGCACTGGCATCTGATTACGGCCCTTCCGGCTTCTCAGAACTCGATTGCACAGTTGTGTCTTTGCATGCATAAAAGTATAATTGTGCATGAAAGAAGAGGCACTTTTAGGCCTAGTTTGGATGATGCATAACAAAATTTGGGTGTTTTTCAACAGTTCGGCTTAGCCAGACGTGACGGCTTGAATATGCAAATAGATTGCAGTAGCAAAATGCATGAAGACAGTCGATGCATTTAATGCATGTGCTGTAAAAGCAAACCAGCGGCAGGCAGGCCAATCCATTAAGGTGCTTTTTAAAGAAGTGATCTAGTTACCCGTTTCAGTAGTCCATGGGGATTACAGCAATGTGCTTATAGCGAACAGAGGCCAGCGTATGGGGTTGAACAGCCTTAACGCAAATAAAATAGGGCTTATATCGAAGGTTCGGTTTTGGATCAGTTTATTTGACTTTGAGTTTTAAGTCTCAAAAGTGCAGCTGAGTTGGATGGTGAGCAAGTGTTAGCTTTAGCCTTCAGCAGGCCTGTGCATGAGGACTCTGTGTAAGGCAGTTTAACCCGTAAATTCTGTCATTTGAAGGTTCATTTTGCATTTTATTTAGAATAAAGAAATATTCTCATAACTGTATGTCTGTGCAGATCTCTTATAGTCAGAATGGCAGTTTTTGGCAGTGTTTTACTAAAACTTGATTAACTTTTTTTTCCCAGATATGCAGATATTTATATAAAAAAACATGATCCAAATTTATTTGAAAATGTATTCATTTCTGACTATTAACAGTATTTCTTGATTTAGGAAGTGATCCCTTTAAAGAAACTTGTAATTATGTGTCAACATAAACATATTTAAATGTAACATTTTAGATAATGTATCATTTGGAGGAACTTGAGCATTAGCAAATGATGACAGAATGACAGTGCTGATAAAACTTTACCCATTGCCCAGCTGTTAAATATTGCAGTTGCATGTCTCTGACAGTTTAATTAAAAGAACACGCACAAATCTGTCATTATACGGGTGTTTCAGGGACGCTGGTGTGTGAGCCTGGTGTACTGGCCTGATGCCACTCCTGTGCTTTTACTCTTTTCTTGATCATTTCATGCATTAGGGTCAAAAACAAAACGTGCTGCTGCTCAATCAAGTGGTTCAACTCAAATCTTACATTTTGGGAGAAAGTGCATCACTCAGTGTACAAACATTGAACTAAAATGTTTTTTGGAGCTGCTATAAACAGTGACTATAAGCATTTCAGCCAACTTCATAACCTTCGTCAGACATTAACATGATCTGATTAGGTATTTAAGGATTATTTGTAACACTTTAATGCTTTATAAAAGTATAATTCTGCATTAATTGTGACTTGCAATGCACCTTATGATGCATTGTGTTATCTCATGAATAATTGTAACCACAGCCAGGTATTCAAATTGGGCCGGGGCTGTCCGGGGCGTAAACTCCAGGGCTCCACATTGACACGATTAAAACATCTATTACCAAACATAACAATGTAAACAACCAAACACAAGTAGTGCTCTGATTTTATTGCATTTAGAGTAAGTGGCAGATAGTAGATAATATCCTGAGAGTTTAGGGTTGTGCTGTCGAGGAAAAATCTAAACGCACAACATAAGAAACTCTGCATACGGAGGTCAAAATTAAATTAGAATATTTTTATGTCTAATTTACAATTAGTTAAGCAAAGTCACTCAACGTTTTCATTGTGATAGTTTTATAAATATTATTTGGTCACTTATGTTTAGGCGGAACAACAGCGCATCTCACAACACCCAGTCGATTCATTGCCGAATGATTCAGTGTTTTAAATGAATCGCTTTAGTTAAAGCTTCATTAGCCCATTCATAAACATCTAAGGAATCTAATCAGTTATTAAATGCTCACTAATGGCACCTACTGGCAGTAAATATAATATAATATCATTTAATGTAGTTGTTTTCTCAGTGTAAATGAGTATATAGATCAAATGTACACATTTTAAACAAAAGTACTAAGTTTAGTTAGAAAATGTCCCGTATAAAGTTAAAATATAATGCCATTGCATGAAATATAATTTGTCACAGCTGATAATAATACTTATAATGCTTCAGATGAAGTCATATTTGTTAAATAAATTAATCCATTGTGTGTGTGGGTGTGTGTGTGCGATAAAAAAAAATATCGCCGTTAATCTACTGACAAAGTTGGGTTGGAGTCTATACGGTGACTTTCACCTTTAGCGCGGATG
>JAUMHQ010000053.1:26758577-26784432 GCA_032361165.1 Enteromius paludinosus
GAAGTAGGAAACGATGGTGTTTGAGACTCACAGTATGTTATGTCCATGTACTGAACTGTTATTATTCAACCATGCCATGCTAAATTCAGTTTTCCATTTTATGGCACCTTTAAAATAACTCAAAAGTAACATAATTCATTACTTTCCATAAAAAGATTCTAAGTAACATAATTACTTTGTTAGGGAGTAAAGCAATATTGTAATGCATTACTTTTAAAGTAACTTTCCCCACCACTGATTAAGACTACTGTACTTTTTGATCTAATGTTGGCTTCAACATCCTTTGGTCTGACCTTTACCCTTGTCCTCCAGGTCCTCCTGATGCTCCTCTGGATGTACAGTTGGAGCAGGGCCCATCTCCGGGAATAGCTCAGATAAGTTGGCTGCCCGTTACTATAGATGCTGCTGGGACGTCCAATGGTGTACGAGTCACTGGCTATACCATCTACGCTGACAAGAAGAAGGTGAACCAAAGTACACATTATATTAGAATTCCTACTAGAGCTGCACAATTAAGTGCTCTTTCCGAGAGGCCATAGGGTGCTTCTTGCACTGAAACGCCAAATATGCCCCATAGAAGTACTATGTTCCAGGAAATCCCTAAAGTACAAGCATTCCAATATGTGAATATTATCATAACAACATGAGCCACATGAAATTAAGAAAGTTCTCAACGTTACAGATATTCAAAATGGTAAGCGCGCGCTACCTTGTTGACGCTTCATATATCTGAGTTTATCTCGTATATATTTGTTCTGGTTTCTCAGTTTAAATGTTGATTATTTACTCTTGATAGCTGCTGATATAGACAGCTAACTCATCTCTTGCATGCGCAGAACACACGTGTTTAGCTTGCCATCGGTTGTAGTCTGTGCGGTGTGTCCGAACTCACCTTTTTCGTCCGACACAAGGCAACAACACTGTCGGCTTTCATCGCCTCTGGTTGGTTGTCGTCGGCTTGGTGTGTCCCAGCCTTAATAATCACAGTAAACCCAGCTGATTTGATAGCAGTTTCAATCCCGATTTCGATTAATAATGCAGCCATAATTTCTACAGTAAGTGTGCATGTAAAACTCTTTCGCCTCTCTCTGCAGGTATTAGAGGTGTCGTCACCCACAGCAGGCAGCGCTCTGATTGGTCCATCTCAGATCCAAACATTACAGGAGGCCCGTGAGCTCACCGTGCGGACCATGTCAGCTTTTGGTGAGTCGGTGGACTCATTGCCGGTGAATGTGCCCGCCAAATTGCCTGCCATCATGTCTGGTGCCTCATTGCCTCAATGCCAGTCTGTGCCAGCCACCACCAGTGTTCTCACGGCCAGTGCCAACCCAGATCCTGCTGTCTGTGCCACATCTCTCTCTGCTGCCAAAATGCCCATTCTGCCACATGCTGCTACACTGGACGAACCATCCACTGGTCCTGTTCGGGGAGTCTACATCAATACCCCCAATGCAACCACTCGTGAGACATCTCCTGCTTCCTATATAGAAGCCTGGGCAAACCCATCATCAGCTCCCGCCATGCCAGCACAGGAGGCACTGTCGCTATGTTCCTCGCATACTAACTCAGCGGTGAGTTTAAACTAAAAATCTACTTTTAATTAGCATATGTGCTTAAAGAGCCAAAATTACCCACATGTTGTTCCAGATTCTTTATCCTGTATAATGCAAAATGAGGTGTTTAGCAGAATGTCTGCACTGCTCTTTTCTGTATGGTGAAAATGAATGTGTGTTTATGCTATTCTGTGCATAGATCCATAAATAATAAAGAGTAATACGTATTATAACTGTGTTCTGTAAGACTAGATCACAAACAGTAGTATTGCATAATGAACAAACCATTATTCATTGAAAATGGCCCTCTATTTCGAACCCTGAGGCATCTCTTTTGCCATATTAACACAAAATCCTCACACAAAATTATAGTGTGTAACATGTAATATAACCTTCCCATTTTATGTCATTGTTTGGAAAACACTATCATTTAGATCTTTGAATTTTGACATAAGACCAGTAACCTTTTGCTTTAACCTTTATTCACTGCTTAACTCTTAAGCAGAGTTTTCATTCTTAATATAGAATTGTTTTTTCTTCAGTTGGCTCAGATATATTGTTGGTGTGCAGAGAGCTAGGATATATAGGTTCTGTTTATTATTGGAAATTGGTTGGGAATAAGTATTGTATCTAATTGAATAGGAAGATTTGTAAGCTAATAAAGCATCTCCATCAACAGGTGAGTGTATCTATACCCATGGTTACACCTGTACCTGCAATCGTGCCTGTGCCTGTTGCTACACCAACATCCATGGCCGTACCTGTTCCCTTGACCACACCAGGACCCATGCCTACACCAGTGTCTATGGTGGTGCCAGGTCCTGTAGTTGTACCGGCACTAACCACCATGCCTGTGCCCATGTCTGCTCCCATACCTGCACCTACACCTGCACCTATTGTTGTACCTGCATCAGTACCAGCCCAGTCCAGTGTGGCTCCCACTGTGCAGAACCCAAGCAGAGAGACAGACAGCCCAGGAGGCCTGCGTCCTGTTGCCTCCCTCTCCGACTTCTTAGAGGACCCACGTGCCAAACTTCACACTCCACCACCACCCAGTTCCATCTGCCCCAAAGTCAACATCCCAGGAAAGGACCCTCTCTATATCCCAGATACGCACCCACTGAGGCCTCCCAATCCATCTCCCTTTGAGTCAGAGCCCGAAGAGGAGAGGGAAAACACCAGGCTGGTGTCCATAGAGGAGTTCCTGCGGCCTGTCCCTCAGCCTCGAATAAAGGTCAGTTTCCAAACCAAATCTGGAGACCATGTGTGTCCCTGTGCAGCAGTTATTTTGAGTGTCTCACCATTCCCCTTATAGCTTCCTTCATGTTTTATTACAACTAATTAAATTTCTTTTAAATATTATTTTGTCCAAGTGCTGGGGTGCCCAGTCCAGTTGCTGGTGGGTTACTGTTTTACAAAGTTTAGCTCCAACCCCAGTTAAATACACTTAAACCAGCTAATCAAGGTGTTTGGAAGTCCAAGAAACTTCCATACAGGTGTGTTGGGGCAAGTTGTAACTGAATTCTTCAGAAGCAGGATTAAGGTACGTTCACACTGGACACAAATTGCGCGAATAAATCATGCTATTTGCGCGTAGTTGGCCGCTTGAACATTTTGAGTTTACTTGCTTCATTCGCGTGTGGAAATTCGCGTCATTGGAGGGGCTTCGGCCAGGCGCTCCCAGTCCCTGTGGTGGTTAGACATGAGGTAAATTTGTTTTGTGTATATCTAAAAGGCAAACTTTGGTTTAATGAATCTAGTATTTATTTCCTTTTCATTCCTGTTTCTATTAAAGTACGAAGATGTGTCGTACAGCTCCTCCACATATAGCGACGATGATTTTGTCCTCCATAGTATGGAATTCTGCCTCCGCTTGCTAGTATTTACGTCACTACTGGAGCAAGCTCCTGATTGGCTAACGGGGCGTGAATTTTCGCCAAAGTTCAGATTTTTCAACTTGATCGTTTTGCGCGAATCACGCGTCAAGTTAGTCAAATGCACGAATCGCACCATTCGCGTCGCTGGATGTCTAATCGCGTCTTTGCATTGACTTAACATGTAAATCACTCGCGCTTGATGCTTCATTCACGTCTGGTGTGAACGCAGCTTAAAACACCCCTGTCATAGTGTCCTAGTGAAAACTGTGCTCAAGTTGTGGTTTTTGTGGTATGCTACAGGTCTATGCTGGTGGTCTTATGGACCCTCCCCCAGACTACCACGGGGAGAGCAGTCGGTCTGATCTGTCTGATATACTTGAAGAAGAAGAGGAAGATCTGTACTCTGAACCTATCACTGACGCCTCCAGAGGTTACAGTACAGGTCCTACAGGCAGGGTATGTACATCCACAAGCATGTTGTAATGTTCCTCATTGAACAAAAAGTCCAAAAGGGTCCTATTGCAGTATGTCAAGAATTTTGGCACCAGGTAATCATGCTCACAGTGAAATGTTACAGATTCAATATCCTGCTCAATATAAGGATATATTAAACAGCAGGTTCTGATTGGCTAAATTTGTGTTAACAAGTGGAAACTTGTTGGGATCTAGTGTCATTAACGTTCTTCTGTTCTTATATTTCCTCTGTTGCATTTTAATTTTCTTCTTTCTTTTCCTTGTTTTGTTCTATTTGTACACCAATCAAACCTTTGCCTCCTTGGTATGTTCTCGATCTTTCACCTTGCTCGTTTCCTACTCTGGTAACTCGCAATGCTCCTCTAAAACAACTCTAGTCTGAAATGTGGGAACCTGACAGCGATGAAGAAATTTTGGAAAGGATTATAAAGCTCCCTCCTCAAGCCTACCACAACAAGCAGCTCTTTAGCATCCCAGAAGTCACAGAAGAAGAAGACAACACTGAATCTGAACCCCACAGTAGGCCTTCCCCACGCCGGACGACTTCTGGCAAGGGCCGCCAGAATAGACATGAGGGTCATCGACATCCCCCCCACCATCACAACCAGGGACATAAAATGGAATCTGATTCACCCGTAGTGAGGTACAAAGGGACTGTGCCAGTCAGGACAAGGCCCAGAGTGCACTACGCTGACACGGTGGACACCATCAACTATCTGGATGAGGACGTGGAGTTGGACTCTGACAGTAGCCTGTATGCTGGGCCTAGTTCTGTAAGTGTGGCTACACGCCGTACACCACACAAAGGCCATGGAGACCTACTCAGGAGAGAGGCCTTGCTTCGTAGCCAGATGACCTCAGGATCAGGGCAGGGATCGTATTTACTTAGCAAGACCATACACCGTGTGAAGTCGCCCACTGGACCCTCTACAGAGATAGACGTAGAGTACGGAACCGATAACGATGAGGAGCCTCAGTTGTTTGATCCTGGAGAAGTTGTGTTAGAACAAATGAGCTCGGAGTGGTGGGTTGAAGGCAGTAACAATGAGTACCACCACTTGACCCCAACATGCAGACCCCAGCCAGAGCAGCCCCAAAGCAGCCGCTCATGGGTGGGTTGTCCTCTGTCCATTTGTACCCTTTTGTACCACAGCCATCTATCCCTTGAGAAGCTCTCTTTGAGAACCTGTCCTTCCCTTTAGCAGATGGCTGAAATCTTTTGCATCCTAAAAGAAATATTTTACAGTTTGCACCTATCAGTTGTTATACTTATCAGTTCAAATGTTCAGGCAAAACTGTTAATGGACCTGAAAGAAAAAAACTAAACTTAAGTTTTGATTAAAAAATGGTTCTCTACTCCCAATCCTACATGGAGCTAACATTGAAAAGGCATTCATCACAAACAAGCAGCTATATGGGATTCCACCAAGTGCTCAGTGACTCTCCGACACTAATTTTACTGTGGATGCAAAAGGTTTAAGCCTGTACATCTCGCTCCTTGTGTGCCCTACACCCTTTCTCTCAGTCTTTAGTCAAAGCGTCTTTGTATTTGTAGTTGTGTAGCTGGTAGCACTGCTCTATGCATTTGCCCTATGTCTTATTCTTCCCAGTGTTCAGTTAGAACATTGCTGTTCTAAGACTGTGGCAGTGCAATCGCTCAATGGGTTTTCATGCTCTGGTGCATCTCCTTTTCATGACACAAATGGAATGCTTCTTGACCCACATATTGTCAAGGTTGTCTAGAGACTGCTTGAGCAGTTAAAGTAGAGATTATAGACAACACTGAAACGCTACAGTATATGAAAATAAGATGTTATGCTTGCACAGGGATCTCCTTTGTTCTCATGAGTGCAATGTTGCAACAAAGAACAACCCCAAGTGCTGCTTCTGTGGTCTGGAATCAAATGTTGCTTAAGCAATGGCTTTTTTGACTGGTGTGTGTGTTACAGGGCTCCAGGCTAATTACTAATTTAGTAAAACGCTTGCAACAATGATTTCAAATCTATTTGCAATCAGCCTTAAGATGCCAGAACTTAATTTTGTGTTGATATGTGGCTTCTTCGTATACCCTAAGAAGGTGCCCAAACAGAGATGTTAATGTTTGGCCAATGCAATTGCAGTCCATTGTACATAGCTAGAAGCTCTTGAATATAGTTGATCGTGTTTCAGGCATTTTGGTACCAGGAAGAAAGCTAAGCATAGTCCGCTGCACACAGGAACACTGTGTACAACAAATGTTCTAAATGTTAGCTTGGCAGTTCATTTAATATGGACTATTCTGATTCTGTAATTTGTCAAAATTACACAATATTTCATTGGCTCCTAAGCAATTGTTTTGGTCTGGGGCCCCTAGTGTCCATTAGTTGTATTACATGCAGATTGTGTGTTGTTACAGTTGTTCCACTCCTGATGTTATTAACATGTTACATTAGAGAACACTATTCACTATTAACTAGTTGCTTATTAGACTTGATTTATTACTATTTAATTTATGAAGGACATCAATGCCACAGCAATAATTAAGTTCCCTTAATCCTAAATAGCCACTGCAAAGAACTACCACTTGCTTATTATCAGTAAGCATCAAATTAGAAATGTATTGGGGGAAAACTCATTGGTAATAGTGAATACTTGTTCACTAATCAGAAGTGTTACCTTGATGTTAGTGGCTGTCGTTATCTAACATTATGTTTCTCTCAAACCAGGAGGCAGGTGGAAGAGAAGCATCGTTGGCAGATCCAGGTGCAATGTGGTGCAATGTTAATCCAAAATCGCCACACTCTGAAATTAGACTACATAGAGGTGAGACTCTCTCACTTCCTTTTCTCTCTCTCTCTCTCTTAACCTGAACTGCATTCAGCTTTTATTTAGATCACATCCCTTTCTCTCTCTCATTTATCCAATTCAGAGTCCTGCCCACCCACCCGTTAAACTGCTCTTCTCCAAACGTAGTTTCAACCAAACCAACACATGTATCTAGCCTAGTCTATACTGGCACTTCTAACGTGCTTAAATAAAACTAATAAGGGGTTACACTGCTTATTCTTAGATTTAGTTATTTTGTAAAACCTATAAAACAGTGTACTAAAGTTTGCCACGTAATATATTCAGAACTGGCTTGTTGAGAATTGCTAAAACTAATCTAAGTGATTAGACATAGAATTTATTTGGCTGGAATTATAAAGTGACCACAGAGATCCCAGAATACTCACATTGAACTTTCACAATTAAAAAAATACATAAATGTATTTTTTCATCTTTTTCTTTTTTCTTTGAGGGCATCCCTAATACGTGGTTGTCCCAAAGGTAGCCCCTTTTTCCTCATATATGCCCTCAAATATGACCTACAGAGGTGGTGAAATGTCCTCGTTTCTTTGCTCTGCCCTTGATTGTTGCTACAGATGGTCTTAATCCTCACTAATGAGATGAGCACATCTCACTGCTGGAGCTTACCACAAACATGACAGACACCTATTAGCACCACTGATTCTGCTTTACACTGTAGTCCTCACCCACCCTCTTCCAACCCATCTAGAAACAGGAAATTGATCCTGATGGCTTTAGGGTGCTGACCTTTGACCCGATGACAGATGCTTGAGTGTTGCCTGCAATGTACAGAACAGCAGTGTTATCTCGCATGTATGTGCAATTAACAGCACAGGAAAATTATGGGTGGTGTTTGCTTGATCTGGGCAGTTGCATTGACTTGTCTAGTAGACACTTTTATCTGTTTCTGATGCGTTATTATCATTTCATACGGTAGTCAATTGTTCATCGCAGTTGCTTTATTGTGAGCCATGGTGCTAAATTGTGATTTTTTTTTGACATTGTGGGAAACATTAGCTTGATTAGTCAACATTAAGAGCCAGAACTGGGTTGGTTTTATTAAATATAATGCAATTTTTTTAGGGTTGTTTATATTTTGTTTCTGTCTCTTCCATGACAACATTGTTGAAATTCACAAAAGGTTTTTTGTTAGCTAAATAGACATTTGTGTGTCTTTCTCTCTTCCAGTCGTTGTTACTCTGTACGGATGACTCATGAGCGCACGTTTCTGTAGAGGCTCATGGCAGCTTAGGATCAGGAGGTTTTAGTATGATTACCTCACTTAAGGACACGCCTGGGCTGCACCATTATGGTTTTCAGGCAGGGGAGACCGCAAACATTAGTTTACTGACTGTAATATTACACACGATTCATGGAAAGCCACATAAGATGTAACAAAACTTTGCACAATTCCAAGATGTGATACAGGCATGACATGTCCAGATCAACCACCAGTGTGTTTTTGCATAATTGCTGGAGGTGTTAGTCTAAGGATATATCCTTAGGAATAATTTCTTGACAAGTTTGTGTTTGCTCTTTGGTGTTGCAGAGCCCAGAGCATGTGGAGAAAATGAGGTGAGAGTCTTTGTTGCCCTCTTCCCATACGATCCTTCAATCATGTCACCCAACCCTGATGCTGCTGAAGAGGAGCTTCCCTTTAAAGAAGGCCAGATTATCAAGGTACGACTCAGTTCACTCTTCAAACATTAATATATATTTAACCCTATACAGTGTGACATTTAATAAAAGTCAATAATAGACATGGAGCGGTTTATATTAAGTTTGAAATGTCTATGTTTTGTGATAAATTCAGCTCTTATGGCTTGTAAAATCTGCTAGAATATGGAGGGAAAACAGCTCAGTTTTATTTAGAGGCCCAAACTAAGCAGAAATATGCAATTTGGTGCAAGTGCTGATATTTGTATGGATGGATTCTGATGCATGTGCTGTAAATCGATGAGATTGTAGATTGCGTATAGTAGATACTTACTGTACCATAAATTATATAATAATCAGTCATTACTCTGTATCTCTAATGATATGTTTTAGTAAGATGAGATTTATATAACCAAAACATATATAAAAATGCAATGCAACAACTGAGAGATTTGAGTTATTTACAAAAAAAATATTTTAATAAATCTAAGTTGCAGCAGCCCAGTAGCTCTTCATCTTAAAAATTTGTAACAATATAAAGGTTATAGAGTTATGCTTACTCTCTGTACATAAAAAAGGCACCAGATGAAGGTGGATGGTTGTACCATTCAGCTAAAATGCTCTTTACTTACTAAAATCAGTCCAAAAGACAGAAGGCGTAGATTGAGTGCAACAGGTTTTTAACAAAGTAATGTTTTATAAATTAATTTGATGAAGTAGGATTTTTGTAGGGTTAAACCAACAGTCTCACCAACATTAGCCTACAAAATGTGCATCTCCTGACTGCTAAATAAAGTTCTTATTGAAAGTTGACCGCAGTGTTTCTTTGCAGGTTTATGGGGACAAAGATGCAGATGGTTTCTACCGGGGCGAGGCAGGTGGTCATCGGGGCTATGTGCCGTGTAATATGGTTTCAGAGATCCAGGTTGATGATGAGGAGACTAGAGATCAGCTCCTGATGCAGGGCTTCCTCTCCACAGAGGCATCAATGGAAAAGATAGGTGCGTCAGACTCACACATCAACACCTCAGTGTCAGTTTTAACACCAACGTATATCATGCTTGATAAAATATTTGTGCTTACAACGTCCTTTTAGTTCTCATTTGATTCCTGAGCACATGAGATCATCTGAAATCGTTAAAAAGCTTCACACGGTAGGATCTTAACGTGCTCTCTAGATAGACAACTGACTATGTTCTGGAGCAGAGCTGTAGTCTGACTGACGTTTATTTAAGGTCATATTTTGAGCATGTTTCTAAAATAAAAATAAATCTCTTAACTCCCTGTAATCGTTCAAAGAAAAAGCCAAAAAAATCCAGCCGCAGCTGACGTTTTAGCATAGCCGGGATCACGCTTGTAGACACCAGCTTTAAAATTGGCTTCAAGCTAACAACTTTGAGGAACTCGGGTTTCCCTTGAATTCAGCTTCTTAAAGTGATGGCTGTGTATTGTGCTGCTTTTTTTGTAAATTGGTTAAGCTGCATGTAGTATATCTCTCTTAGGAATTATTTCCTGGAAATGTATACATTCCTGTACTGTATTTCTGCATTTCCCCGGTAGTGTTGCATGTGAAGAAATGAGTAGCACAAAAAAAAAACATAACCCAGGTCAAGTTTTACTTCACCTGAAAAACCAATTTCATAGGACCACTTGTCATTATTAGACAGTTTTTACTCTTAAAATGATCATGGCTGACTGAGAATAGCACATTTCTACAAAGTCAGTGACCTTAATTCCACACTGTCCTGTTCTTCATTTAATCTGATTTATATTTCAGCCACAAAATAATAATAATAAAATTAAAAAGTAATTGCTTTTTATGTCAAAATTTTATGTCGTCTTTTAATTTGCAAATTTATACCTTGCATTTCTGGTTATGTCAACATTTTGAGTTTATATCTCTCAGTTTTGACTGTCTGAGATTTTTCCCACAGATTGCTAGGAGTGTTGAAATTAATCGTTTCTACGATGCACTGCGTTGCAGATGAGGACAATTTGGTGTGGGTTCAGTAACAGACCACAACCGATTATAACGTACTGCCGTTTTTCTGACATCATTTGTTGCATACGGTACATGCTTTCGCTGTAGTATACAATGATGGAGGAAGGTGAGTATGGTGGCCCAGTAGTGCACAACACAACGAAATTAAAAATGCAAACATAAATGCACAGCACAACGGAAATGCTCCTGCCCCCTAGTGGTCGGGAGCATTTCCGTTGTGTTGTGGCTCAATGTCATTTTGTTGTGAGCTTATGATTGCTTTTTTAATTGCGTTGTGCGCTACTGGGCCACCATAGATGAGACCCAAGTGTGAGTAATTAAAAGTGCTCCAACTACTTTAAAAGCCAACATCTGGGCACATTTTTAGCTTTTATGAACTGATCCGGTAAGCAGGACCTGGAGAAGACACACACTGTGTGTAAATCAATTAAAAGATGCTGGGGGAAATACCACTGACTTGAGAAGCCACGTCAGATTGACACAATTGTATACATGTGAAGGATGTGAAGTAAAATTGAGAATTAAGGCTGCAGTGCATCGTTACTGCATTGTGTTATTCACACCCTTACGCACATTTATATCTCATAAATCTGTTCGTCTCCCATATTTCTCTGTTTTTATCTCAGAAAAATCGGACATGTTACGTGCACACTGCAAATTGTGCAAAGTTTTATCTCAAAATTCTGACTTTTCTGCAAGTTCATATCTCACAGTTGTTTATTTCGCAACTCTGCAGTTTATATCTCGCAATTTTAAGTTATCTTAAAATTCTGAGAATGTTTTTGCAAATTTCTCTCACAATTCTGACTTTATTCTTGTTATTGGGATTATATTTGTCAGGCCTCAGTTTATAGCTTGCCCAGTATTTTGAGAGAAAAGTCTAAATTGTGAGAAAAAGTCAAACAGAAACCCGTGGCAGACACAGGTTTTCATTGTTTAATGCTTCACAGGCTGCCGTTTCATTTCAGATCCAAAAGTGCTGTTGTTGTAATGTTTGTGTTTTTGTGGTCACTGTAAAAGCAGTTCAGAGAGCGGCAGTGGACCTTGTTTCCCAGAATGCTTTGCTGCAGTGGTGGTTCAGCTCTTTCTTTCTCACTGTGGTGCCTCATTGCTGATGCTAATGCTTCTTCTTATTCTTGTTTTCAGCTTGATGCTCGTTTTGTGAGGTTTTGCTTTCCTTTTGGCTCCTCATTCATTCTTGTCTGCTACTTGTCTTTTTTTTCCCCCTCGAATCCTGTTTAAATTTCATAAAGACGCCCGCTTACATGCACAGCTTCCACGCCGTCCCGCTGCACCGCCGAAACCTAGACGCTCCAAGAAAGGTGTGTGTCAGCGCTCGCTGTCTCCTCCTGAGATTTCACCTGCGTTTGGTTTGCTGAACTCACTCACATCAGCTTTCTGCTTCTGGCGCTCTGACCAAAGGGGGACACGAGCATTAGATGTCCTTAGTCTGGTCATTGGTTTAGTTCTGAACTACAATCAGCATGAAATAAAATTAACCTTTTAGCTACTTACCCGATAAACTGTCATAGTCTTATTGTGCATGGTTCAGTGCATGCTGTTGTAATGAAAAAGATGCATATGTTTGTAGTTTGAACGGAGAAAAACAGTATTAAGCAGGAATATCATACTTGAGTCTGTTTGCACGAGTGGCAGCAAGAAAACAATGCAGTGGCATGTGAAATCAAGTTTCATGTTTACAGAACATGACTGCATTTATTCTAAAGCATCGTAAGCTTAGGTAGATTGTAGAAGTCATTGGCTTACGATGCTGTTGGGAAATGCAACCGAAGTAAACCAGTCACACTTAGTCTCTGGTGAAGTGCATTAACACTAACTGCTGTTTTTCTGTTTTATAGATCGTTAAAAGAACCTGATCACATAAAACAGATGTTATTAGAATATCTAATATTAATTTACATATTATTCCAAATTATTCCTGAAAAACTTATGATATATATATATATATATTAATAATTAATAAAACAGCATTTGTGTTTTAATTTGACACCAAATAAATAACAATATAAGTGGCAAGTAATAATTCACAAATTATATTTTTAAACCATATTAATATTAATAATAATGCATAAGTAATATATGAAAATAATTATATATTTTTTTAATCTAAATAATTAATTAAAATAATATAAGTGGTAATTGATTACCACAAAAAAGACTAATTAATGATAATAATATATTAAAATAATTATTAAATATAATTTTAATTAACTTATGAAAAAAATTACTTTATGCCACAAATGCTGTTTTTGTTTCTGGAAAAAAGAAGCTGAAAAAATATAACAACAATAATACATGAATGAATTAATAAATAAATTCATTATACATCAAATATCATGCTGTCAAACTTTATACTGAACCTGGAATGATTTCTTTGTTTTGGCTCACAGCTCCCTTTGGTCTCTGAAGCCGACCGCCTGAAATGTCTGTGCTTGCGTGTGTGTGATCATGGCTCATAACCGCTTCACTCATCTCCTCAAAGCGCTGTGGCTCATTTTGTTTGGTTTTGTTTAGTTTGATTCGTCTTTGAGCCCGAGTGTCAATCAAGGTCAGGCAGCCAATCAGATAATCAGTCTAACCCTTCCCTCCCCGCCCACTTCTGTCCTTTTCCAGTGGAGTCGGCCGCGGTGTGGGACGACACGTCCGCTCTGGACTCCTCCAGTCAAGGTTTGAGCTCCTCCTCTGCTGTCCTGCGTTTCTCTCTCATGTTTCCAGCCGCATGTGACTGACAGTTTAACTGCATGCTGATGCAGCGCTGCATGCTGTAACCATGGAGATCAGCATCCTCCCTCATCTCTGAACTAACCACTAATGATCTTTCAGTCTCTTATTGGACAGCTGAGCTTATGTCTTCTGTGATTTGCTTCACTTCGCATCTGATTTCTTCCATGGTTCTTCTTAGTGTCATTAAGTACATTTTGAGTTGTACGTAATTTACAGTAAACGAATATTTCAATGAAATGTTAGAATACATTGTGTTGCATTAAGCCATTTTTACTGTTAACTATCACAGTAGATTTAGTTAGATTTCATGTTTGAGCTGATTTAAAGAGCGTATTCAAGCTTGGTAATGTCTGCAGAGACACCAAACCATCACCTGATAAACCCATAGCAGAGGCTTCACACACATACAGTACCAAATGTTCAAAATCAGATACTTATGTATTTTCCGGCATTTTGATCACTTTGTGTCATTTTCTCCCTGAGTGCTGCTTAATTTCTGGTCTTTGTTCACTCATGAAGCATTGTGTTTGACTTGCAGACCTCAGTCGCTCCGCCGGTCCGATGGGAAGCTCCAGACCTCGCAGGATGGTGGCTATCTTTGACTACGACCCCAGAGAGAGCTCTCCTAATGCAGACATAGAGGTGACATTATTACTATGAGAAAACAGCTCTATATACTAGTAAACGGTGTAAAGCATGAGTTTAATGTGCTGTTTGTCCAGGCTGAACTGACCTTCAGTGCGGGAGACATCATCTATGTGTTCGGAGACATGGACGACGACGGCTTCTACTATGTGAGTCTCTTTCTGTCTGTCTGTTAGTTTATTGAGTCATGCTATCAAATGATTAAATGTGATTAATCACGTCTAAAATTAAAGATTATGTTTACATAGTTTACAATGTATGTGTGCACGGTGTAGATTTATTATAAAGATATAAATACACACATATGCATGTATATATTTATATACAGGAATTATATTGTTTTTATATTAAACATATAATACAATACAATACATATAAATATTTTCCAAATGTATGCTGTGTGCATATATATATATATTATGTCAACAAAAACATTTATTTTGGGTGTGATTAGTTTTTTGACAGATCTAATTGCAACGCATTACTATAAAAAGTAATTATTAAGTATTATTAGTCGTATCTTAAGTTTTTCATCTAATATTCACATTTTATTTAGTTTCAGCTTTATGTCAATTAACATTTGGATTAGATAATTATTTAGCTATTATGTGCATTGTAGACATTGTAGCTTCCAGTTTCTGTATCTCTGTATTTAGATATAGCAGTGTATATTTAGTGTAGTATAGCAGTGCATGATGGGTCTGTGTGGTTTTCAGGGAGATCTCAATGGACACAAAGGCCTTGTGCCGTCCAACTTCCTGCAAGCTTTTCCAGAGACAGAAGAAGATGCTGCACGGACTGAGCACACGGTGACAGAGAGCCGCAGGGACTCACAGGTACTTGTGTGTGTGTTTACTGCATGCATTAATGTTGATCATTGCATGTATTCTTTCATTCTGTTCTGTCCATCACTGATTAACAGCATTCGTTTCTCCAGCTGTCTTTTGTTCTGCATGTCATCTTACGTGTGTTTGTTTTTATTTTTGCATGGTTCTCAGAAGCACAGGAGAGGTGTTCACTTTAAACAGTGACCGTAAGTGTTTCATAGACCTGCAGCAAACCCTCTCTAGCATCTTAAGATCTGAAGACTCTGAGCGTTATTACACTGAGAGTCTGAAGATGGATTCTAGAATCAATGCACTTGCTTTAAAAAAATTACGTCGTCTTTTACTCAACCTCTTTATTCTGAAACTTGTACGTCTGTGAGTTTTTAAAGAAGTACTGTAAAGGTTTAGAGATTCACTCATTTTGCATTGAGAAGAAAATCCAGTAAATCATTCCAATAAATCTCTAATCTTCTACATTTAAAGTGATAGTTTTGTCAGGGTTAGAGACCAGTGTTATTTTTACATTATTGATTATAGTTTTTAATAATATTATTTTTATATTTTCGGGGTTCATTTTAATGTCTAATTTTACTTGCTTCTGTCATTTATATATATTTTTTTTACTATTATTGTTGCAATTTTCATTAGTTTGTAGGTTTCATTTATTATTTCAATTGTTCTGTCGCTTTTGTTTTAATTTTTATTTCCAGTTAGTCCTTTTAGTACTTTAATAGGATTCTTATTTTTAGGTGAACTCTTTAAATGCATGATAAGAGGAAAACCTTATGGGCTGGTTTCCCGGATAGGAATTAGATTAAGCCAGGACTAGACCTTCGCTAATTTAGGACATTTAAGAATTTTTAGAAACATGTCTTACAAAAATGCATTATCTGTGAGCAAGCAATGGCAATGATGTATTTTAAGATATGTCAGTGCAAGCCTTTTCCAGGTTAGACAGCTCTTAACATTTATTTTAATCTAGGACTAGTCTTAAACCCTGTTCGTGAAACCGGCCCTATAAGTTTTTCTAATTTAAGCTGAGTATTTCATATATGCAGTAATAAATCTTTTTCGTCTTACGTATTTTATTTTAACTCCTATGTAACTCTTTCTCTCTCTCTGTCTCTCTCATGTTCTTTTTATCGGTTTATCATATTTTATGTACTTTTTTTATATGTGTATATTTTATTTAGTAAAATCCCAACTACCTGCCTGCCTTCATCTTTCCTCCGTTTTTCTCCCAGGTGAGCCAGACCGAGTCGTCTGAGCATCTTGATCCCGTGAGCTCCTCTCAGCTAGACCCGACTCCACCGGCTCAGACAGAACCGAACTCCGATCAGAAACCGACCCTGAGCGCGTCTCCACCCGTGACCCCTCCGTTCCCCGACACCTCCCTCCCCGAGAAGAAGAAGAAAGGTTTCTTCTCTAAGGGCCGGAAGCTCTTCAGAAAGCTGGGCTCCAGCAAGAAGGACTAGCTGTGAGCCTGAAGGTTGCACTTTTTCTCGTGTGTCGTGTCAGTTCGAGTGTGCGTAGGAGAATCTTCTTTATTCTCTGATATTTGCCATAATGATGCAGGTTTACCAGCGCTTTCGTCTGTCAGACTGTTTCTTCTTTCCAAAAAAAGCAAATAATCGCAATACTTGTGCAAATAGGGAAATGGGTTCGAACCCATTAAAGCTGTGACTAGAGCTCATGCCTGTTGAAAAGCTATAAAAGATAGCAGAATAATCTAAATAAACGCTTAGCTTCAATATAGCAGCATCTAGACATGAATAACCACGTGCTAGTGTTCACAAACATCGTCCACTGAAAGGCAGAGCACACTTAGAGGAGGTGATATTTATTCCAGGAATACTGGAAAATAAAGCGAAGGAGGGTGACAGAATAGTTTTTGTCACTTTAAAAATATTTTGCACTACAAGTAGGGTCCAAGACTGCAGAACTGTGTCCCTTCTCCTGTTTTGTGTTGCTGGTGTTATACGGTTAGTTAAACCAGTACAGATGGAGCTGAACTCAAATCATTACATATTAAGGCATTCGTTGTCACTGGAGAAAATCAGAATGATCACCGACTGGCTGGAAGCTTTTAATATCTACAGTATATCACAGTATTTTCTGCACTTTCAGATTATTTCATTAAAATAGTGTTTGATTATATTACACACATTCCTGTGTGCAAACCTTCTTCTGCCACTGAATTAGAAGAAAAAGGTCATTACAACTTTTTAGGTATTAAGACAGAATTGCAGAAATTGCAAGACATTTGCTAACATTTTTTTTCTTGCGATTCAGAATCGTCTTCAATTGCTTGCTTAGATCTTGCAGTTCTGAGTAAACAAGCGTGAGATATAAAGTCCAGTTCTGAGGGGGCAAAAAGACTTTTCTTACAGTTTAACTAACAGTTGCGACTTCACAGTTCTGACGAGTTCTCAGAATTGTGAGATATAAAGTCTGAATTACACATTTCTATCATGCAATTCTGAGAAAAACATTTTTTTTTTACTATTTTTGTATTCAGTTGTGGAAATGGGCTTCCACACATCTGTGCTCATTTAGGCGATCGATTACATTCTTGTGCATATTTTCCCCTCATGCTTGCATTTTCTCAACAACAACAAAAAACAACAACAGTACATATTTATTATCAATTATAACTTCATGACTTGTGTCGTTTGCATGCTAAAACGGCCTATCGTGTTCTGTGTAAATGTAACACTGTGCATCTGATGATGCACTGAAGCTTTTATCGTTCGTAATGAACTTCTCTCAAACTCATGGACGTGGAACTCGCTCTATACGAATAATTCACGCGACTCAAAAACATTGGCTTAACTCGTCTTGCTCGATCCTAATTTCTTTTCCTCCGTTTTAGGAGCGCCGTAACACACACAGACCACACACCCTTCAGCTTTACACTGCGTTTGGTTTTCTAGCGCTGGTTCTTGTGGTCTTACAGGGCTCACGTGAAATCATTTCTCAGGTCTAACGTCGCTCATCAGTTTTTCGCGTCTTAAGTCAGCTCTTGCTCTTTTCATGCGAGACTGTCCAAACCACACAATCTTGCCAAACCCCGAGGTGCTCTGCAAGTCACCGCAGCGACCAATCCCAGAACGCCAGGCGTTTGCAGGGGGCGGAGATAGAGCCCGACTGTCCTCGCAGACAGGAAGTAAATGAAAACTTCTCGAATTGGCAGAGCAGAGTACACAAAGAAAGTTGTGCTTTAGTGTGTCATCAAACAAGCATCCTCCATCATTTCAAGGCTAGCGATGCGCTGTACATCCCCAGTCCGGTGATTATTATCCCCTCGCTGCACTATATAATCCAGACGCATGCGGTGATTCCTGCCACGGTGAAGCTGAGGAACGCACAGATCTTACCATCGTAACCGTCGCTACTGCAAGTAGGCGTATCCTAGGCCATAATAACTAAAAACTAGCCTTATAAGACCTCGATTAGTCTTAACTTCAAGTTTACTACAGCTGTGTTCGTAATGACTGCATGCACGATGGGTGTCCATCTATACTCGGCCTTATTTATTCTATTTATGTGTCGTAGTAGTTGCACGTAGCTTTGTGTGGCCGCTGGCGGAGGAGGAGCTCGGTGTATTTTTGTGATTTGAGGTATGATACTTTCATACAGCCAGAACGAGACTCTATTCTTGTGTCTGTCCTGAAGGATGTTTGTTTTGTACATTTTTTGTAATGCGTTTTTTGGAAACTCACCTGTAAATAAGTATTTTCCGGGTTTGTTTTGTGCATGTTTTTGGATAGTCACACGGGCTTCTTGCTTTGTGGGGAAAGTCGTAGTGATTTACTTGAAGTGAATGACAAGACTTGTTGCAATATGGACTTTTTACAGAAATAAAGTATATTTTCACATAAAATGAGTTTCTGTTGTGATGGAGTGTCATTCAGATGATATATTTTAGTATGTTTTTATCAATATTATTGATACATTCATGAATGTTTGAGTCATTTTATAATGTTTTATTTTTTTTTCATTTCAGTTACAGTGGCTAGTAATTTGTGTATATTTTTTTTTAACTTTTGGGGGATTTAATTTAATTTTCAGTTGAGGTTTTAGTTAAACTCAATAAAAATAATGGGAAATATTTTGGAGAACAATAACAAAAATATTTAATGCATAAAATAAGTTTTTATTTTCAGCTTACATAAGTAACAAACATTATTTTTATGTTCAATAATTAAAAGCATTTATTTCAGTTAACATTTATTTAATTTTTAAGGTATTTTTAAGCAATTTTTTTTTTTTTTTTTCATTTTAATTTCAGTTTCGTGTCCAATAGTGACCCTGAATCAACGACAAATGTGTTTTATTTATTTCTGTTTTATTGAAGTTTACATGCATCATACAAGACATGTTCAATGATTTTACAGAAACCCGAAATAAGAGGAACCCGGCTTTATTTTCTGCAAGCATGCCGCCGTCTCATGTGGACGAGCATTGACACCATGAGACGTGCACGGCTTTTCGAAACTGAGCCAGTTCCTCTTTTCTCTCTTTCCTGTGACTCTGCGTCGAGCGGTGTGAAGTTTCCCAGCAGCCAACAGTACACTCATCCATAAAGTAGGAAACACTACACTGTGGCGAGGGGTTTAGTAGTGCTTTCTACTTTATGGATGACTGCACTGTACATCCCAATGTCCAGGTGTCCACGTCTCCTCTGATGAAACGCTGAAGATCTCAAACTCCTCCTTCACATAAACACACACACATTTCCACTTCTGCACAGCTCAAGAACCGCACCCAAACTCTTAATGTTTGAGGAAATCAAGTTTGATTGATTGGCGTTCGAACATACGGCATACTAAATGTTCTGCGCGTAATAATTCATTAAACTAAATCATTAGGTGCGTTATGACAAATATACTGCATCATGCATTTAGAGTTTATACAGCAGTTTTTAGAAACAAACAAGTTGATTAAAATATACACATTTTATAAAAAATAATGCGTCATTCGCAAATGCTAGCGACACAAGCGTCTTCCTCACATCAGACGGCAGCCATTTTGATCAACATGAGTAAGCTTTTTCTTTTAAAAGAAGTTACAGATATTTATTGCAAAAATATTGCATCTATTTTGCTGGTTTTTCTGCTGTTTTGTGCGAAAAAAAAAAAAAAAACTACAATAATAGAAAAACGAATTAAATTTGTTGCACTTTTAGCAACTTGTTAAACAGGAACTGGTTCACATACGTAACTTTTAAAAATTGTTCTTCAAATTGTCTGTTAATAAATAAAACTGGAATGCAATTGACGATCTATTGCATTCTAGAAATTGATAAAAATAAAAAAAAAGTAATTTTTGTAATGTTATGCGTGCATCAGAGGAGAGTCTGACGTGATCAGTAGCTCACAAACGTTACAGTGCAAAACTGAAATATTCATGCATTCGTACATTAATACATAGAGACGTATCATTGTGTATTGATGACGAAACAAAAAAAAAGTTCAAATGTACAAAATAAATCGCTTCCTGTTACTTGCAATATAACCATAACCATACATTACCCAACAAAACGTGTATTTCATGGCTCAATTCCATCCATACCTCTGAAGTTCATCCCCAGTGGTGCCACTCTTTCTTCTTCTCCAGTGCTCTTCGCAGAGTTCTTCAGACGTCTTCCTCTCCAGCCCAAGTAGAAATGGGCCTAAAACAGGAGAAGTGCTCGTATTTAACCCCAGCTCCAGACCACGTGGTGCTCAACCACACAGGAAGAGGCATAACAGTCACGCCTCTCTCTCATTCGCTGCTCTTTTTGACCCCCGACTCATTTAAGCGTATGCTAATATCCACATTATTCATGCATTCGCATTTCTTTGCGGTGTCGTGTTTTGAACGTGACATTTATTTTACTGGTGTCGTTTCATTAGAGACAGACGCCGCAATACATAGATCTCATAAAAAAATGGCTAGATTAAACAAGTCCTCCCCCAAAAATTAATCAATAATCATTTACTCGCACTGAAGTTGATCCGAAGCTGTATGAGTTATTGTGGATCATAAAAGGTGTTTTGAAGACTGCTGGTAGCTAAAAAGTTGTTGGTCCCTATAGTGGGAAAGAAATGCAATGGAAGTCAATGGGTACCGTCAACCGTTTGGTTTACCGGCATTCTTTTTTGTCCTATTTTATGTTCAGCAAAAGAAAGAAACTCATACAGGATTGGGGGCAGCTTGGTGAGAAAATCCATTTTTGGGTGGAGTATCCCTTTAAGAGTCTCAAATGCAAGTTTGTATGAATAAATAGTGGAAACTCACTGATGCCACTTTCACTAATATGCTCTAACCCTATTCAAGGATTTATTCATACATTTAGCAGACAATTTTATCTAAAGAAATGAGGAAAACAACAAATGATTCATCCCAAAATTCATCTCAATTACAAATGATTGATCTTAATACACAACCGATTCGTCTTCACGTACAAGCGACTCATTTTAAAGTCACAAGGACGTAACCAAGTATTTAAAACTGGGGCAGCAAACGTTCATGGAGAATGTTTGAAATGAAGAGAAATGCGCTGATGACTATTTCCCGGTCAGCGTTCAGCCTTATCTTGCTTTCTGTTCTCCTGAGCCTTTTCGGTTTGTTCTCTCGTTGCTTAACAGTTGCAACACGAGGGGAAGCGCCAGAGCCAATCTCTTAAGTCCCCATCAGAGGGAAGTCAACTACCAGCCGGTGTCTGACTGACCAGATCAGATGAGTTATTAGTTCTGAAAGCGTGCTAAAGTGAAGTAAAGTTGACTAAAAGAGGAGAAAGGCAGATCTGATGTGATCAGGCACAGGAAGGAGCCGTAAAGCGACTCGAGCGTGTTATTTCCTGTGAGCAACACCTGCAAAGAACTGTGCATGCAGAAGTCTGATGAGCAGTTGCGTGTAGGCTCTTATTTATTTTACACAGCGCGTTGGTGTCGGATGTATTTTGATGATTGCATGCATGCACACTCTGTGGTTAAAGAGTCGATTAAGGAGAGATGAATAGTGTCTGAATGTGATTTTTAGCCCAGATCACTGGAACATTGTGGTTTTTAGAAGGTCTGCTCTGTCACTTTAGCGGTTATTGACATGCACATGATGCTGCAGGTTTAAATCAGCATAGACCACACACAGGTCTTCTCTTTCTTCATTGTATCCGAACAAGGGCATCAGATAAAGCCTGGGTTTGAAGGCCTGAGCGTTTATTTTCATACATACAGGGAACACCGGCCAGGTTTCAATTCCCCAGCTAACATTATCAGACCAGTCTTTCAAAGTCTGTTTGCAACCATGACAACCTGACACAGTGAGAGCCGAGCCGGGGATTTTTTTATTTTTTTTATGTGTGTGTGTGTGTGTGTTTGAGGTCAGAGCAGCATGGTTTTTCAACAATTATAAAAAGCAGAGTGGAAAAAGGTGTGGTGAGAGAGATGTGATCTGAAGTTGACTCTCGTCTCGTTTGGTTTCGCTATGACACATTTACCCGCCAGTTTCAATGCTTTGTCTTTTAAAAGAGGAAAAAGTGTTGAGAATGTAATGTTTAAAAAAAAACACGTATTTAATATGCAATACATATTTATACTTTTTTAAGAGTAAATACTCGGATGGATATTTCAGATATTTAAATATTAAGATATTTTTATGTTAAAAGTAAATATTCAAAATATTCATTTGAAACCTCTGAAATTCATAAAACTTTCAACTTAGATTTCCTTTTTCTGAATATTCAAGGCTGATTCAGTTGTTCTTGTATCTATATGGTTGAAAGAATTTAGTTTTAATAAAAGATTTATTTCATTTGTTTTAGCTAAAGTAAAATATATTTTTATTTTAGTTTATACTAATTAATTTTTCACTAAATATATTTTTTTTTTTGCTAAAATAGATTTAAAAATGAGGTTTATTTGAATTCATATACTGTAAATTATTATTTGAATGTTTAAAAAAATATTGAAATATATTATTATATTGTTTTATAATGTTTATTATTTAAAATGACTAAGGCTTTTTTTAATGGTTTTAGTTTTAGGAAACTGTAATAACTCTGTAACAAACATGACTAGTTAAGACTTTGAAGTTTTAACTAGTCATGTCAAATGGTATTTTACTAACCGTGAGAAGGGCTAATGAGAAGCACGACGAGGTTTGCATTCAATCTAAAGTCGGTCATGATTGAATCTGCACTTTCATATTTAGACGCCACATATCAAGCAGGTCAGGAAGACAATCATGATGCTAAAGAGAAGCAGCTATTTTGTCTTTTTCCCCCACAGGTAAACACGAGTTAACCGAGTGCGAGGAGACTGAGAGTTTGTCTGTTGCCACATTCTCCAGGCTGCTGAAGTCTAATTGTGTCACAGACATGGGTTTTGTGCTCTTCTACTCTTCCTGGAGTCAATATAGAAGCACCAATTAAAAATAGATTCTCTTCGTAGGTGTTTCAGCATCAGTATGAAATGAATCCCTATTTTTAGTGCATTACAATTTTCACAAAGAGTAAATGTAAAACAGGTTAGTGTTAACCAATACTAAGCCAATTAGTCACTCCGTGTAACCTTTTAAACAGTACTTTAATGCCAGTTAATTATGCATGCTCCATTTAATTCCAGATGGATGCTGAGCAGCCGTTTCCCTTTTAAAATGCATGACATTATGTGCGTTTATTCTTCAGTGTATATATATAAAGAAATCTAGAACGGTAGAGCACAAACACACTTGAGTTTCAAATCTTCCATTTCTAGATGTATTGCAGACATAGTGTTTATGGTTATGTTGATTCTCACACCTGTGGTTGCAGGTTAACGTATAGATCTGAACAGGAAGTGACCTGTGCTGGAAGCTGATTGGCTGTCTGCGAGGGTGTTCTGTCCAGACTGATAGACCTTATCTGGTTTGGCACCAGCTTCCCCTCCCCTGCTCTCCTCCCGTGTCTTTGTTCCCTACATTCGTCTTAACTGTCCTCAAGAAGACCGCTGACCAGTGTTTTGCAAATGATGGCGTCACCGTTTGTTACTTCCTCTGGTTTTAAAATATGACTCCAAGGCGCTGTGTGCGTGAGAAAGAGAGAATGTCTATTAACACCTATTAGTGGCGTTTACTAAAGCAGAGATCAGTTAAGTTGTTATACATGACGCAGGACACTCTTTTTCTGTTTCATAGCAGCTGTGCAAAAAATGTACAGACAAATAACATATTTAATTCGAACATTACAAAATCATTTGCAAGGCTTGTTTTTTATCCTGGAAATATATATGTATTATATATATCATTTAATCTACAGATATTGCAAAATTAGCTATTTAATATTACAAAATAATTTGTATGTCTTTTTTTAGCCGGAATATTACGAAATCATTTAATATTACAAAATAATTCTTTTTTTTAGCATGAAGATTTACAAATATTCATTTAATATTACAAAATTCTTTGCAAGTGTCTTGTTTTTTTTTTTCAGTCAGAATATTACGTTTAATAATACGAAATAATTGACACTTAAAGTGAGCTGTTACTTTGCTGAGTGATTTTTAACCTGCTGAAACACAAAACAAGTAATATGCACATTAAAAATCACTTTTCTTTCCATGCAAAAACCACTCAGACAACCCACACAGAGAGATAAGTTTTGTTCACTCACATTCATTGAATCATTCATCTGCACTCAATAGTGTGCACGTCTCCAAATATGGCCATAGCAGCGGCTCTGGCAGACGTGTCATGATGAGGTCACACATGACGCCCGTCATTCTGCCTTTAAACTGAAGACTGTGACTGAAACGCTCACAGATCCTGCTGCTGACCAGCTCTCTGTCTGTGTGTGTTTCATCACGAGGATTTGATGCAACATAATAATATTAATAATGTGTTCTGATTGACTGGTTAAGTGACGGTTTAGTCTGGAGTGGATCATCTATTGATGGAGTAAAGATTCTGTTCATTGCAAAACACAATCATTACTGCACTAAATAAATGACTTCAAGATTATTAGAACATTTTGGATTCCAATGTTACTTGCTGTTTCAGCACATTCTGAGTGAAGAAGTCAATCCCGCACCACATTTCTTTCAGTCTAGAGATCAATATATAGATCACATAGAGCTCAAAAATGATCTTTTTTTGTTTCAGTGAAATGAATGCACTGTATGTTTGTTGGATGAACAGTAGTGTAAATACATTAGTATGCACAAACAAAAAAAATCTGATTTATTAATAATGTTGTTACTGAGTTTGGTCATTTAAAACACATTAAGCATTTGAAAAGCATTGACTTACAGCCGCTCAGAATTACAGTAAAACTTAGAGCTGTCAATTTGAATAATAAATAATAATTATAATTTTTTATAATTGTAGTAAACTTTTAACTATAACGTGGCTGTAAGCCCTATGCATCGTTAAAGTTTCACTTCCATCATGACTAAATGTGGTGTTTATTTGAAGTAATCTCATGAGTTGTTCGTTTGGTCTGAAGTCTCTGCATTCGTGGGAAAGCAATGAAACAAGCCTCTTCCATCTGAAGACTTTCAGGGCAAAGCAAAAAATGCATTGTTGAATAACAATATAAAATGAGGGAAACTGTAAATTGGTTATTCTACAGTTAATTTTACTATAAATTATAGCTACACTACTGTTGTAAAATACAGTAAATGAATTAAATGTTCTCAGACAGCGCCTCGCATTTAGCATCTTGTTAACAACTGTCTTTTTAAGAAACGTAACGGTAACGGTCACGAGTGGGGTTTATGTCGTAGAGTAGCACGTGAAAGTATATTGAGCTTGTGTGAACCACGGACCTTACTGTATGGAAGACATTCTACTGTGAATTGCTTTAGATATTTGTTAAACTGAAAGAAAATGAATGGTCTGCGTTAATGCACTCATTTTGACATTAATGTGTTTACTGAAACAAGTCTGTAAAAAGTCTCAGAAGTTAACGTTTATTATTATTATGAAAAATGCATATCTTCCAAAACATTTTACCCGTCGAAATCTAAAAAATAAACAAATTGTGCCCCAAATTTGAAGTTGATATTATAAAAATGTTCTACAAAATGTTCTACTTGATGAAATTTGTTCCCATTCAGTTTCAATATGGTCATTTTAGACCACTCATTTTATTATATAAACTTACAGTGACATATATGTGTGTGTGTGTGTGTGTATAAATATATATATATATGTGTGTGTGTGCGGGTTTATGAGGACACAAATGTGTATAATGACATGGGTATGACATAGGTATTACAATATGAAGGT